>OY755046.1:19340634-19940634 GCA_963576565.1 Aspidapion aeneum
GAACCTGTAAAGTAAAGTACCCTATATTGTCCCCCTTTTCCCAACTAGTAAAATGGGTCACGACTGGGTATAGTGTTTTGATGGGTTGAGAATCCTAGTTTTAGAATAGTACACTATAGTCGAAGGTCCTAGTATAAACAACCATTTAACTTTTTATTGAAAATATACTGTTTTACTTTTAAATAGAAAAGTAAGTAGCAGTGGGATTTATAAATCTTGCGGAATGTATAATTAAGTTACATCATAGACATAAAATGAAGGTCCATGGCAGAGTACGATACAAAATAATGATAGCGATGTTTTAATTGTTGAAAATAACATTAGCGATTGTTTTGTTTTATTCTTCGTTATTAATCGGTTTTATTTAGTTGAGTGACTGACTCACAATGACAATTTTTGACTCAGAAAATCAAAATTTCTAAAGTGTCAAAATTTTTTATTTATCAACCGATTTGCCGCAAACTTCTTAGGAGTCACTGCAGAGACCAACATGTCTTGGCACAGTCACGTGGCAGATATAGCTAAAAGGGTGTCCCAAAAGCTTGGGGTGCTATTTCGTACAAGACATCTGTATACACCAAGCCAACTGCTGACACTCTACAAAGGCCAGATTCGACCAACTATGGAGTACTGCTCACATATATGGAGTGCGGCACCCAAACATACCTTAATGCTTTTATACACCATGCAAAAACGAGCTATCAAGCTGATCAATGACCCCGCACTTACCCGTAGCTTGGATAGTCTCGAACATCGAAGAACTGTGGGCGATCTATCTCTCTTCTACAGGTATTATCACGGAAAATGCTCTGAAGAGTTGGCACGTATGATCCCCCCGGGAGTAGCCAAGGACTGTACACAGAGAATAGGATGGTCCACTTCGCGAAATCTGTCAGACGGTTTTTAATACGTCACAAAATACTCAACGACATAACCTCACTTTTTCGTAAAATATAAACAAAAACTAATTTTAAAACGTTTTTTTTAAAACCATGTCTCGCTGTAATGTAGAAGAATAATAATAATATACAATTTTATGTAAAAATATCATAGGTGTATCTTCTTCAGAAAATAGTTTACAGAACCCCTCAATCATCAATAAAATCAAATAAATTTTTTCATTGTCATTTATCAGCATTTGCTTAAAAAAACATGTTAATATTTGGAATATCATCTAGAATATTTTGTGAATAGTATTTTACTCCCCATTAGAATACCTATGCCTAGAATGAGGAGTGATCAGCTGTCCATAGTAGGTGTACAAAATTCATTTACAGGACTGTGCAGGACACTATATGGCCCGGCTTAACCTATAGTGCTTTTATCCAACATTTGGACAATTTTGATGCTGTCTTAATCACTACATTATTCTACTTATCAATTTCTATTAGCAAATCTTCTTAAGCTTTTATGGTTTTTAAGAAGCAAATAACTTACCATTATCAGAAAGTAGCATTTGTATATTATTTTTCAGGTATTTTTTTCTGGCTTAAGCAGTATACATGCACCCTGCAATCCACTACAGGACCAAAAATTTATTGCTAATTACTGTAGAACAATGCATACATTTCATTCCACTTATCACCTAGTAGTTCCACCTAGAGTGAGGGGCTCATCAATATGTAAGGACCTATACAATATCTCGACACTTTTAATGACCACTCAGGACTGATAAGAATCAGGACCTGGCACAACTTTTAAGGACTAACAGGCTCAACAAAAATATGGTTTATTAAGTCCCTGTACAAAGTTTTTGCTATTGATCAGCAACAGACCCAGACGTATTTTTTGCACTTAAGAAATATTCACTTTTTGTCAGTAGCGGCTTGTGGTAGAACATGGCACATCAGTTGAATAGAAAAAACCAAGGACCATAAACTGACTGTCTTTGGTAAAAACAAGATATTGTTGGAAAAAATGTTCAGTTATCATGTCATTTGTACAGTATGAAACCTCATTCCACATGACATGATAAATTAAATGTTTTGTCAATACATTATACAGTTTTTTCTTTCAACTGATGTAGAGTGTTCTACAACATTGCTATGTTTAAAAGGAAATAACATGTGTACCTACTGAGGTGTGTATATTGCTCAACTTCACCTAACTAGCAGCAGTACTAGCTTTTTGTCCCTTATTATTTTAGTAATTAAAATCTCACTTTTTGTCCTGTTGAAGCAATTTGTAGTTATCAGTATTTTAACTTATTTCTTCATCTAAATGTTGCCTATAGGTTTGATTTTATGAGGTATATGTTAGTGCCCCCAAAGATATCATCTCAGGATACATGTTTACATATTTAAAGATAAAAAATAAAATGATTAAATAAAAGTTATTTTCCTATTTTAATTTCGACCAAATTTATTATATTTATTGATTTATAATACTAGAAATTATCTAAGTAGATAAAGTCTTTAGGCATTTTAGAATTTTTAACGAAAAAAATAACAAACCTGTATACAATATTAAGGGGGGTTATTGATTAGAAGCAATAAGGAATTGGTTACCATAAACATCAGGATAACAAATCCTGAATTTGATAAATGAAACATAAGAAGAATGAACCATGGGGGCAAAAAATCTAGGACATGTAGGTATTTTACCTTTCTAAGAAATGTCCTAGTATTTTTTACCCAACTGCAAGACCTTTTTACTTCTCAGCATCATTTTGTTTTTATTAAGTGACACTAGCTTCTCAAAAATTGAAAAAATATAATAATATATTACATTTTAATAATATATATAAAAAATATAAATATATCTTTAAAAAAACTGTGCTAAAGCAAAATCTCCATTGTGCAAAAACTAAAATTGATAAAATTGACAAAACAAAAACTTAGAACATTATAAATAAATCATTGGGAAGGCAAAGAAAACAACTAAATTAAACTTAGAATAGAATCTGAAACTATTAAAGACACACACTAACAGTCGCAAACCAACTGAATACTCATTTTTGTACAATAGCAGACTCCGATACAAAAAATTCAACAATAACTCTATCAATTTGCACAAAACAAAAAAAAATCAGACTTTAACTAAGTAGTTTTCTTTTGTACCAACATCAACCAGCAAATGTTCCTCGATTTCGATGCTTGTACCTGCAGTTGGCTCTTCAGGATCAACTTCTATTGGTGTTCGCTCCGCGAATGTTACTTTTTAGTTTGTTGTTAATTTTTAGTATTTTATTTTATTTTTTAAGTGAGGCCTTCAAAACTCGTAGGCCCTGGCAATTTAAAAATATTTCGTGAAAAATAATATTTTTGATCCATAAGGTGGCTCCCTCATTGGCACGTGTGGGAATCAGGAACTAATGATAGAGAAAAAATTGTTAAAAGACACTTGCTTTTCGGCAGCCATACTGCTCAAGTCATTTTACAAATTACTGTGATTTTGCTATTTCTTTGGCAGTCCCATTGACTGTTTGTGTTTCAAAAATACTCAAAAAACGGTCTACAGTGTGCCGACGAAGTTGGAGAAGAATTGGAGAGATCCTGCAAGTGGGGCCCCCAAGACCGACAGGAATCACACAAGAGGTTAGTGCCATTCGCCACTTTATGATCAGCTTTTTTTCTCGCCATGTCTTACCTTTTGGACAGGCTTACACCTTGGCCCTAGAGTTTTTTGAGGTATCCATAAATTGTGTGATAATTTAAAACCAGCAACATTAATAAATTACAGTCCATTATAATAATTTTCGTGATACTGAACCCCGGCGATTCATTTTGGTCCTTCGAGCCGGATTTGTATGTTTGTGTAGGTGACTGGTGGAAGTCACCCGAGTAAACCTGAGTTGTGCGCCTGCTGTGTGTGTGACAGCAATCGATATACCCGCGATCAGTTGTCGTGTGGACTGGCCAAGATTAGGTTTACTTCGCGAGACCCCCAATCGAACCATTTGCATATAAACGTGTGTGTATAGTGGAGTAGGTAGGTTACCCGGGTGAGTTAGCCGTTCTAACACACAGGATTTCTTTTTGAAAGCGTGATTTTCGGTGCCTACGAAAACACTAGGCCACAGTTTTAGAAAATTTGAATAATTGTAAAATATTTTTTGATCGTTTTTGCAACCTTTTGCATGGTGTACCTTGCTGCCAACGTACATCCATAAATACGTATAGTGGTATTTTTACAACGATTTGTATTTTGAGTTAAAGCTATTGGCAAGATTTAAAAATTTTAATTTTTTAAAATAATTTTATTAATCATTATGGCTGGTGAAAAACTAAAAAGACTTTTGATGAAGCGTACCGCCGCTCTTAATAGGCTTAAAGAAACCTTTGATTTAGGCAAAACATTAGAAACGGATACTTCAAAAAAAGTGCAATTTTTGGTTCGCGCAGATGAAAGCGAGCAAATGTATGATGAGTTTTGTAAAAATCATAATTCTATTAGAATGTGTCTCGAAGACGATTCGGAATTTGACACCCATGATGCTGTACGAAAAAATGCAGACCAGTATTATTATGGGATAAAATCGTTTAAACGTGTTATTTATGTAGAAGATGCCCCTGCATCTTTACAAAACACTAGCCATACCGTACAGGATAGTTCTCAAAATAATTTGCGGATTAAACTAGATGTCCCTAGCTTTGAAGGTGACGTCAAACAATGGTCGACTTTTATAGATATGTATAGAAGTTTGGTGCACGATAACGCCAACTTTTCTGATATGCAAAAATTTCATTATTTACATATGTCTCTTAAAAAAGACGCTTTTAACGTTATTAAAAACTTGCCAATAACTGAGAACAATTATTTAATTGCTTACGAAGCTTTGTTAAAGAGATATGGCAACAAGCGCTATACCGCTACTGCTCATTATCAAGAAATTTTTAACGCTCCCGCAGTTCTAAAGCCCTCTGCCAAAGAACTCCGAGTATTATTGGATACATTTTGTGAAAATATTGCTGCCCTGAAAGGTTTAAAATTTGATGTTGAAAGTTGGGATTTTTTGCTATTTAATTTGATGCTACCAAAATTAGACGAAAATACTCGCACTGAATTTGAGAAAGAATATCATAATACGGAAATGCCTACTTTTTCAAATTTATGTAATTTTTTGGAGGAGTATTGCAAAGCATTAGACTCTGCGCAATTAATGAGTGTCCCTAGTACTCATTCTTCCAAAAAAGTGTTTGATTCGGGGAATAAAAAACATAATTTTTCAAGTTTCATGACTGAACAAAATCAAGTCGATAAAAATAATCTAAAAATGCGCTGTATTGCCTGTTCAGGTTATCATGTTTTATATAGATGCCAAACCTTTTTGGCAAAAACACCCCAGGAACGATCGCAGTTAGTTCGAGAGCACAAATTTTGTTTTAATTGTTTAAAAACTTCTTCCCACTCTGTCAAACAGTGTCCCAACTCAGTTCGTTGCAAATCCTGTAATTACCCCCACCACAGTCTTCTTCACTTTCCACGAAGAGAGTCCGAGCAGGGTTCCAATTCGAGTGCACCTCCATTAGGTCACGGTAATGTAGTACCCCCTCCACCTCCATTAGGTGATTCAGGTTCAACTTGTGGAATGACCCTGCCCTCAAATGTTCCCCTGGTTGGTTCTTCCCTTCTCTCGGCCCAATCGACAATCCTTTTGTCAACCGTAGAGGCGGATATCAAGGATCAGTATGGCCAGTTTCAAAAGGTACGTCTGATGTTGGATACAGTTAGTATGGGTCATTTCATCTCTCAGGAATGTGCTAATAGATTGGGTTTACCATGTCAAAAGTTTTCTATTCCTATAGAAGGGCTAAACAATATGGCTTCTGTCTGTAGGCGTGGCTTAATTCAGTGCCAAATCCGCCCTTGCGGGAAATCTGAACCTCTTTTTGATTTTAAAGCAATCATATTGCCAAAAATCTGTTCAAACCAGCCAAAAATGGTTGTTGATTCCTCCAAATGGGAGTACATTCGAAACCTGCCCATGGCAGATCCTAAATTTCATATTCCTGGCCCAGTTGATATTTTAATTGGGGCTGAATTAGTACCTTATATATTAGAGACTGGAAAAGTCGTTGGTAGTTCTGACCAACCGGTCGCTCTTAAGACTGCTTTTGGTTGGATTTTGCAGGGCAGAGCCCAATGCTCAACCCTTTATAGCCACTTGATCAGCCTTCATGTTTCCACTGAGCCCACGCTCGATTTGTGCCTACAAAAGTTTTGGGAACTAGAAAATATTTCCAAACCTCTCCCTATGTCTCCCGATGAGATAAAATGTGAGGAGATCTACAAAGATACCACTTATCGTGTCCCCTCTGGACAATTTGTAGTCTCACTACCTTTTAAATATGCCGAGCCCAAGCTTGGAAATTCTTATAATCAAGCATTAAAAAGGTTTATTATGCTTGAAAAGCGTTTACTTAAAGACACTCTCCTTAAGAGTTCGTAATTGATTTTATGAAAGACTATCTTAAATCAGGCCATATGTCCTTGATTTCTATGAAGTCCCAATACGCTTCGCCCACGGCTTATTATATTCCTCGGTTCGGTTCGGTTAAAGATGGGAAAATTAGAGTAGTTTTTGACGCTTCTTGCGCTAGCTCTAATGGAGTATCGTTAAATGATACTCAGCTGACAGGTCCTAAACTTCAGCAGGATATTGCGTCTATTCTCTTGCAATTTAGGTTTCATCCTTATGTCCTCATTTGCGATGTGCGCCAAATGTACAGGCAGATTCTTGTAAACCCCGCCCACAAAGACTTCCAGAGAATTCTTTGGCGTTTTTCAGAGCGGGAACCTTTGCAGGAATATGCACTTGGTACAGTTACTTATGGAGTTTCTAGTTCGCCTTATTTAGCTCTTAAAACTATGCAAGAGTTGGCAAATCTAGAAGGTCATAATTATCCTCAAGCAGCCAAGGTTTTGAGACATCAAATTTTTGTAGATGACTGTGTGGCGGGAGCCAACTCGATTGAATCCTTGCTCAGCTTACAGCAGGAGCTCATAGCTCTTTTGAAAAAAGGTCATTTTGAACTGCGAAAATGGGCCAGCAATCATGAGGCCGTCCTCTCTGGTGTTTCGTCCTCACATTTACAAATGCCCTGTTCATTTGATAAAGAGGAACCCCTTTTCATTAAAGTTCTAGGCTTACAATGGAACCCGACCATTGACATTTTTTCATATAATTGTACACCCACACATCTCTCATGCACCAAAAGGAATATTCTTAGCCAAATCTTTCGTATTTACGATCCTCTAGGATTTTTTATCCCCAGTTGTGCTGTTAGCTAAAAGCATTATGCAGAGATTGTGGCTTTCTAAGGCAGGTTGGGATGATGCACCCAGTGCAGATGTTTGTCAACTGTGGAAACAGTTTAAACTGGAGCTCCCCGAGTTAGCTCACCTTGCCATTCCTAGGCGAATTTTCATAGATCAACCTGCTCGCATTGAAATACACGGTTTCTGTGACGCCTCCCAGATTGGCTACGGAGCTGCTGTTTATTTAAAATGCGAGGACTCGCAGGGAAATATCCATGTGTCTTTAGTCACAGGAAAATCAAGGGTTGCACCTCTTAAAATAATTAAGTCGATTCCCCGCATGGAATTGCTGCTGTTCTTTTGAGTGATCTTGTTTTTATGTCAAACAAGTGTATGCACGATATGCAAACTTTGATGCTATTTTTGCATGGTCGGATTCTCAAGTCACGTTGGCATGGTTAGCTTCGTCAGCCCATCGCTGGAAGCCCTTTGTAGCTAACAGAGTATCTCACATCCATGAGCTTATTTCTTTCTCAAGCTGGCATTATGTCCCCACCGCAGATAATCCTGCTGATTGCGCTTCTAGGGGGTTGCAGCCAGCTGAACTCAAAAATCACAGTTTGTGGTTTCAAGGCCCCTCTTGGCTATGTCAAAGCATTGAACTTTGTCCCACTCAGCCTAGATTTGCGGACTTTCTATCTCAGGAGGTTTGTGAAGAAGAAAGAACTATTGTTCTAAAGGCTACTTTTGATGACCATTTCATCACTCTAGAGATTTTTCGTTATTCGTCATTTAGAACTATTTTAAATGTGATTGTGCCTTTGTCCTTAGATTTATTCATAACACAGGAAAAGGTCGTGAAAATAAGAGAACAGGAGTTTTGTCACCCATTGAGATCCAAGAAGCTCTTGTTACTGTCGTTCGACATGTCCAACAATTTTGTTTTGGTGATATTTTTGAAAACCTAAACAAAAATCAATTACTTCCAAAGTTGTTTAGAAAATTAGCAGTCTTTCTAGACGAAGGTGGTTGCCTTAGGGTGGGTGGTAGGCTGAGACATTCGATGCTATCCTACGATGTGAAGCATCCGTTGCTTTTACCCAAATCTCACCGGTTGACCGAGTTAATCGTAGAATGGGTACACAAAACTAATTTGCACCCTGGCTTTAAGACCCTTCATTGTCTTATACTGCAACAATTTTGGATTCTTCCTCCGCGTTCTGCTATTTATCGAGTTCTTGCTCAATGCATTAAATGTTTTCGTTCTAAACCAAAATTTTATAATCCAAAGATGGCAGACTTGCCAGCAGTTCGAGTGTCTCAACTTAAGGTCTTTTCTGCTGTCTGTCTTGATTACGCAGGTCCCATTGCGATCACCATGAGTAAATCTCGAGGAGCCAGGTCTTTAAAGGCTTATATATGCGTGTTCGTGTGTTGTGCTGTTAAAGCTATACACTTGGAACTAGTATCTGACTTCACTTCCGAGGCATTTATTGCCGCATTTAGGAGATTTGTTGCTCGTAGGGGTCGATGCTCAGAAATCATCAGTGATCAGGGAACTTCGTTTATTGGAGCGAATAGGCAAATATTGGAATATTTTAAATTAGCCGCCCAGACGGTGTCCATCCAATGGAATTTTAATAGTCCAGGAGCCCCTCATTTTAACGGTTTAGCAGAAGCGGGTGTGAAGTCGGTAAAAACTCACCTATATAAAGTACTAGGTGATCAAATCCTCACCTATGAGGAAATGTATACCTTTCTTACTCAAATTGAGTCAGTATTGAACTCAAGGCCTCTTTGTGCCATATCAAATGATCCCAATGATCTCCAATCTCTTACGCCGGCACATTTTTTAATTCAGGAACCAGTAAATTCTGGTCTACCTGATCCTGATTTGTCACACATCCAACTTAACAGGCTAAATAGGTGGCAACTTATTCAGCGAATGCATGCTGATTTTTGGCAACGTTGGCAGCAGGAGTACCTGCATACCTTGCAACAACGAGCAAAATGGTGTGAGGACAGTGGTCGTATTGAGATTGGCACGCTAGTTTTAATAAAAAATGAACAAAGGCCCCCCCCTCCAATGGGCTATGGCTCGCGTTACCGCAGTGCATCCAGGCGCTGACGGGATTGTTAGAGTCGTAACTCTAAAAACTCCAAACGGAGTTATGCAGCGGCCAGTTGTAAAAGTGTGCCCGCTGCCAGTAAACTAATTTTACAATTTATACCTATTTCCTCTACTGATACACTAGCGGTATAGATTCGTATGGTTACAACCGCGTATATTTATTTTCTTTTATTTAAATTTTTTTTTACGCCCCCGTGGGCTATGTTTGCGAAAATAATGAGCAGGAAATTTCTCTTATTTTTCCTTATGTTTTTTTTTATATATTTAAGTTACCTGGGTTAAAAACCTTAGGTTTTGGTGGGTGGAATGTTCGCTCCGCAAATGTTACTTTTTAGTTTTTTGTTAATTTTTAGTATTTTATTTTATTTTTTAAGTGAGGCCTTCAAAACTCGTAGGCCCTGGCAATTTAAAAATATTTCGTGAAAAATAATATTTTTGATCCATAAGGTGGCTCCCTCATTGGCACGTGTGGGAATCAGGAACTAATGATAGAGAAAAAATTGTTAAAAGACACTTGCTTTTCGGCAGCCATACTGCTCAAGTCATTTTACAAATTACTGTGATTTTGCTATTTCTTTGGCAGTCCATTGACTGTTTGTGTTTCAAAAATACTCAAAAAACGGTTTACAGTGTGCCGACGAAGTTGGAGAAGAATTGGAGAGATCCTGCAAGTGGGGCCCCCAGGACCGACAGAAATCACACAAGAGGTTAGTGCCATTCGCCACTTTATGATCAGCTTTTTTTCTCGCCATGTCTTACCTTTTGGACAGGCTTACACCTTGGCCCTAGAGTTTTTTGAGGTATCCATAAATTGTGTGATAATTTAAAACCAGCAACATTAATAAATTACAGTCCATTATAATAATTTTCGTGATACTGAACCCCGGCGATTCAATTGGTTTCACTGATAAGTTTTGGAAGTACATAAGCCTGTAATAAAAAAACATATATAAGGAACTTTTTTAAAGAAAGGTAGTTTCTACAGTGTAAATTTTGTACTCTAGTACATATGGAATTCACAAAAAAACATGAGGTTAGAAGATAATCAAAACAGAAAAACAATTAAATTGCACATTTACAGAAAAAAAATTAAAAAATATGTTTAATGTCTAATTTTTGTGGTTGTAGAGGTTTCTTCATAGACAAGGTGTGATCAGCTGCCCACAGTAGGTCTACAGGACTCCATAGGACACTACAATACACTACAGGATCAAGAATTAATTAAAGTCCTGTAGGATGGTGAACAAATTTGGTTCAGCTGATCACGCCTTGTTCATAGATGAACACACAGGCCTAAATAAATTCACATGCAGCTTAGTGTTACATTAAGTAATCTCTGGGGGGGAGGGTTACCTTTGTGTCATAGTCTTGGCCATAGGTGGTTACACTTTTGTGACATTTTTAACCTATTTCTTTATCAAAAAATCTGAAAAATGGTAAGTTGTTGAGTTGTTTTTATGAGAACATTTTTTTTGTCAACAGAAGGTATGTATGTATTCGAAAGTGGTGGCTGGCCCTACTGGACCTCCATGCACTGCGACCACATATGGATCTATTGTGCCCATGTACCTACATACTGAGTTTGACTAAAGTAGCATATTTTTTTTTCCACCCAGCACTTAAAAAACTTTGCAGATTACAACAATAAATGATTTAGGCTTAACACAACATATTTAATTTTTAATATATTTGTGGTTAGGAAATAGGCTCGGAAATAGGTATGTTTATGTCAAAGTCACAAAAGTGTAACTGCCTATGGCAAGGACTATACACTGAATGATTTTTTTATATTTTTCTTGAAAATGCGTTACGACAGGAGAAGGGCGGCAAAATCCTGTTTAGCCTTACATAATTAAAGAATGTGGCCCTAAATAGATTTTAAAAAATTTTAAAAATGATATTTACCCAGCAATTTATCTTGAAAAGGAATTTCGAAATCTGTTCTGTAGGAATGCTTTCGTGGGATCCATATTGTCTTTTCCACAACGCCTTAGCCACTCTTGCAAAATAGTCTTGGGAACAGTCATTGGAAGGTGGAAATTTAAAAAAACTCATAAACATAGTACTTCTAAGTTCGAATAGTTGGATTTACATCCAGAAACCGCACAGGATGCTCCTGGGATTTTGCGATTCCGAAAATTGTTTAAAATAACGAAAATAAAAATACAAAACCAAGATTCCACAAATGTTTTCCTTTAAAATAAATAAAAATGCGAAATGCACGGAAAAATTAACCTCACTTTGGATTCGCGAAAAAAATCAATAAGTTCGGTTGTCCTTTTTAATTTAATGTGAATAGAAAAGGAAAGACCACCCTATCAAACAGATCAAGGGTCTTTTGAGAAGGATGAGTAGGTTTATAGAAGGATGGCTCAACACCTTGAGGATTTTGTGACGTAGCGAAATTTGGAATATATGGGGCTTATGGAAGTGGACCGTCCTGTTCTCTGTGTACAGTCCTTGGGGAGTAGCACCTACTAGGGGAACACGTCAAACAGACGGTAACCATCAATTTATTGTCAAAATAGAGGCACCAAGAACCTCATTATATCAGAATTCATATCTCTGGAGAACAGCATCGCTGTGGGATAAACTCCCTGTGACAGTTTTCCCTGCAGGTTACAACCTGAACCGTTTCAAAACCAACACACACCAACATTTCCGCGCACTTGCCGCTTCTGGAGCGGGATAGGGATCTCCTTGCGAGTGCGCATACCCGTAAAAAAAAAAAACTTGGTTTTTCGAGACGTTTAAAATGGACCGCAAACACTTAACCACAGGGGTAAAGGTTTGCGGGAAAGGAAACCTTCCGGAGATGGGCCTTGCCAAAAATTTTAACCAATCTCATCAAATTACGAAATAATTGTTAAAATCAAGGTCCGGTTTTTAAACCCGAAAATCTACATTAAAAAAGCCGGAAAAAGCTCTATTTTTATTCCGACTAAATTCGTTTGGTAAGGACTGACCTGATACTAAATAAAGACAACCGATATAAAAATACTTCTTGTAGATCTTTCGGTGGTGCAAAGATCTAAGTCACGCGAACTGAATAGGTTCGCACTCAAAGATTCGCGACGACTGGCGATTGAAACATCATACCCAACGAGGTTGAATAGGGAAGAGTTAAATAGTGCATTGCTATTAAGAAATTGTGTATTGGAATGCGTATAAAAGAGATTCCTACATATAAAATATAACCTTTATTAAATGGAGGGATGGACGAGATCCGACTGTCAATAAGAGTGCCAAAATATCTAGATTTAAATATTAAATAAAATCCCAGTTTATGGAAGCTTTGAAATATAACAAGTATAAAAAGCTGAATTATGGTTAACAAATATTAAAAAGCTACCAAAAAAAGAATATCACTTGCAGCGCTGGGTCCAGGGGGGGGACTAGGAGCAAATGCCTCCCACCACGAATTTCTTTAAATAAGTGAGAAGTTTATATGAAAGCGTCTTTTTTAGTATAAGTATTATTAATAATTAAATTGTACCACTTAGCAGTGGCGGCTCGTCAGTCACTTAAAAAAAATTAAAGTAAATTTTAAATTATTTATCAAGCTTTTTCGCCCTCTGCTACTTAAACTTTGTGTTTTTTCATTACATCTCCAGATAAAAAGGAACCTACAACATAAAATGAATAAATAAACTGAATCGTCATTCGCAACTCGCGCCATAACATATTGACCCTAGCGGACTGAACCGAACTCTTCTGTGACTCGCGCGCTTGACTGCATGATTAGGTGAGGCGATTAATAAAGTGATGAATTTGTGTGCATCAGCATGCCACGCTGGCCTTACATAATTTAAAGCACAAAACCCCTAGTTTCTTGTTTTACTGGAATGCTTTCAACAATATAATATGAAATAATAAAATATTTCAAAAAAATATTTTTCCCTGCATAAACTTGGCTTTAGAATTCGCTAAATTTTGGGTTTCCATGAGGCGGCGGGCAGCTCCGCTTCACTTACGCTGCGGGTGGTCATATCGCGTCTGGTCCACATCACATGGCGGAAAATTATTGAGGTCGTTCGAAGACCAAAAACTCTATAATGCGAATCTATCAATTAAATAAATCGCTGGTAAGATTTTGTCACATCCATGCAAATTATGTAACATCCGCCACCTGTTTTGAGTCATTCGCCAACCGATTACCTAATTAGTCATTGTTTTGAGCTTTTATTAAAACTTTGCTTATGCTGTATTTTTATTAAAAAAAAGGTACCATTTCAACGCCGCAGTAATTTTGAAAAGACGGCAATCTTAAAAAATAGTAGACCAACGCCAGACTTAAATATTTTAAGTCTAGACAAAAAAGTGGCGAGGAGTTTTCTCGAAGCTTTAAATTGAGAGTCTACACTTATGGCACAAGGTTTTCTTTCAAGTTTTAAATTCCTTTTTTTGATTTTAATTTTTAAGATATTTACCACTATTAAAATATCCTGTATCAATTTTTGCAATAAGTTAACGTAGATGTAAATATGGGCATCACTCAAATTAAAATATGCTGTTCAAGATTACCCGATAAATACGAAGTTTTTGAAGATATATTTAAGAAAACAAAAAATGTAACAGGAGCTCCAATTGTCCTTAAAAATTCTGAGGAAACTATTTTTAAGGAATATAATTTATTATATTACGAAATTTTGGATAATTAATATAACTTTTCAGTTACAAACAAGGATTAAAGATTTAAAAAAATTAGAATTTGTTGCAGTACTACACACCTCCAAGTTTGATGAATATTCGAAAAATTTTCCCAAAAACTGTATTGATAGTTTAGAAAATGCATATAAAAAAAGTTTGATATAGACCCATTAAAAAATGAATTATCAGTAATTTATAAAGACTAACATTTTAAGTGCCTAAAAATTAAATCTATGTGAAATTTTTAGTGAAACTAAAAAACTTTGTAATCTTGTTTTAACTATTCCAGTTACGATCAAAAATGACACAAGATAAACTTTCCGCGCTGGCATTTTTTTCCATAGAAAAATAACTTTTACAGACTTTGTATGAAAATGACAAAACTTGAACCTCTGTATAACTAGAACATTATAAGTGGTCCCTGCACATTTTATATGTATTTTAACCTCTTTAACTCGAATTTCTATAACTTGAACTCTCCACAACACGAACTGTTTTGGTTGTCCCTTTAAGTTCGAGTTATAGAGGTTCGACTGTAATTGATAAAAGTTTGTATTGTTAAAAGAAAGAAGGATACCGCTTATTTACAAACTGTAATTTTGGTTTTTAGATTTAAAGTGTATACTAAGTATATTTATTATCTTTGTAGAAAATAAAATTTTTCGACAATCATGGAAAGGGAAAATTAAAAAAAAAATACACATTGCATTTGATCATTTATTCCCATTTCATGAAGGATTTTTTTTTCATTTTTGGTCTTGGTGCCTGATCAGTTTTACAAGTCACGAGCCGCCACTACTACTTAGTTATACTGGTATATATTTATCCTGAACAACGAACCTGCAGAATTTTTCGCCTGCGGTGCCAATGGTGCCACAAGTACCTACTTACCTTTCAATATGATAAAAATATGAAAAGAAAGTCAAAATCGGAAATGAACAGTGATAGATCAGAGGTAGAAAATAAAAATCAGGAATTAAAAGGGACAGATGAGGGATAAAAAGTAACATTTAAGGATGAAAAGTGACAGTTTAAGAATAAAAAGTAAAAGCCCTAAGAAAACCTAAAAACGTCAAGAAAAAATCCAAAAAAGTCTAAAAAATGCCTTGTATGTCTCCTCGCAATAATTGTTTTTTTTAACCCTTGATAATTATAGCCCTCGCAACGCTCGTGGTACAAACTTTTCGCCTCTAGATAAAAAGGGCCCAGCTTATCACTTGGTATATAATATAGCCATTACCAACACAGGACAAGCACTTCTGAATCCGCTATTCGATTTTGATAACAAATTTGGTATGTATTGTACAGGGTGTTAACTAGATTAGTACCGTTACATTAAAATCGGTGTAACTTTTTTGTGCCTTGGTATATACTTTTTTTTATTTAAATATGATTTTCCTCATAATATTTATGTAAAAAAGTTATACTATTTTAATGTCGCTCAGAGCAACGGTTTTCGAGATTTTAGCATTTGAATTTTTTTATTGCATGGGTAAAGATTTATTAAAGAAAATAATAGGTGAAATAACACAATTTTTACCCATGAAATAAAAACTTTAAATGCAAATATCTTGAAAACTATTATTCGGGGCGACATTTAAGCATTATACCCATAAAAATAATGGGGAAAATAGTTATAGTTATAAAAAACTGGTATACACCAAAGCACTCAGAAGTTACACATATTTTAATATAATGCTAGGAACCCAGAGAACACCCTGCACAATTACACCAACATTTTTACCGAAATCGAATCGCTTGTCACAAAAAAATCCCTACCCAAGTTAGTTGGTAAAGAAGTTATTAAGGAAAGTAGACGTGCATTTTTACCCAGGCAATAAAAACTTTAAATGCAAAAATCTCGACAGCCGTTGCTCCAAGCAAAAAAGTATAACTTTTTTATATAAAAATGAAGGGAAAAATCATATTCTAAATAAAAACTGGTATACACTGAGGTACAAAAAATTACGCTGATTTTCATGGTGACCCAGACAACACCCTGTATAATGTACAATAAATTATTTACCAAAAACAAGTTGCTCATTGAAAACACCCAATTTTCTTTGCAAATATATTGATTAGTAAAAAAACGAAATGAAAAAATAAAGTATCTCGATTAATATCAACTTTTGGACTAAGGCAAGTGAAGCCAAATCGTAATATATTGATCCAAGGAATCTACAGTTTTATTTTATACCATTAGTTCTGGGGAACCTTGTATATATGATTTATTTTTTATAATTTATACCTGTAATACTAATTGTACTATGTTTATAATTATATTATAATTGTTTACAATTAACTATGAAATGCTATCCCACTAATTATTTATTTATAGACGGCTTGTTGACTTCTATAGCTACGTACTGCATACGAAGCCATTCTTAAACTTCGCAATTTTCTTTAAAAATATCCAAAATAATTCAACTAAATTACTAAAACCCAACAAAAACTGCACACAAAACTCTCTCTTACGTCGTAACCCACAAATAAATATACATTCATATTTTTGCGTCAAAGGCACTATATGTTACTAAACACTCGCAACAAAAAAAATATAAAACGGTCATTCCCGCAATTTCTACCAAGTCGCATAATGCTTACGCTATGTAATTTGCTTCCAACTTTTATTATTCCTGTAAAATTTTGTTGATTTGGGTTACGACATATCAGGACTAGGGTATCGATACGGCGGAAGTGAAACCGTTTTGAAAACAGGCATCAACCTCGTTGATCCTACCGAATCATTTTCTCGCGTTGCAACGGTTTAAAACACTGTTTCAATAAAATACGTCATTGATTGGTGACGCCACAGCTCTGAAATGTCGTGTTATTAATGCTCAAAAACAATTGGAAACCCAATAACATCTGTATTTCCTCCTAACAATTTGGTAACTTCCAAAAAAAGTTAGAAAGGTTTTGTTTTTTTAATTATTTATTGTTTCAGTTTAAATAATGATATTTCCCGGTCGTTAGCAATGACGTCACGTTTGAACCAATTTCAATGGTTTTGAAACTAGCCTTTCTTTAGTTTTAAACCAGCGCATGCGTTTTTTGCCTAAAGCCCACATGCTACTTTTTTTATATCTTTTATAATGCTTCTCACTCTTTTCGACAAAGACAGAAATAGAAGACGTTCGTTGAGGGCTACCCATGGCAGCTAACTTCTCGTCCAAGACTGCTATAATGTTTTCGAAAAATCTTGCGTTCTAGACGTCTATTCTTGAAATCTTTGCAATAGGAACGTTCTACTGAAATCACACAATCTGTATTTTTGAGCTCCTATAGAAGAGATCACTTCTACTAACTTTTAAGAGAACTTTGTTCTATTGGGTCGACCCAGTAGAACAAAGGCATTTTGTGTTAAAAGCATTCGCATTAACACCGAGAAAACAGCAAACCTTTATCGTAAACGAGTTCTTCGAGGTGGAGGTTTTATTTTTCCTACGAAAAAAAAACAAATTTTCACCATAAAAATAAATACTATTTATTAAATAAGTATAAGTAAATAAATACTATTTATTTCTTAATACACTAAAAATATTTACCTACTAAAGTGGTGTACTACATTTAAACCAAATACCATAGTTTACAGAACAAGTACAAAAAGTGCTAGTTTTCCCCACGATATGGCTCGACCAAGAATTAAGTGTGGAAAGGTCATTTTACGCGCGTTTTAGGTAGTTACACTTATTTTTCAGCCGCTTAGGCGTGACGAAGAAGACAAAAGTTAACATTTATTTATTTATATTAAATTTTGACATGCTAGTGTTTTGGCTGAGAGGCTTATTTTTACTTGGTTGCTATACTAACGCGGAAAAGTCCAACATTTTACTTAACAACTGCGGAAAGTAATACAGCAGAGTTCGGCCAGAGCGTGTGCCAAGTGCAAAAAAGATGTTTTTCTATTAGTTAGACAGAACAGTTTTTCTAAGAGCGTGCGAAAATATAAAAAAATATATATTTTTTATTTATTCTATTTAAATTGAAAAAAATATCAATATCAAATCACTCTCTATAATTTTTTATTGTACGGGTCAATAGCAAAAAATAATTTGCGCTTTGGATTGTAGCCCAAGCGTCAGGTACAAAATATGGGGTTCATAAAACAAATATACCAAACAATTCTGCTATATTTTTTTCTATAAGAGTAAGGTCTTCTAAGTAAACTGGTGCTTGATTAGTTACATTTCACCTTATATTATAAAAGATATGATTTTTTGAAGTGCGTCCTTACATACTGGATGTGACGGATAAAAAAATTTTAAAATAAAAAGTTTTTAAAAACATAAAATCAAGACTAGGCACAAACGATAGCTATTGGGTTCCCACTAAACATAGTAAAATTCTTGATCCCTCTCCATTAAGGAACAGTGTCAAAATGGCGACGCCATCTTGGATTTTTGACTATTTTTTCCTAAATTAGCCTTTTACTCAAAAAGTACTGATTTTTGTAGAAAGTATGTAGAAAGGAATGTTAAACCCCATTAAAAGACCTATCAAATGAGATATCTCCGAGCTACGTATGTACCTCCCTTGCAAAGATACGCACCCTTAAAAATCCACAATATGCTCATTTCTAGCACGTCTAATTCAAAATAAATTTTTAAGTTCAACCAATTTTTTTTTTAAAAAGCCTTTTTGAAAAAAAGTGTAGTTTACTTTTTTGTGGAAAATAAAATTTCCACTTAAACCTTATAATATTCATCGCGGTATGTAGTGTGAGTCAACCTCCAGTGGCGTCCGCAAACTGGGAATCTTTTTTAAAAATCATTTTTATTAAATGTTTTTTGCAATTTTCGTAAAAACTAAGCATTTTATCAGAAAAAAATATTAAAAATATTGTCAAGACAATGAAATTTGCTTTCCAACGATGTATAATATAGTAGGGTTGAACCAATACCATCTCAACAGAGGCCCAAAACTAGATCCAAGATGGCTGTCACAGGGGGCATAACAAAAGATTGTATTCAGTTTGAGAACTCACATTAGCCACAGCTGTTTTTTATGCTGTTAAAAACAGTTTGAGAGCTTTGTGTTTTAGATTATTAAAAAATATATTTTTTTTTTGAGAAATCAGGTGTTCTGTGAGTTAATGTAAATAAATATTTGACTAAAATATTAATAGGGAAATATGTAATAATAATAATAGTTAAATATAGTCATTTCTGAAATCGGGCCTCTTGTAGATCATTATAAAAATAGCTTTATTGTTTTAATTAACAATTATACCTAACAGGCTAAAAACTTAAAGAAACACAATACTTTGTTAAAAAATACCTAAAAAAAGAAATGATTAAGAAATCCTGCATATGATGTCATAAAAGTTTGTGTGTTCTTACAATGTTTTATATAGTTTTGTCAGATTTTTAGAGGTTGTTATAAAAACTGGTAAAACAAAATTGTTTTATAGTGGCATAATGTTTATCTGACCTGATAACAAATTGTAAAAACTATCAGATAAAACTTTCCAAGATTCTATGCAGAATTTTTGGCAGATTTCATAAAATATTTGGTCCAATAAAACATACTGAAAAATCTTTTCTGTCATGACGTAATTGAATATTTTGAGAAACCCATCTGTTGTGTCTTTTAGTGCAGTGACTCGCTCTAGTTACTAAGCTAATTTCCAAATTTGTTTAAAAAATCAAGAATGTCTAATGCTTCCAGTGTAATAGGTTCTTGATATGGATTATGAAAGCGCTTTCCCTTAAAAAATGTTTTTACTTACAAAATGTCTCACCATCTACAAATTATGTCAATATATGCGGCTGCATCATCATAATGCTCCAGAAATATTTTTGATCCTAGTTCTTGAACAGCTAATTTGATATTTTGTCTTTCTAAAGAAGTTGGATACAATGCTTTTAAGGACAAAGTGTGTCCATACTTTAAAAGCTGGTTCTTTTCTCTTTCATGTAAAGCTTTTGAGCAGTGAAACGAAGCTGTTCGCATAAAATTTTCTTGGTCAAAATCTGGGGTGGTCATTTTCTGGTTTTTGAGGTTTATCCAATTATTTCTAATATTTTTTAAAATATGAACTGTGTCAATAATAAAAAATAATGGTCCTGAGGGATCATTTGGGTGGCTGTATTGATTTAAAAGAGCTGGAGAGTTAGCAAATTGTGACATAGCTTTTCGATTTACACTAAGGCTGCTCTAAACCAAACATAACTTTTTTTATGTATTTATGTATGTCATCTGCTTTTAATTTTTTACTGGAAGTATATGAACCACATCTTTATAGGATGAAAGCAAGCTATTCACCATGAATCCACAAGCACTGGTAGCACATTTACTTGTATTATATGTTGCTCCTACTAAGTTTCCACATTTGTAGTCAAAATAAGGTTCTAAATGAATTTCATTTACCATTAAGGTAACTAACTTGTCTTTTGGTTCCAGCAGCTCAGCTTTTGTTGATATGTATTTTATAAAACTTCTCATCCTCTTCAAGACGAGGATGAATTAAGGAAATATCATAAACTTTTTTAAGGGGACCGTGCATGATATTGTTATTAAATTTGCATTTCTTAAGAACGCATATGAAATAGCTTGGACAAGACTACAAAACAGAACAGTTTCCTATGAATAATATAGATTTTTTTTATACTTAGTTTTAAAATTTGAAAATTTTATTGACTCTGACTTTTCTGGTATTGTTAACCACACTGCTTTCATCATCAGCTTTGGTTTCAATAAAGTTTGAAACCATTGTTAAAATTTGTTCTTTTTAATTAATTTTTATTTTAATGACATAAAAATTACAGTTGTGCACATATAATTTTATTTACATATGGGTGGCAACTGAGTTGGCAACTTTAAATAGAAACTGCCTCTAGCAAGATAGTAGTTTGTTTTTTTTTCAAAAAATAACATGTCAAATAAATTCCTTTATAAGCTTTCTTTCTGATGCAGCAAAATTTTGATCAGACTCCCGGAAAGGGGTCTGCTGACCAGAATACATTTTTTTTCATAGAGGATAAACCCTCTTGTACTGTATAAACTTTATTGACGCTACATCAACTAAAATATCAAAAAATGTATTTTAAAGTTTTTGACATACCTTATGAAATAAGAAATCAGTATACCAATAATTATAATGTTATAATTTTTTTAGATGTGTGCCAATTAAAATATAACAAAATAATTTTAAAAAACCAAACCATTTTTTGACATTATGATTGTCAAAAACAGTTTTCATTGTTTTATTTTTATAATAATGATCTTTCAAATAAAGTACCACTGAGGCCAAAAAAAAACATTCTGTTGTTTTTCTTTATTCATAAGTTTTCAAATGATGTACCACATCCTCTTTGGACCTGTACAAAATGTTTTCTACTGATCAGCCCCTCGGTGAAAGCAAAACATTTTTGTCTCAGAAAGATTGCCCCTGAAAAAAAACTCAGTTGAAATAATTTTCTTAATAAAAAAACAATACATGTATTTCCATAATGCCATGCATACGCCATAAGCTGTCTCCCCCTTAGTAGTGGCAGGCGCTTCTGGACCTCCATGCACTATGAAAACTATTATGTATGTGGCATATTTTTTGCCACACAGTTTATACAAGAAAGACTGTGCAGACTACAACAAAAAATTATTTCAACTAAAACTTTGTGTCAAAGATATACACCTAGGGCCCCTGTATCATTAGCAAAGTATTGATTCACAATTATTATTGACTTTAGCCCGCAATCAAATGCAGTATGCACACCTAATACCAGTGTTTCCAAATTTGCTACTCTAGTCAAGGAAAGGCGCATTTCCTCTCATGTAGACATAGGCAGAGAGGACTAGCGACAAAAAATACTTAAATCTAAAGCAAGTAAAAACAAATGAGACAACCTGCTACTGCTTTGAAGTCAGACTTTACCATTTGCAGTATACAGTGCTCGACATCGAACGTTTAGCCTTTCTAAAACGCGTATACAAAAGGATGAACTTATGGAAAGCAAGAAGTCAGTAAGGGACCAAAGATGCGCGTATTCAGGAGCGTTTGCCGCTGTGACTCAAAATTCATTAATAGTTTTTTATTACTAAACAGGAGCTAACGCAGCAAGATTTCCACTTTTAAAAGACGAAGAAATAGTAATTATTATTTATTTCGTTATTTTGGCCTTAATCGGGAAACATTATATCAAGAAAAATTCAATTTTTTAATAATTTTTAATTACACAATAACCTTACTCTATTATTAAAGTGGCGCTTAAATGCCGCCCAAGTGTAGAGTCGCTGCATCCTGGAAGCCTGGCGTCTCCATGGGTGGCGACAGCCCACGTGACCTGCCTCGGAATTTCCATAGACGACTCTTCAACTTACCTCGGAATAATTAGAGTACCCACACGCAATAATTGAACAATTTTGTAAATTAACCTGGGAATTTTTAGAGTACCTATCTCTTGGTTTTTGACCTTTTGTATTTTTGGGCTTTTGTGTTTTCGCCATTTTGAACTTTCGAGCTCTTGTGTTTTCGACCTCTTGTAGTATCGGCTTTTTGTTTTTCGGCCTTTTGCACTTTCGATCTTTTGTATTTTCAGCTTTTTGTGCCCTGATGTTTTCGACCTTTTGTACTTTCAACCTTTTACACCGTAATAAAATAATTGTAGGCATATTATAAACCTGGACATTAGAGTGTTTACTTTTAATCCCGCGGCGAGAATTTTCAAGCCCGACGGAAAGGACGACTATAATTTGCTAAGTAACTAAAAGGGATTTTATTGCCAAGGTTTATACAGGGTGTCCCATAACTTAGGGGCCATAGGCCAACAGGTGATAGAGAAGGTCATGTCTGACAAAAAACTTCCTCTTTCTTTGTCGAGATACAGAGCATCAAAGTTTTTAAAGTTTTTTGATGATAACTTTTCAAAAAAACTCAGAAAAATATGAAGTTGGGTAAAGTCGTGTACTAGAACCAGAGCAATAAAATGAAATAATAATTATTTTGGAAAAAATTAGAAGGTAATTTTTTTTTACAGAAAACTATTTTTTTGGTATAAACTTTTATAAATGTCATATTAAATGCAATGTTTTTTTTTATATTTTTTGTTGATAATAACAAGTCTCTAGCGGGACAATAATAATAAAATATTATTGATATTTTTTAAAAGAATAAGTAAGCAAAAATTATAAGTTTTTTTAAATTTATTATTTTTTATAAATTTTTGGAGGTTAATTTGACAGCCGATATCTCCTCAACTTGTAATTTTATCAAAAAAAGGAATACCACATTTTTTAATCACAATTAGCTAGAGTATTCAGCTGTCTGTGACAGATTTTCCCTTTTTAAAAAACCTTTTTCCCCCCACTCTTCTAACTTTAAAAATCCTATATCTTAAAAACAGATGTGTGTTGCCCCCATGTTATATAGACTTTCTTCTCGGAAATAACCTCCTGTATCACCTGCTGCATTATGGCCCCCTAAGTTATGACACCCAGTATACTAAAAATAATAATAATCATAAAATAAATAAATATTAAACCACTAACCGGTACTCTAGGGTTAGCAAGACAACCGCCGGTATTTAATAATACAGTGGGCAGTGATAGTTGTTGTTTATTTGGTTGGCTATGTACGCGTTGCTATAGCATGATATTAAACAAACGTCAGTCAGACGCTAACAAATAGAAAAAATGTGGAAAAAATAATATTTATTTCATAACAAACTACGAGTAAATAGGTTTAGTCAAGAAAAAGTTTGAATTAAATTTCTTTAAGATGGAACAAACATGGACCAAAGATTAAAGCCTATTCCTGCTTTGAGATGGACAACTAAAAGGCCACCGAAGAAAGCAGCCATCAGAGTACCGAAAATGAAAATTTTACCGAAGAGGTATTTGTTTTACATCCTGGAGAAATCTAGAAAGTTAAATGCTTCGTTTATATGTAGGCAATATTTTATGGCAAAGGACACAATAATTATTGAAAGAACCAAGTCGTCAGCAAAGTACAGTAAACTTAGCAACAGAAGATGGACAGTTCTTTATACGTAACATTTATAATCCATTTTATTTTTTTGAACACAAATAAGCTCCTGACAGTGTCAGATTTGTCATGGCGCAACAGCAACTGAAATCAAGGCCTTTTTAGGATTTTATTAATTGTCGTCTTTGGCCTACTTAGCCAGTAAGAGTAATGCGCAGCCCACGAGAAAGACCGGCCCGGGCGCAAAAATATCAAGTGACCGTAGGAGGGTCACAAAAGAACGCCTCTCGGCCAGCTGTCATTATAAAAGATGTGTGTTTTCAGTTTTGGTATGTTTGTTTACGTCGATTTTTTTTTAATTCGGGCATGAATTTAATGTGAATTTTATCAAAGTCATTAAAATAACGCAGCCCACGAAAAAGACAACAATGCCGCGAACGTGTAGTGTTGTTGGTTGTCGGTCCAACTATAAAACTGAAACCTTTGATTATATAACTCGAATGACCCAGTCTTGTAAACATTGCTGAAACTGAATATGTGTCAACCTTTAATTTGCCAGTGGATAAACAAATGCATAAAATTTGGTTATTTCATTTGATTAGTGTGTTGTAAATGGAGAGAGTTGCAAATGTTCCGAAATACCTAAGTAGACAACCTATATCTACTGTTCGATTAGCTGATGTCGAGAGGCAACAACTGGAAACTGCAATACGAGACAGTCTTGAAACACTTTGAGCTCATAAGAAATCAAAAGTTTTTTCAAATGTTGAGGACATTTCAAAATTTTATTGTTCTAATACTAAACTAAACAAAAATTGGATTTTTACCCAAGAACGTGACACAGTCTGCATGTGCCTGATTACATTTTTGAACAACAATCCATTACTGTTAGCATCTCTAGTTGTTAAGGGAAATCTGTCATTTTTTGTAAATGTTAAAACAAACTGCCAAAAAAAGTTGGAGTTTTATTTTTGGACAGCACCAATACACTTGAAGAGCTAATGCAGTTTATTGAAATGAAAGTTGCAAACGGGAAAGAAGTGGCAAAAGATAAGATTGATCAAGTAATAGACATCCTTAGTGACATTTTCGATAGTGAGAGTGAAAAATGTGTTCAATTGTCATTTCTTATTGAACAATTTGGTCTCTTGAAAAGGTCACCTGAGAATCGAAGATATTGTGGATACACTTTAATGTTGGCTTCATCTTGGTTTATCCAGTCATCCAGCGCATACCTGTCAGTTTACAAAACTAAGGTAATATGTCTTCTGCACCCTCGCAATATTAAATAGTGTGAGCTAAAACTGATTTGTAAAATATCGCTAACAGATAGTAATCTCTCCGGTAGTGTGCAATATTTAAAAAGTAAGATACAGTTTTTAAAAGAACATGAGTTGGTAGTTAACTTACACATTGATGAAATTTATATTAAACTTTGTGCTGGGTTATTGTACGTGAAAACTATCTCACTTATTCACAAAATCACTTGTTTCTTTTTAATAAATTATTGTGAAATATTTTATATTAAAAAATTTTCTTTAGATAACTCTAGCGAGTGTTTTTGTGGACAAAAACTATTGTCAAATCTTGAAAAAATTAGTTTAAGGGCATGTAAAGTTTTTTTAAAGAATTTTATTAAAAAGCATAATGATTTAGTGTCTGCTAATAAATCTTTGAATAACAACACAGACAAAGATGATGACACTCAAAGAAAAATTAAAAAACTAAAAGCTAGGTTTGTTATGTCCAATTTTAAAAGACTTGTATAGATTTGAAGTAACTAACGATATTATGTACCTAATATATTTTATTTTATAGATTCAGTTCTTTTATCTATAATAAACACATACATCAGCAAAATATTTTTTCCAATTTTGCCTATATGAGAACAAAAAATTTTTGTCATTTTATTTAAATTGTGTAAAAACAGATAATATATTAAGCAATACAATAAGAATCCTGGAACTTCTAAGACACGTGACCGCCGACTTGCTTATAAGGCGCCATGGCCGGTATTTATCGTTGGCTGCGAAGTAACGTCATTAGATCGCGAAAAGAATACCATTTTCTTAAATTACTAACTTGACAATAGCGCTAAACTACTTATCTCTCTTAGTGTCATTTATTTAAATAGCGATTTTACTTCAATTCACATATTTTCAATGCCCAAACGATCACTGACGAACCCTGTATATGTATAAGGACCTATTTTAGGATAGATGTAAAATATTGGGTAAAATAATGTAGGTACAGCTTTGCTGACATGCTACTTTCTTAAAAGTTTAAAACTAGCCTTAAAATGTTAAACAGCAACTTACCACAGTTTCACCTGATGGGATAAAGTCCTGCCATTTTATGGCTCGGCCCCATTTTGATCGCAGGTCTGCATCCTTTGGGAATTTGAAGAAAGACATCTTCGGCTCTGTAGGGTAATTTGCCTTACATAGCAGAACACAACACTTCTTATCCATCACTAAAAATGAACAATTTTTTATGAAACACAACATAGAAAATCATTTAAACTACCAACAGAAACACTTACCGCGCACACCTGATATTCAATTTTAAGTATTTGGGTTGTAACAAAATTAAAAATGTTTAAAAAAAAACGGCGTTCAAAACACGTTTGACAAATGACAACTCGCGGACGGGCGAGCGTATGCACGGTAGTAATGGGCGAGTTTGTTACGAGTCGTTAAATACCGAGATGAATTCCATCAAAGGAGCATGCGCCAAAATTAACGTCAAAATGTCTAATTTAAATTATTGGCGCAAATACCGTGATTGGCGCGAGATCGAAAAGCTTAAAGTATAATAAAAAATTCAAGGTATAAAATAATGGTCAATTCTAATTTTTAGGTATGATTTTATGTCGGTCCCGGGTGGTTTTTTATAATCGGAACACTCAGCAACTTTATCATTGAAAATAAATTGAAATTTTTTTGGTTAATTATGACAACATAATTTTTTTCTATCCGTCACCATGTACATAGTGTCCCAAATTCGATGTTTTTGGGGGGTTTCGTGTTTCTAGAGGGGCTAAAAAAAACTGATCCCCCTTTGCGACACTCAAATTTCAAAAGAAGCTTAAAGGTGAAAATCGCATTTTGATATAGCAAGCCGTTTTTAAACTACGGGGTGTTTTTAAAAAATTTGCATTTTGTATTTTTTTTTATTTTTACCACATATTTTAGTTTACTTAGTGGGTTTAAAATATTTTTATATTATAAAATTATAAAAATAAAAAAATAATAAAGAGGTGATTAAAAAATAAAAATAGAGAAAACAATAAAAAAATAAAAAAATTAAATAGAGTGTGATACATCATTTTAAAGGAAATTTTAAGCTGATTTTAAAAATCGAATAAAAAAAGAGTTATTCTGTAAGAAAAATATCAACTATATGCAATATTTTAAAAACCAAAAGAGATAAATAAAAACTGTTTACATCTGTCAATTCTTCAAGAAAAGATCTATAAGAAAGCTATTTACACAAAAACAAAATTTTCATAAACAAAAAGTTATAGACCCCCTCCCAAAATGCAGACAAAAACACTCCGTAGCTCAAAAACGGCTTGCTATATCTAAATGTGGTTTTCACCTTTAGGCTTCTCTTGAAATTTGAGTGTCGAAAAGGGGGGTCAGTTTTTTTTATCTCCCCTAGAAATACCCGACACCTCAAAAAAACAACGAATTTGGGACACCCTGTACAGGGTGTGACAATGAACTCGATTTTTTGAGAGGGAACACCCTGTATATTTTTTCATTTTAAGATTCGTCTTTTCTTTCTGATTTCAAAAATATACGATAATTACGTGCTGCGATTAATATTTTTTGAGGTATATGCAGTATTTCTTCTATATGATCTTATGCATTTCACGTTTATTTTGTTTTGCCATGGAAGCAGTGGCGTATATAGAAAAAGGTTTCGGGGTGGGCCCGAGACAGTTTTGGGGGGGGCCCGAGACCTCATGAGGCTGTATTTTATACTATTTTATGTTTGTATTCATGAAATATGTGGAAAATATCCAAAAAAATCTTAGCTTCCCCCCCCCCCCCCCGAAGCTAAGATATATACGCCACTGCATGGGAGTATTGACTCTCAACTCCAATGTTTCTTCAAGTATTTCTTGATTGTGTTTGTATTTCAAATCATCACACAGATCCAAGTTTTTTGTGAAGGAGCATTTACATTCTAGGCATCTAAACATAAAAACACTTTCTGCATAGGAATACCTTTGTTTTTGTATGTCATGTTTACTTTGACAGTGTTTATTCAAATTAAATTGGGCACTAAATAATTTATTGTCACACAACTTGCACGTCACCGGCATTTTCACAGCACAAAAACGACGAATTTTCATAAAAAAGAACTGGAAATTATTAAAGTTTTGCTGTATAAAACCATACTGAAATATCTCTCAGTTGATTGGTTGGCAGAAGTGACAGATCAACGCTTGCGCACGTCTTGGAATTCATCTCGGTATTTAACGACTCGTAGTTTGTTATGCCCCCTGTGGCGGCCATATTGTCTGACCGTCAAGTTAGTTTTTTGGCTTCTGTCGAGATGGTATTGGTTGAACTTACAGCAAACGATACATAGTGACTTGCTTAAATGGAGGTTATTTACAGAAAAACCTAGTTTAATTATAAGTTTTTATTTAACAAATTAACTTATCTTAATTAGTTGTACATTGTTAAAAAGATAATTTTATTCTCTTAAAAAACTGTCATTTAAGTTTTTCATAAAGATCTCGGGTTTTCAGAAAATTTGAAAAAACCTTTAATAAAAAATATTTTTTCTTAATTTTTAAAAGGCACTTTTTCTTTAAAAAAGCAACTGAAATGTTAATTGTAACGATGACATAAGGTACTATGTTGGTTTAGAACGTTTTTCTACATTGTCCGACGCCTATTCTCCACCTCCTTCGATCCTGTCAATCATCTTCCATCAGGTCTTTTTGACTCATTGATCTTTGGATTGACTGTTGCCATTCCAGTTTAGGACGCCCTCCTTTTCTGCGCCCTATTGGTTGCCATTCTAGGACCTGCTTTTGTAATCTTTCGTCGTTCATCCGTTGTACATGGCCGTACCATATCAGTTGTCTTTTAGTGATATCATCCGTTATGCTTCCCTCGATTCCCATTCTTTCTTTTATGATCTCATTTCTTATATAGTCTAAATCATACGCATTTGTAATGACGTCACCAGGTGAGAAAAAAACGTATGGCGTAGATATTTGTTATATTTACTGTCGTTGTTGGGCTCAATTTTGTTGCATCTGCGGCTCGTTGTATCACATTCTCAAATTGAAGTGCGATTCCAATTCGGACTTGTTCCCTTTCCAGTTGAAAAAAAGCCAATTTATTGATTGAGAGTTGATAAACTCATGTTTTTGATTGATAGTGACGGATAATTCACATAACCAATTACCTACCTACTTAAAAAATACATTAATCGGAGCCGAATTAATCATAGACAATAATTTTTTTAAAAAGTTTATTGTCACCGCTGTTTATAATATACTAAAAAAAGATAAACAAATATGACGTCATTACAAATGCGTATAATTTGGACTCTATGATCTGTTCTAGATATTCTCATTGATCTTCTTATTGCATCCATTTTGACACTTTCCATTTTTGCTTTGTATTTTTCTGTTACGCGACAAGTCTCTATTCCATACAACAGCATGCTTTTTACTATTGTTTCATATATGTTAAGTTTTACATTCTTTTTTATCTCTTTGCTCCATAAAATACAGTTAAGACAACCAATTACCTTTTTTTCTGTGCTTTACAGTCTGTTGCTGTCTTATCAAATGTGACACCCAAGTATACATACTCATTGCATGGAGATATTACTTGTCCATTGTCTAGCTCTAACTCACTTGAATCGTTTCCAATACATAAGTATTGTGTCTTGTCCACGTTCACTGTTAACCCCCACTTTTGATATTCTTACATTAACTTTCTCATCATATACTCCATGTCTTCTTTATTATTAGCTACAATTACTTGGTCGTCAGCAAACTGTAGTGTGTATATGGTAAATCGATCGTTAAGTTGTATTCCATGCCGTGTACTTTACATTTCCAGTTTTTTAGAGCTACTGCGATATATATTTTTAAAAGAGTTGGAGAGATACAACATCCCTGTCTTAAGCCTTTCGTTACCTGGAATTCTTTTGAAAGTCAATTTCCAATTTTAGTTTTAGATTTTGACCCTTTGTAAAGTTCTTTTATCGCTTTTATATATGTACGATTGATATTAGTTTGTTCTAACACTGTCCATAATTTTTCTACTGGAACGGTATCATATGTTTTTGAAGGTCCACAAAGGTAACATGAGTCTCTATATTTCTGGCACTCCTTTTCTCAATTACTTGTTTAAGACAAAAAACATTATCACTACAAGATCTGCCTGCACGAAACCCACTTTGCTCTTCTTCTTCTCTATTAGGTCTCTAAGAATCCTACCGTACAATCTACTTAGAGTACTGGTTACTGAAATTTCTCTGTAGTTGTTGCAATCCAGCTTGTTTCAATTTTTATGTATTGAGGATATGAATGCTATTTTCCAATCATCAGGTACTGAATGTCCGTTTATGCATTGATTGATAATATATGTGAGATTTTCTAGTAGTTTCTCTGATCCATATTTGAGCATTTCAGCGTATATTCCCCCAGGTCCCCATAAGGTTGTTATACATCATTTAAAACTTTATTGCTTATAACATAGCATACATTGTTTTTTTCTTAAGAAGCTTGTTTTTAAAAATTCAGAAAAACTTTTCATTAAAATAGATTTTTGTTGATTTCTATATATAACCCCCATTTAAGGACGTCACTGTGCCTTTAGTAATAAATTTGATCCTACCATATCATGCATTGTTGAAAAGGAAATTTAGTTTTCTTAATAAAGTATTTTAAAAGTAATTTCCTAGAAAGCATAGTTTTTGCAAAAATTGCAATAAATAAATATTTTTTTTTGATTTTTGAAACTGATCTTAGTTAAGGGACAGCATTTAAATGTTAGCCATAATTTTTAGCAAAACTTTTTTCCTAAAGGGCTCTGTTTAAACAATTTGGATAAAAACCTAAAAACTCAGTAAATTTTCGACGATTTCTGTAAATCACCAACATATGCGGATGCCACTGGGCCGCTAGAAATAAAGTTACTCCTACTAAGTGATACAGAGCCAAAATAGAAATTTTATTGTCTACAAAATGTGTGTGTGTATATTATCCTTTTTTTCACAAAAAGCTTGGTTTCTAAGAAAATTGGTCAAATTTAAAAATTTTGCTGTATTTCTTTCGAATAAAATGTGCAAGAATTCAGCATATAACGTACGGTCTAGGACAACTGGGCGCCGGGCCAACTCGGCGCCGCCAACTGGGCGCCGGCCAGATCGGCGCCGGACTATTTTTTTTTTTTTTGTAAAATGTGTAGATGAAAAATAAAATATATTATAGGTGAATTTAGTGGGAATAAGGACACTGTTGTTCTGGTAAATATACGTTTTAATCCATCGGTAACGTTTCGACAATGGTTTTTGTCTTCATCAGACTAAAAAGGTTACAACTCATTAGTAAGATAATACAAAATACGGCACATTAATATATCACCAATTAAAAATTATTATTCTTTTCCCAATAAATAACATTTAACATGACCTTATTAACAATATATTATTTTTTTCCTAAATATTTTTTTCCCTTTTAATGTTTATATAACTGATTTTTTTATTTATTTATATAAAGAAATGATTATGGTTTATTTTTCTTCTTTTTTTTTTAAATATATGTACAATAAAATTTTTTATACAAAGGTTCAAAAAATTTTGTCACTATAGTAACTGATGGGTGGCTCAATACAATACGCACAAAGAGATCAATCAGCTGTTCATATAAAAACAATAATAATAAATAAAACCTGTAGCAAGCCATAATACCATGTAGAAAATAACAACAATGTACACATTATAAACCTATGTTAAAATTTATCTTTTTAGTCTGATGAAGACAAAAACCATTGTCGAAACGTTACCGATGGCTTAAAACGTATATTTACCAGAACAACAGTGTCCTTATTCCCACTATATTTACCTATAGTTGCATTGCAAGGACGTGATAAGTTTACCAAATAAAATATATTATTTATATAAAAACATCTTTAAAAAATCCTTTACGCAATTTTTTACAAGCTTTTATTTAGCTTCAGATGTTCTGTCTAACTAACTAACGAACTATCTATCAAATCTTGTGAAGCGTTTTTGACACACTTTCCATTATCCGATTTGGATGAAATTTGGTACACATGTAGTGGTCCCATGAAAATATCCTTCCACCCCTACCCCCACCCTTTTCTATGGAAAAATGTGTTTTTGACACACTTCCCGTTATCCGATTTGGATAACATTTGGTATACACATAGTGGTCCGATGATAATACAATAAGAAAAAATAGCCTCTCACCCCTACCCCCACCCCCTTCCATAGAAAAATTTGTTTTTGACACACATCCCGTTATCCGATGTGGATGAAATATGGTATAGATATAGTGATCCGATGACAATACAATATTAACAAAAAAATATCCTCCCATCTCTACCCTTTCATAGAAAAATGAGTTTTTGACACAATTCCCATTATCCGATTTGGATGAAATTTGGTATTCACATAGTGGTCCGATGACAATACAACATTAAAAAAAAATATCCTCGCACCCCTACCCCACCCCTTTCCATAGAAAATGCGTTTTTGACACCCTTCCCATTATCCGATTTGGATGAAATTTGATATACAGTGGTCCGATGACAATACAACAATAATGAAAAAATGTCCTCCCAGCAGACCTCAAGCAATGTAATATTTCAAGTTTGAGACAAATCGGCTTGTAAATAAGAAAATCCGCCATTTTGGATCCGCCATTTTGGTTTTTTTAAGTTTGAGTAAAAAATTTTCTTAAATGACCTCAAGCAATGTAATATTTCAAGTTTGAGACAAATCGGTTAGTAAATAAGATAATCCGCCATTTTGGATCCGCCATTGTTGTAATAAAAAACGTAAATTGTAGTATTACCAGGTTACCAAACACTACAACTACCAAGATTCAACAGTCGACTTAATGAATTTAACTTTACTTAACAAAAACAAATTTCAAATAAATTAGTAAAAGCTTTTATAAAATGCACTAAAAATTAAAAAATAATTTTCTAACATCATATTATCATAATAATAATATAATAATATTCTAGATTATAATAAAATCGCTGATCGTGAGTTGTTTGGAAACTCATTTTTCTATTGGGGGAAGGAGAGGGTGGGGGTAGAGGTAGAAATATATTTTTTGTTTGGGCTGTATTGCCATCGGACCTTTATGCATATACCAAATTTTATAAAAGTAATTTGAAGTGAAGTGTGTCAAAAACGCATTTTTTATGGAAGGGGTTGGGGGGCTAGGGGTGGGAGGACATTTTTTCATTATTTTTGTATTGTTATCGGACCACTATATGTATACCAAATTTCATCCAAATCGGATAATGGGAACTGTGTCAAAAACTCATTTTTCTATGAAAGGGGGTGGGGGTAGAGGTGGGAGGATATTTTTTTCTTAATATTGTATTGTTATCGGATCACTATATGTATACCAAATTTCATCGAAATCGGATAACGGGATGTGTGTCAAAAACAAATTTTTCTATGGAAGGGGGTGTGGGTAGGGGTGGGAGGATATTTTTTTCTTATTTTTGTATTATCATCGGACCACTATGCGTATACCAAATTTTATCTACATCGGATAACGGGAAGTGTGTCAAAAACACATTTTTCTATAAAAGGGGTGGGGGTACGGGCGGGAGGATATTTTTTTCTTAATGTTGTATTGTCATGGGACCACTACGTGTGCACCAAATTTCATCCAAATCGGATAATGGGAAGTGTGTCAAAAACGCTTCAGAAGATTTGATAGACAGTTAGACAGAACATCTGAAGCTAAATAACAGCTTGTAAAAAATTGCGTAAAGGATTTTTTAAAGATGTTTTTATATAAATAATATATTTTATTTTTCATCAATACATTTTATCAAAAAAAAAATAGTACGGCGCCGAGTTGGCCGGCGCCCAGATGGCAGCGCCGAGTTGGCCCGGCGCCCAGTTGGCGGCGCCGAGTTGGCGGCGCCCAGTTGTCTCATTCCGTATAACGTACGTATCTTGGCAACGGTAGTACATAGGTAGCTCGCAGGTACCTCGTTTGATAGGTCTTTTAATGAGCTTTATATTTTCTCTCCACAGATTTTCTCAAAAGTAAGTAATAAGACTATTAAAGGAAAAACTAGTCAAAAATCCAAGATGGCGGCGCCTTTTTGACTATGTTCCTGAGGGGAAAGGGGTCGGGGCTTTTACTATATTTAATGGGACCCAAAAAGCTATTGAATACATTCATCGTTGGATTTATATTTTTTTAAACAATTTTTTTTGAATTTTTTATTTCTTTATCGGCCGCCATCTTGAATATTTCAAAATGCTCAAGGGTTCCAGAGTGGCATCAACCGGATCTATAAAGATGAGTTCTGGGGCTATAAGAATCAGCATTAAAATTTTCTATATACCTTAAATCCAGGTCCTTTGAATATCTTCCTGGCTATTATAGGTCAACAATAATAAGAAAATATCGACCGTAGATCATGATAGGTACGTAAGGGCGCACTTTAAAAAATCATATCTTTTACAATATAAGGTCAAATGTAACGAATGAAGCATCAGTTTACGTAGAAAATCTTACTCTTATAGAAAAAAAAATATACCAAAAATTTTTAGTAGCCATATTTGTTTTAATCGGCGATTAAACTCTGATTTTGTTAAAATTTGCAAACTACCCCTAACTTTAGCGCGCCGTAAAGCAAAAACTATTGGTCAAAGCGAAAAAATGCATAAAAGCAATTTTGTTATCTACATATTTTATTTGAACTTTTTTTTTCATAGCACCTACTCCAACGGTGCTATTTTCCTACAAGCGCCGCAATGCAGAGTTTTCATCCCCCCTCCCGTCGAGCGGCAACCCCCCGAGGTCCCAAACTTAGATGTACTATCAGGAGACCTATGTCTACCATCCCACCAAATTTCAGCTTTGTTCGACCTTTTGCAAATAGAAATCCCCTGACGATTGGGCTATTGGTCGCACTAGTTTCTTTGAAAGATTATATTTCATCAAGTACAAGCTTAAAAATAACTGGTTTAACGTTAAGCCTGAGTTGCATGCGTCGGCGTCGTAGCTTAAAAAAGAATAATTATTCTTCAAACAAACAAAGTAGCTCATATAAAATATATGTGCCAAATTTCATTGAAATCGGTTCAGTAGTTTCTGCGATTAGATTAGATTGATTGATATTAACCTCTCCTAGTGCCCCTTCCGACCACTAAATGGATTTAATGGCTAGGAGATAATTGGCCGCGGCCGATTTGCGGCGGGGACAATTAGCCGCGGTCCGAATTGCCGCAGGACAATTCGCCACGGGAATCTTTGTTTAATTTTTATTTTAATCTAACTTAACTTTTTTTGTTTGTAACCGTCATCGCAAACATATTCTAGCCAACCACCAACATTTTGCAAAAACACTTTTTCTAAAAAAAAAATGCTTTTTCAATAAGTTTTTAAAAAAACTAATTTATAAAAAAATAACAAAAAAAATTTAAACAAAAATTATTTTTTTAAAATACTACATTATAAAAAAATGTTCTATCTGAACTGTTCATCTAGAACTTTTTCTCTAAATAAAACCTTTTCAAATAGCAATTTTTCAAAAACTAATTTGGTTATATACTTTATTAATATTTTTAAAATATTTTGACAATAATAAATACAAAAAATATATTATTTTATAAGAAAAAATATAATTTCTCATATATCTCGAAAACTAAAGGTTTTAGTTAATTATTTGGTCAACCTAACCAAGTTTTTTAATCTAACGATTAATTTTTTTCTGTGCACAGCCCATTACCGCGCAAGTACAAAATCTATTACCGCACACAATAATACAGCGCTAACCCAAATCAAGCTGTGCAAATCAAGATCTAGGTTAGGCTTCTTATCCGATGAAGAAAAAGCAATATTAACGAGGAGGGATATTATGTCCTAACAACACATATTAATATTTCTGAATATTGTTTGTCATTTATTGAAATTAAATTATTGTACTCGTTTACATCCTGTATTCTTTGTTATCAGTTGATGTAATAAGCCGAAGGTATATCACATTTACTTATCTTTTATAAGGCTTTTATTTGTATATTTGTAAACATATTCTTATTTTATCGAGCTGAGTAGATACCAACAATTTGAATATCTTTTTTGATCAGATTATGAAGTCTTGATTAAGTAGGCAAAGAAATCACAAATAAAACAGCAATTTATGATTTCTTTTATTAAAAATATTTGGTTGATTAGTTTTTTTATTTTTCTTACAGAGTTAAGCAGTTTTAATTTAATTTATAATAATATAAATAAAACTTTCTTTTCTTTGCGGAAGAATAAAAAATGAGAGTTGAGTGGTCTAAGGGCAAGGAATAAACTCTCTTCGTTACATAATTTATACTAAAGGTGCTAAAACTAACCTTTGTGACTAGATTCTAATTACTTATTTCTATAAAAATAAAGCTGCCTGTCCATGAAGCGTATTATCCGCGCGGTATTAATTTTTTGGTGAAGGTGCCGGTTTTCCCGCATTTCTTACAGCGGATTTTTTAAAACGCACGAAAATTATGAATTTCTTTAACACATTTTCGTGAACAATTTTGATGAAATTCGAGCTTGTTTATCTTTAATGTAACAAAAATGAAATTTATTGAAAACATGACAAAGCCGATTTACCAATTTTGATCACAGCTGATTATTATTTTCGCCTTCAGTGACGTCATCGCGTTTTCCGCTATAGTTCGAACAAGTGGAAATTTTTTGACAAAACGCTGTGTTTGTGAGGTTATGTAGGTGACATAACCTCACTTCTATGTTTATTATTTTTTTGGAAAAATTCTAAATACCTAAAACCTTTTGGAAAATAAAAGTCGTTGAAGGAAGATAGGCTTAATTTCTTGTTAGTTTATAAATGTTTGTGTAGCTTCTTTTTGAGACTAAACACTTATTTTCACGTATGTCTTATTTCCAGTTTTTTTTGTTGGAAATAAAAATATAAGGACTAGCCAGGCCCTTTGGGGCGGGGGCGGGTTTGAGCCCAAGCCTAATAGTATTAATGGTGAGGGGTAACCATAGGTCCGGCAAGTAGGCCCTTTTTGCCATCTAGGCCTAATATCTATATTAGGTATATACAGGGTGTCCCATAACTTAGGGGTCATAGTGCAGCAGGTGATAGAGGAGGTTATTTCTAAGAAAAAAGTTTATATAACATGGGGTTCAACACACATATGTTTTTAAGATATAGGATTTTTAAAGTTAGAGGAGTGGGGGAAAAAGGATTTTACAAAAAGAATAAGCTCTGTGACAGCCAGCTGAATACCAGGCTAATTGTGATTCAAAAATGTGGTATTCCCTTTTTTGATAAAATTACAAGTTGCGGAGATACAGGCTGTCAAAATAACCTCTAAAAATGTATAAGAAAAAATATATATTTGTTAAATTAATTTTTACATACTTATTCTTTTAAAAAATATCAATAATATTTTATTATTATGTCTCGCTGGAGACTTGTTTTTATTAACAAGAAATATAAATAAAACATTGCGTTTAATATGGCATTTATAAAAGTTTATACAAAAAAAATAGTTTTTTCTAAAAAAAACTAAGCGACTAATTTTTTTTTTATAATTTTTATTTCAGTTTATTGCTCTTGTTCTAGTATACGGATTTACACAAAAAAAATTTTCTGCGTTTTTTAAAAAAGTTATTATCAAAAATGTTAAAAAATTGCCAACTTTGATGCTCTGTATCTCGACAAAGATAGAGTTTTGACCCATGCATAGGAACTTTTCTATCAAACATGACCCCCTCTATCACCTGTTGGCCTATGGCCCCTAAGTTATGGGACACCCTGTATATTGCAAAAAATAAAACTACAGGGGAGGGGTGATATTGCAATGTTAAAAAACAACTACTAAAAAAAAAATTGCCTAAAATTTTTTTAAAATTTAGTGGAAACTTCTTGGAAAAATCGTACTGCAGAAGAAAATTTTTGCAAAACTTAAAAAGCTACTAAAAAAATTTAAAGAAATTGTGTTACAACCAAAAAGTTTAGATAAATTAAGTCCTCTTCAGAAAAATCATGATGCAGATATAACAAAAAAATAAAGGAACTTTTACAGAAATTAGTATATCTGAAAAAATTATACACCAAAGTAAATGTTTAGAAAAAAAAATCTTTTAAGGAAAAAAAGGGGCAACAAAGGCCAAAAATTTGGTACAAAATGCAAAAGTTTTGGTTATTTTCAAGAGTAGTTGTATTGCATTCAGAAATGTTTATGGACTTGGATCAGTTTGTCCCTCAAATGTATACTTATTTCATGTAGGGCGCTAAGCCCCCAGCCCCCCTAATTGTGCCCATTAATTTTCAAGACATTTTGATTTAAAAATATAGACTTTGGTATTACAAATTTATTTAAAAATATATGTATATAGAATAAATAGAGGCTTTTCTTAGTACTTAAAAACTAAACAAAATAACTTAACAAATTTTACAATTTTCCAACACTCACAATCCCATTTATAACAGCACAGGTACACACAATTTAATTATTTTGTCTTATTTAAACCTGTAACAACACAAGATAAAAGATTGTATATGATGATTCCTTAGTGTATAGAGACAGAAAATTTCGTTTAAAATTTTTTTTTTTGTTTATTTCTTTTTCTAAATTGTTTGGCAGATTGTTGAAAAACTTTATAAATGCCTAAACTGGACTTGTCTCTGTTAGTGCTAGTCTATGCTTCAGATAGTTGAGGTTACTCCATATTGTATTATGATATCATGTTGAGGCAGATAACTAATGCATAAACTGGACTATAATAATCTATGCTTCACTATTCTGCAAGTAATTTTGATTACTGGAACTCATATTATGATCATGTTGAGGCAGATAACTATAAAAATTTCGAAAACTTCTTGTGCAAAACGACCAGACCCCCGAATATGTATACGGCCTATTGATGCACGATTTAGTTCAAAATATATACTTATAAATGTTTTTAACTTTAACAAAAATACCAAAAATATCCGAAAGAACAACTTCAAAAATTAATTTTTTGTTTTATTTTACTTGTCATTCTTTTTTTCTCTTTTTCAAAGGCAGTAAGGTAGTGGTCAACTAGTCTCCCTGGGATTTAATGCACAGTATACATACTGGTTCGTTGAAAATAAATCCGCGCGGAAGGATACGCTCAATGGACGTAGACAGCGGATTTTCCGCGCTTTAAAAAAAAAATCCGCCCGGAAATACGCTTCATGGACAGGTACCTTAAAGGTGTTTCTAACCATGTCTCAAAAAAATGCTTCTCCACCAAAATAATGAAGAAGCTATCAACCGAACCAAGCCTTTGTAGTCAGGTATAAAATAGGCTATTTTTAGTTCCCGCTTGCCTACTTGTGATACAATATTGTGTAATAGATCAAAATTTTCAAAAAAAAAAAAATCGCAAAAATTTAAATATTTAGGGTGGAGATCTAACAATTGGTACAGAACCAACCCCTCCAAGCGGGGTGGCGTTTTTTCAAAAAATGATATCTTGGGTTAGTTTAATTTTGATTTTTTTAACCCACTATTTTTCAGCGTATTTGAACATATTTTTAACCTTCTACCCTCTATAAGGGGATCAGCGATCGCCAAAATAGGTCTAAAAACGTGATTTAAAAAAAAAATAATTTCTGCAAAAAACAAACTTGAGAAATGAATGCTAATAAAATTTAGTAGATGCGTTCAAAATTACAGGACAAGGCATTTAATCTGATGTGTTACTTCTCTATTTCGTTTCAAAAATAACAACCCTACCTGTTTGTCGAATTAGGGGTAGTTGCTTAAAAGTAAAGTGATTTTTTTAATTAAACAATTTTTTCTTAAAAACCATAAGATTTATAAAAAAACTTGTAGAGACCAATGTTGTAGAGATTAAAAAAAAAACATATAACTTAGTTTCCTAGTTGAAATTGGTAGCTGTCCAGGACAGCTTCAATTTGCGACTTGAGGAAAAATCTAGGTTTTTGTGAAACACAGATTTCTGGACAAACAATATGGGACACGTTAAAATTTGTAATGACATTTTTTTATAGCAAGTAAAATTATAATCGATTGATGAATGATGCAGGTACATAGCCATATTAACACGACGAAAAGCAGCTTGCATTTTTTTTAAGTAAAAAAAAAATTTTGTTTGCAGTGAGTTTTTGGCATGGCGGAAGTATCTGGGGCCAAACCGAATAATATTTAATAGCCAGATCGATTTGCTTTCAAACGATTGTGCCTAACGGCTATGTAGCTTATATACGTATAGCTGTGTTCAACATTTTCATGCGTGGTGACAGCCAAGCGTCACTGCATCCTTATGCAAAGTGGTAGTGTACATTTAAAGACGATGCTTCAGGCCGATCGTTTGTGGACCCACTGGTTTTACAATAACCATTTAGGCGCAGACCTTTGAGGTGTATTAATAAATAATTAATAACAACAAAAAAATATTAATGCCTTGACACCCCCTTTTTTTGCTGTTTTTGCGCGGGCCATTTGGGTGATGACTATTTGGGCGTTGAAGGTTTGGGCAATAATAGCCGTAAACAAGAAAAAATAATTAATGCCGTTTTTTTGCAAAGAATGTTAGGGCGCCTGTCGTTTTGGTTTGGTTGAGGCCACTTACTGTTTAGGCGCAGTCCATTTAGGCGCCAATCGGAAATCCTGCATCTGCCACTGCAATCATCACGAAAACAGAAGGTGTTATTAACGGCTACTGCCCAAAAAACCGAACCGGCCAAATAGTCGGTACCCAAATAATTGGCGCCAAAATGGTGTGCGTCTAAAAAGTAAGTGTCCTATACCAAACCAAAACGACAGGCGCCCAAACAATCTTCGCAAATAGTCATCCACAAATGGACGGCGCTAAAACTGCAGGCGTTCAAACAGACGTCGCAAAAAAAGTGTGTGTCAAGCCATTATTATTTTTATGTTGTTTACGGCTATCGCCTTAACGTTTAGTGCCCAAATGGCATTCGTCAAATTGATAGCGCCTAAGCGGTTATTATTCAACCAGTAGGTCCTCAAATGATCGGCCGTGAGCGTCGCGCGTCGCCTTCAAATGTATACTTACACAGCACTTCGCATATGATGCAGAGCCGCGTGGTTGTCACCGTGCATAAAAATTTTAATGCCATCTATACGTATATAAGCTACATAGCTTCTAAGCACATTGCGCAAAAGAGAATGGATTTGGCTATAAGATGCACCTATTCGTTTTGGATCCAGATGCTTTCGTCATGGCAAAAATCGGTTGCAAAGAAATAAATTTTTTTGACAAATATATAGTCCTGCTCTTCATGTGGCTATGTCATACTTCGGTGGATTGCAAATTTTATGGGATATTAAAAAGGTCATTACCAATTTTGACGTATCTCAGACTGGTTATCCAGTGTTATATACCTATGTGTTTTTTATTACAAAAACATTGATTTGTCCTAAAGTCACAAATTCAAGCTGTCCTGGACAGCTACCGATTCATACTAGGAAGGTAAAATATATATTTTTTTCTAAGCAGTTTTAACTTCTCTACAGGTTTTTTAAATTTTAGGGTTAGGTTAGAGTTAAGATAAATAAAGTAAAAACTCTAAAATAATAAAGTTAAGTTTGAAATTTAAGAAAGAAAGAAAGAAAAAGGGGGGTAGATGATCAAATTAAAAAAACAGAATAAAACCAGGCATAGTTTTATTTTTTTTTAACTTCACCGCTCACTCTCTTGGAGGGGGCGCAGAGTGGTTCTGCACCATTTGTTAGATCTCCACCATACAAATTGGTAGTTTATATTTTTTTTTCAAAATTTTGACTCATCACACAATATTGTATCATAAATAGGCAAGACTCTTGGTTTTTGTGTTTTATATTCTAAAGTGGGGGCGAGGCCTACTGAACCTCCATGAACCGCGGCCACAATACGTGCGTCTGTTGTGCCCACGCAACTACCAATTTAAATTAAGTGGCAATTTTTTCCACCCAGTAGATAGAAAAACTTATTATCGAAAAAACATTTTATCGAATTACAAAATATCAAAACCTCAATGAAATTTCGATATTTTGTGTTTTCGATATTTTGTTATTTATTATTTTTAGTTTTCACTATTTTATAGTACTTTCAATATTTTAACTCGATATTTTCTCGGTATTTTGCGTTTCAATATTTATTCGCCCGGCCATATTGAAATAATCATTATATTGAGTCATTTTTATTTAATTAGATCATATCTTTGGTATACTGGCAAAATCCACTGAGTCAAAAAAATTTGTTTTGAGAAAATCGAATTTTAAAAATTGCGAAATAAGTAACACAGTTTTTCGACTTTGATTTAATTTAGAATCTACTGAATTTTACATGATTGAAGCACTGGATATTAAAGAACGTAAGCATTTCTTTACAAAAAACATTTTTCTTTAAATTTCTTACACATTTCTTTTTACTGACTTAATGTATTTTGCTAGAAAAAGATGACTTGATTAGTTTTGCTTTTATACATGTTAATGTTTGCATGTTTTGTCCATTTTGTTTTTGACTTAGTATTTTCTGTAAGTACACCAAGCAAAAAAACGGACAGCAAGTCACAGTCGAACTAATACATTTAGGCAAAATCTACATACTTAGTGGATTTTGAATCAAAAATAGCTTTTTGGTTCTGCCAGTGAAATACATTAAGTCTTTATTCGATTTTGCCAGTAGCGGAATTCGCGAATTCGACTTAGTCCAAAATCAAAAAGTGTCATTTTTTATTTTTAACATTTGTTTTTGTGACTGGTTTTGCCAACATATGATATGGTATTTCTGTTTATCAATACGCATATAACTCATAAATGAAAAAAAATGACTTAGTGGATTTTGCTAGTATACCGACGATATATGTATCTAATAAAATAAATGGATCTCTAAAGGGATCATGCCACTTTATTGAATCAAATAAATACATTTTATTAATGTGAATAAATTATGTACTTTTTTTATTTCAGATAGCTATAAGATACAAATTGGGTTCAATGGTGCGTTAGATTAAGGCAGAAAAAATACAAAAATGGATCCCATCGGGTAAGTACTACGGTTTTACTAAAGTTAACAGAAATACCATTTAAAAAAACCGTTGATATATTGTTTTCGATTTACTATAAAAAACCGCTTACAAGTGATTCGAGATCCATCAAAGAGAAATCTGAGGGCACGGCAGTGCCTCGCAAAGTTCGCGCGCCGTAACCAACTTTTCTTGAAACATTTCAGCCGATATTTGACCTACCTAAAACTCTACTTCGGAATGAGCTTCGAATCTCAAACTTTGCACAGTCGTAGATCTCCATGGAGTTAACAACCCCTCCAAGTTTCATGGAATTCAATAAATTGGTAAAGTAGTTACGAAATTTCAAAAAACGTCGAAATTGCCTGCCACTCACTCACTCACTGCATGTATAGATCATCAATATTCTACTGTACTTCCAGACATGCTACAAAGCTGAAATTTGGCAGACTGATAGAAATTATTACCAAATCCCTGGAAAAAGTAAAAAAACCCAAAATTTTAATTTACTTCCCTCCCCAATACATTTAAAGTTATGTAAAAGTAGCATCGCCCACTTTCAGAAATGCTAGAGAGTTGAGCTTTGGCAGACTGATAGGAACTATGATAAAACTATAGGAAGAAATCAAAAAACCCTAAAATTTTAATTTAATCCCCTCCCCTATACATTTAAAGTTATGTAAAAGTAGCATTGCCCACTTCCAGAAATGCTAGAGAGCTGAGCTTTGGCAGGCTGATAGGAACTATGATAAAACTATACGAAAAAAATTCAAACACCCCAAAATTCTAATTTACTTCCATCCCCTATAAATGTAAAGTTATGTAAAAGTAACACTGCCCACTTTCAGAAACGCTAGAGAGCTGAACTTTTTAAGACTGAAAAACAATATGATAAAACTATATGAAAAAATTTAAAAATACCAACATTTTAATTTACTTCCCTGTCCTATTAATGTTAATTTATATAAAACTAACATTGCCTACTTCCAGAAACGCTAGAGAGCTGAGCATTGGAATGCTAATAGAAATTATGATAAAACCATGGGAAAAAATTTAAAAAGTCCAATATTGTCATTTACTCTCCTCCCCTAAAAATGTAAAGTTATGTAAAAGTAACATTACCCACTTCCAGAAACGCTAGAGAGCTGAGCATTGGAAGACTGATAGGAACTATGATAAAACTACAGGACAAAATTTAAAAACACGACAATTTTAATTTATTTCCCTCCCCTATACATGTAAAGTTATGTAAAAGTAACATTGTGCACTTTCAGAAACGCTAGAGAGCTGAGCTTTGGAAGGCTGATAGGAACTACGATAAAACCATGGAAAAAATTTAAAAACCTCAAAAATTTAAGTAAGGCATTGCAAAAGTTTTAAACAATTTTCCGCATATTTTAGTACTTTAAAAATTAAGTATTATCCAATTCCTTTAAAAAAGAAGTGAAATCATAACAAAAATATTTCATGTAAAAAAAGCCAAGTACGCGAAGATGGCATTCCGTAAAAAGAATTGAGATAAAAGTAAAGCCAAGTTCTCCAATACAAATTTCAAAATGAAGAGTTCTTACTAGTTTGGAAATATTTTTCTAAACTTGGCTATTACAGCCAAACTTCTTTATGTTCAATCCAGCGACGTCCGTCAATGGGGGTGTTACAAATCATTTAAAAAAACATGTTTTTCATAAGTTTTATTCAATTTTCTTAAAAACCAAGCTCTTTATCAAAAAATGTGTTCTATACTTCGTCATGGCCAATAAAATTTCCTTTTAAACGATGTATAACAAAGTGGGAGTTATTTTATATTTACCGCTCCAGTGGTTTTCTTAATTTAAAGAAACTATTTAAGATCAATCCAAACTAATCAATTTTGTGTCTTATTAGCTTTTCGGTGGATAATAAAGAGCGGCGGATAAAAGGTCGAAAGTACAAAAGGTCGAAAAAATAAGGTCGAAAGTACAAAAGGTCGAAAATACAAAAGGTCGAAAGTATAAAAGGTCGAAAGTACAAAAGGTCAAAAAACAAAATGTCGAAAGTTCAAAAGGTCGAAAGTACAAAAGATCGAAAGTACAAAAGATCGAAAGTACGCCCGCGGGTCCACATCGACTGGACAGGTCAATTCGACTTGATACGGTAAATTTGTATTTTGAATATTTTGTTTTGTCGATTTTTTTTTCGACCTTTTGTACTAATGAGAAGCTAAGTTAGCCGCATCCAGATGATTACCGCAGTGTGGTGCGGCGAAGCCAGTAGATCAGTGATTTTTAATACTATGGGACCTGTTCATAAATTGCATAAGTATAAGGCAAAAAAATATCAAACTGTTCCTAACAGGTTGACAGGTTGGTTGTTGATCCCAATGAGTACCTAATTATGAGTATGCCCCCCCCCCCCAATCCATTGCATAAGATTCACTACTTTATTTTTAGTTCCATATGCTTAAAAAAATAACCAAAAACACCTGTGTCAAAGTTACTACTGTTACTTTCTGCACAAAAATATTGCTTAGGGGGGGCCATGGCCCCTATGCCCCTCCCCTTATAACCACCGGTGTTTTTTTGCTTTAAAAAACTTATTTAGATAAATGAAAATATCTAATCCGATCAAAAAACAGTTTATTTTAATTTGGAAACATTTTATTTTAGTAGGTATAAATTACGAACTTTTTTGAAGTATTTATCATAACATTAACCTCACTTTGTAATATATCATTTAAAAAGAAATTGTCTTATCCTCAATAAATAATAAAGGTACATTTTTTTCTGAAAATCTTAGTTACAAAATATATTTAAATATGCAAGAGAAACTGATTATTTCAGTTATTTTTGAAAATAAGTTTATATTAGTACGCCCCTGAAGCCTTAAATATGGCTACAACCCGACATTTTAATAAAGTTTTCAAAAGAAAATGTTATGTTCTACAATAAAGTATACTACATATTTTTTCCTAAAAAGTGTAGTTTTTGAGAAAATTTTGAAAAACCTATAATAAACATGTTTTTTCTAAATAATCCCAATTTACGTACGCCACTGAAGAACTACTTGCTTTTCCTAACCTTATTGACCAATACATCGTTGGAGAGGGAATTTTATTTTCCACAAAAAACTGTTCTCTGCAATTTTTGATAAAAAGGTTAGTTTTCGAGAAAATTGCACAAAACTGAAAAAAAAACAGGTTTTTGGGGGTTTGGGGGGGATTTTCTTCGTCCCTGTCGATTTTTCGAGTTGGCTGGCAACGGAGATATCCCAACTAACATTTATAGTAGCGGCTACATGTTCTAAAGGCTTTGCTACTTTCTTATAGTAGAAATGTGGTGATCCCAACCAAAATTTGTTACTTTTTAGTTCTAACTACTATTTAGTATCAGGAAATAGTAGATGTTTCGTAAAAACGACCCTCTAAACTACTTCTTAGGATTGTTTCTTGATAGTCGATTCTCATAGTCTTCTCTACCACAATAGGACGTTGCTAAAGTTTTACTTTCTTTTTAGTCGTTATTTCGTAGTCGCCCTGACTTTTATATCCTACTTAATTACCACTAGAAAGTTAAGCTTCATTGGAGTCCCAAACAAGTGAATCGACAACTACATTATAACTTTTATTTTTACCACAAAAGTTTGTGTCATCATAGTAATATCTGATGTTGTAACGTGTCATTTTTACGTTTAAGACAACGTTACATATTTGTTTATTTAGGTAAATAATCAAGGCTCTTTGATTCGTCTTTCTGTACACAAATATATAGTATTTTATAGAGCTAGGTTTGGAGGTTATATAGTGTCCAAAAAGTTACCTTATAAGGGAGACATTCCATCGAATTACTGTGGACACTACGCACATCGCATTATCTGGACATCGTAATTGGAATTTAAGATCACAGGCTTCGGGAAAAATCACATAAAAATTTTGATTGTTTTGTTTTTATCTGTGGAATTTTGTGATTCACTTGACGTTCATAAAGTTAAACAGCTGTTATGCTGGGGAATGGCGGCGTTGCCGCATCACAAATGGTTTCAGTAACAGGAAGGAAACATTTAGATGAACATTTCATTCCCTTACGTTTATTTCGAGGATATTGGGACAATCCGAACCTCATATCCTTCACGGATTAACTAGTTTTGATAGTACAAAAACATATTTGGGTCGACCAGGAACAACCGAGGCTCCGCCACTTTGATATCTTTATTAATTTGATAGGGAAAGGATAAAATAAATACGAGTTATGCACTTTTGTAAATGGGAGATAAACGAGGGATTAAAACCAAGACTAAAAGAATAAACGAAATCGTGTGAGTTAACATCTGAACACTCTTGTGCCGAGCTTCTTAGCAATAGTTCAGTGTGTATTTTTGGGTTCAGGTTCAGAAACAACTTTATTACAGTAGAAATGTTTTACAAGAATGGCGTCAAACCATATGAATCTTAGAGAAAACATATATAAAGGGCAAGGAAACTTGTGACTAAAACTGTAGCTAAAATACAACTAAATTCTACACTTAGTATAGCTTTACTCATATGGGAATTGGTTGAGTGTTCGAATATTCCTGGGTTTGCTGCATGCCCTGATCTCCAGTAATTGGTTTTACAGTTGAGGGTTTCAATGCTGAGCTTCTTCTAGTCCGTCGGGTTATTCTTCTTCTACTTGATATGTTGGTGGGGGTCCGGTAGGCAAATGTTCGGTCTTGTATGGAGGGTGTCTCGACGTCCTTGTTATAAAAATTCCAACCGTGGAAATAGATCCGACAACACCTCAATGTACGTTTTACCGGATTGCAATGTCCACTTGGTCGGTGCTGCCCCCTATATACCTGTATAGAACTATCGCTGTATCTCCTCATTGGTTACTTTGAAAACCCCGGGTTTTTCTTCCAGGCTTGCCACTGAATGTAGAGATTTATTTTTGGCGGAAAAGTTTTTTATAAATAGGTTATTTGAATTTCACCGGGAAGATTAGGTTGGTACTATTGCGTTTTACCGTCCCCACTCCCCACCAAATTTACAAAACGGTTTCCGGCCACTGCATTATTCTGGTGTTCTCGACTGAGTGCTTTGTCTCTCTTTGCTAACAGATTTGGTTGGGTCGACAACAGTTTCTGGGATCGCCTTTGTTTTTGGTGATTGGCACTACAGCGATTGTAGGAGATATCCCAGAAACTGGGGAAGTGAGTCCGTCGTGTCTGGGCAATCTGGAGTGACGCTCGCACCCTGTTTTGAGGGGAATTTAAGTCGGCCTACGCCATTTGCACGGAAAGAGCAGCGGTAAGTTCGATTTTATTTTTTTTCCATTTTTTTTATTATTTGAGTACTCTTCAAGATAATAATTGCCTCCCAAATTGTAATTATTTTTCGTGGGAAATGTACTTTTTTTTGACAAAGGACGTGGGGAATTGTTGGCGTTTTTATATTTTTCTGTTAACCACGTGTTGGATAAAAACTATATATTGTTTTTCTCCTTTGTCTACAGCCCTGTCAATTCCAGCGACGGGACAGTTGGGCTGGACGCTGGTGGGAAGCCGGACGGGCCAGTTATAACCCTGAGAAAGGTACGTTAGGATTATTTTAGTTCATCTGTTTAAATCTACTTTGTTTTATTGAGTCGACATGGGATTATCGATTTAAGTTACTGTGTAGGGGAACTTCGTGCAAAATTGACGAATTCCAGGAAACTGAAACATTTCATTTGCCACAGGGTTTCTACGCTCGGGCAAGAACCAACATTTCGACCACCATGTGCTGCCCTAGCGTGATGTGCTAAGCGGGCATTAGGGGAGGCGCGGGCAAGCCAGGAGCAGCGAGAGCAGTGAGAGGATGTCTGGACAACTCCAGGTTTACTAAACAAAACAACAACAATTAAATAATTGCAGGACCAAGGTAGGAGCAAGCCATAACTATAATTTTTTTCCATATATAATCTTTTTATATAATTTTTTTGCTATAATTTCCATATAATTTTTTTTTAAAGTATAACTTTTGAAATTCTTGTAAACGCAACGTAAAGGTATGACGTCATAACCCCAATTTTGCGGTACTATTAAGCTAAATTTTATTGTGAAATTACTATTGCGGTTATTTTGGTGCTGACTCGTTCCCACCAATTTCATTGGTTTATATTTCATGTTTCAAGTATTTTCCTCAGATTTCAATACTTTTTTTTGTACTTTAATCAATTTCATTTTCATCCTCCTGTGAAAATAAACAAGATGAACTAAATTTTTGTGTTATTTGTGCAACCCAGTGACCAACTTTGCGGAGACAAAAGAGAGATGAGATTATATGTTTTAGCGGTTTCTGTACACTGTTTTACCTCATGGGGTAGATCTCGGACTGGGTTGCTGTCTGTCTCATTCGACCTAGCGTAGAATGATGACAGCGGATATTTGGTCCAGATCTCCCCTATGACAGAATATCTTTGGAAGTATATTTATTTTTTTTCAATCATTTATGTAACCGAGTCTCACACTACTGACTCAGGTGTAGGTACACTATGACCTGTTAAAGGAGTCCATCTACCTGTAAAGTATTTTTGTTTTGTCATCTGAATTCGATGTAATAGAATTTTATTCTGTTTATTTTTTTTTTTGGCTTTTTAATTACACAAATATTCTGGAAGCCTCGGAAGTATAGAATTTCATTGTTTGGCTACAACGTTTGGGTTGAACTGTATTTTATTTAAGATCTTCTTTGTAAAACATTGGTATTAAATAATGTGGCGCACTTAAAATTTTCTTATTTCTGAACCCCCCCCTTCTCCACTGTATAAAAGTTACCGGGCATATCAATGTTTTACCTAGCTGGAAAATACAGTTCTGCTTCCAGATATTTGTTTAATTATTCAATGGGTTTGTTGTGTCACAAAATGGCGGCAACGTCTTGAAGCTGCCACAAATGTCACACAACGCATTTTAATAGGCCACAAATTGGCGCCCAAATTATTTTTTAACTTTTTTTAAGGCCACAAATTGGCGCCCTACGTGTGTTTTTGGCTAGTTTTTTAACATCTGATGTAATTTTTTTTTGGTTTTTTTTGAATTTGGAAAAAAAGACAAATGGTTTTTTAAATTTTTTTTTGAGAAAATTTTTTTGTGGTACAGCCAAAGCCAGGTTAGAGGCTTTCAGTGGTTGTGGGTGGTTTTGACACTCAATCATTTTTTTTCCATAAAAAACAAGATCATTGGTTTTTGGAAATAACATTTTTTTAAATATTTTTTTTAGTAATATTTGAACGTTGATTTGGAACTCGGTTTGTTGTTCTAGTAATCCTCTTAGTTTTTTATTAGCTTATCTTCACAAGTTTTTCTTGGAAAATAAAAGATTCATTTTTATTTATTAAGGAAGAATAAGTGGATAAAAAAAACATAGGAGTTTTTATTGAACGGAGTCCAACTCATGTTCTTAATTCTTTAAAGTTTTTGTAGGAAAAACATGTTTTAGTTTTTTAAAATTTTTTTTAAGAAAAATAAATACAACAATGTAAATTTACTTCAATTTTTTTGTTGATTTATAGGTGGATGGATTTCCAGACAAGGTCTTTTTATGTTTTAAATATATGACATAGGTAGTGTGTTTTTTCTAACAATTTTTTTTTGCAGGTTCATTTATTTATATGTTATTATTTCCTGCTTGTGATAAGATAGAAATTGTTTCACCGATTATTTTTTAGTGCAGTCAATTTATTTGGGTCAACAAGTTAATTTTTTTTTGGTGATTTTAATTTTTGTGGGATATCACCACTTGGTATTTGGAATATTTTTACAGGGTTTCACACAAATTTTTCTTGGCTAGGTTGTTTTAGGGTAAATATAGCTTAACAGCTGGTAGCTTTGTTTAGTTGAAAGTATTAATTAGTAATAAAGGAAAAGGAAAATGAGTTTATTTTGCTTTGTCATTTTCTTTTCTTGTTTTTGGTGGTAACTGTTGGATGACAATTAAGACCTTACGTCACTCAGTTACATCGGGTCAGAGGAGGGTACTACTACTACTAGTGTCGGCTCGGGAAGTTAGGAAACACAAGGCTAAAACCCTAGAGCGACATATTGGCTGAAGATCAACGCCAGAGGTCCAGTTAACATTTTTTTTTGAGGTTTTTTTTTGGAGCAGTTTTTTTAGGTCTTTGGTTGCCAGTTTACTTGTCTAGTTGTGTTTTTGTGACTGGTCAAATTTTTTTTGGTAGAAAATACAGCGTTGGGCTTTGGAGTGCATTTTTTAAAAATGACCTACGGGTATTTCTATCAATTAAAGTTTTCTGGTACACATTTATTTTTTTTCTGTATTTTTTTCTGCGTTCAGGTCATAGCTTGGTCATGGCCATTGGAGAGCAAACATTTATGTTTGAGCCTTGAGAAGTTTTGCCTGCTCCAGATTGAATACAGAGAAAATGAATTTGAAGCTCAACTAGATATAATACCACAAAAGAAATGTTTAACTGAGACAGATATAGATATAAGTTTTTTTGATTTTTTTTAGTTCATTTGTAGAGTTCATTTGTAAAGTTCAGTAATTTTTTTTAGTAATGTCATTTTGAGGCCGAGAAACTGGTCAGTGAATTTAAGAGAGACTTTCAACTAAATATAAATGCTAGGCGGTGGTAATTGGTAAAAATATTTCAAAATTTTACCTTTCTTTTTAAATAGTTTAATCTTAAAAAGATTATTTTTTTTTTCTGTAAACATAACTTCTCGAATTCTTGTTTTGGTCAAAACGGTTTGTATAGTGGTCGTAGTTTTAAAGGGTGACCAGACAGGTTATATTTTTTTTGGGGGACCAAACAGGAATTTCTTGAGTTACAAAAGGTGAACTTTTTTTTTTGTCTTAGTTGATCAGGCAGGAATAAATAAATCTTTTTACTCCCGAATCATAATTTTAAATAACAAGATTTATTGGTTAAGTGTTTGGGTCTTATAGAAAAAAACGTTTTGTTTGGAGGATACTGGTATGATATGAAATTATTTTAATTTCATGCCAAATGTTGTTTGACGGCAGATATGCTAGTCTTCAGTTTTTTGTTAGGTTGCAGTTCAGGACAGTGGCGTGTACTTAAAGGGGCCTTACATCTGCGCCCATTGTAAAGCAACTTCCAACATACTTGCTTAGCTTTTCACTTAATCTTCGTTTTGTTGCTTCTGAAATTAAAGCGTTATGTTGGATAACGATGGATGGTGTTAGACTGAGAAAGTACCTAGGTATTTAGGGATGAAAACTTGGAAGTTGTGGACAATCGGGAAATAATTTTTTTTTATTTCATTTTTTTTAATTTTAAAATAGTTTCATACTGGTGACCTCAAATAATGAAGCAATTTTTTAAATTACAATACACTGTTGTGGAATAAATGGGAAAGTGTTCAGGTTAAACAATAAATTTAAGATGATTGATTTAAAAAAAAAAAGATTTCAATCTAAGAATAAATTTAAAAACAATAGGTTTTCTTTGATGAGACTAAACAACGATGAGGGCATATACCTTTTTTTGTTATGCATAATATGATAGTAGTACCTTTTGTATTGCCATAATTAGGGGTTTTCCTCCCGCGAGCTGGGTGGAAATGGAAGAAATGTTTGGTTCGGAGTGTAGAAATCGAGGAACGAGGACTTCCTGCAAATCTTTTTAGGATTTCGCAACTTCGGTTTTCGCTAAATTAAAATACATCCAAATTTGGCCTACAGGCTGAATCTCACATCTTCCAGGACCTTGCAGATTTGCGGAGAAAGACAATTTTTGTGATCTGTTTAGTTATGATAGGAATTAAAATAGTAACATGCACATGAGAGGACTATATTTAGGTTAAAAAGTAGTAAGAACACTGATCTGAACAATTTTCCATAATAGTGTCCTATTTTCACAGGGTGCTTCAAAATATCTTCACCCTTTCTTTGAAATAAGATATTGTTTCGCCTGTGGGTGTTTGACCGTTTTAAAAATATATAGAGTACAGATGGGATTGGAATGGAAATCACAAGTTTTGGGTTTATTGACATTATACTTAGGGAATAGGGGAAATGTCTAATAAAAAGTTTTTTGGGTTTAGGCCGAGTCTTGTTGAGATAACAAAAGTTTAATTGGGGCCGGGAGTTTTATTATGCTCTTTTAAAATTAATGTTATAGTTTTTGGTTCTTGATTTTGTTCTCTGGTTTTTACGCAGGATTATTCCCAACTGTTTCATTTCAAAATATCATTTGTAGGTGATAGGGTCTCATTAGCCCTTGGACATTTGGTAGATTTGCTTTGACTGATAGTTGTGGAGTGGGCCCAACTTAATTTTATATCTCGTAAACACCAGGAATAGGGATCTGAGAATGCATTAGGCAGTAAATTTTTTTTTTTGATTAGATGTTGTGTGTAAAGACACTTGAGTAGGCAGATTTAGTTTTACAACGTTCTTATAGGTGAACCTTGAAATTGTTTTCATATTTGTTTTTTGAAAGTACACACAAGATAATTCTTTACGGAGTTGAGTGCAAAGTTTAAATCTTAGGTTCACACTATTATAGTGGTACAGTAAATGAGTACTCACGTTGGTTGTTTCCTTTAGTAATAATTTTAAACAAATATACTAACATCGTTTGTTTTTTGTAACATAAACATTTTTTTAAAACTTTTCCTAAACTGATTTTTTATTTTTATACCTTATGATTCTTAAGTAAATTTAATTTTCAACATTTTTTTTTATAGTAAATAAATTTTTCTAGCTCATTGACTTTTCACATTGCCACAGTTTTGGGAGAGGAAAGGGAATTGACAACTGGTTTTTTAAAGGAAAAGAACAAAAACTGTTGCATGACAACTTGAATAAGATTTTTCTGGTGCTGGTTCTATAAAAAATTTTTTTAAGGTTCACTAATAGGAGCTGCAACCCCACTTAAACATTTTTAATTTTTTTTGAAAATATTTTTTAAATATTTTTTTTTTAAATTTTTTTTAAGAAAGGAAACTTGATTTTCTTGTTGCAAAATTTTTTTTTTGGTGCATAGTAAGTACCTTGTCCCTACAATGATTCTACCAGTTTATTTAAATATTTTTTTTTCTGAATTAAAATATAATTTTATTTCGAACCCTCACGTTTTAGCAACCTATCATCATTTGTTTTAATTTTTTTTTCTCCCTACTCCAAACCACCTATTAGGGTAGAGTAATATTTTGAACATTGTAGTGAGCCACTATTTAATTTTTTTATTATTGTGCTACTGTGGTCGCCACCAAAAAATTTTTAAAAATTTTTTGCGCACCTTTCGGTACGATCCTAGGGTCTTTTTGACCATGACCATGGTTTGCATCAATTTAGTTAAAATTTTGGGAATTTCATTTTAACAATTATTAGAGAGTTGCAGTCCTACCAAGACGTTATTTGTAAATTTTTTATTACCATCGGTAATTTTTTTAAATTTTCTTTTATTTTTTTTAATTACACACAACATCCTTACTAGTCTAATTCGACGCAATTTCAGCGAGCGGATTTTTTTTTAATTGAGCATATTTTACGATTTCTATAACATGAACATCTGTTCCGACGTTTATTACGTTCACTTATATATTAAGGGATGATGTGACCTTAAGCAATGCATGTTTCGTGTAAACTCAGAGTAGGTAAGCAGGTTAAAGTGGGTTTTGATTTTTTCTTTTTTAGAAAAATCATTGTATACGGCGATTTGGGTTTTTTTTTTGAGGAGTTTATTAGTGGAGCCGTTCTGCAATAGCAGGAGTATACCCTAGCTTTAACTGTGTACAACAGCTTTGGGATTTTTGTTATAGGTAGTCTGTTGTACGTTCCATTTAGGGATAAATTTACCTATTCGGTTGCTGAGGTAAACAAACATCACTTAACTTTAATTTTAATCCAGTTCAGCTAGGATAAGCGCAATTATTTTTTTTTGTGTTTTACTCACGCAGGAGTGAAACATAAGACCTAAACACTGCCAAAACTCTTGTCTCTCTTTTATTTTTTTAACTTTCGTTATGGCTACTTGTTAATTCTAATTTAGGATTTAAGTAGTTATTTCTCTCTGCAGGGTTGGACGTCATAGTTGGTTGTGCAAATACTTAACATAAATTATGATTACATTTTTAAATGCAAATAAATTTTATTTTCTTACTGCTCTGGTGTTTTTCGGTTTTGTTCGCGTCTGCCCGTATTTAAGTTTTATATTTTCTACATTTGTGAGAAAATTTATAGTGATTTTCACTAGTGAATTTAAAGTGAACTTTGTGTTTGTTATTGCGTTGTTTAGTTTTTATAATTGGGAGGTATAATTAAGAGTTTTGAAGTTTAAAGTTTGAATATAAAAGGCACTATGGCTGTTTCTGTGAGCCGGTTGTCTGACATAAGGTACTTAGTCAAGGACGAATTAATCTATGAGTTAACATGGAGAGGCATAGCCATTGGATCGGTGGAAGAAATGAAACAACAGCTTATGCTGATTAAGCAAAGAGAAAAGACTGATACAAGTATGAGATACCCTCCGTATCCCTTTAAATTTGGCCAAGATGCTTTTAGCTGCATGAAGAAGCTTGATAGTCTGGTACCGCTGGTAGAGAAGTTCTCTGGTACGAGCAAAGGGGGAGAGTTTAGGAAAATCGCTGTAAGGTTGGAACATGTGTTAGCCAGGATAAATAACATGAATCCGTCGAACTTTGAAGAAAGTCAAACAAAAGGCATACTGGTTGCGGAAACCTTGAGTTTGATTGGGAGGTTGCAGAGCCAAGCAACAGATTTATTAAGAGTTGGCGTGAACTCAGATGATGATGAAGCATCTGAAACCCAATCAACGAGTCGAAGCTCAGATCACTCGACAAATGTTGGCAACATTCCCAGCCAGTCTCAACTCCCGCAACCACAGCACTCGAGCACACAAAGACCAGCTCAACAGCCCACAAACCAACCGTCGGCCATGGCTCCATTGCAAATGCAAGTGCTTACAAACCCAACTCAAGCACCAATACAGGCACCAGTCCCTATGCCGATTGAGAATTACGGTACATCAGCTTTTCATTATCAACAACCGTCTACCGTTCCTTTGAGTCTAGCTGCCCTCCAAAGTAGCATTGCACCAATTGCTCAGTCACGACCATTTTCATGTTCGTCGCCAGTACCAATGTCAAGTGATCCTGGTACCTCATATCACGTTGCACCTGTACCTCCGCATAAGTGGAACTTAAAGTTTACAGGCGAGAGGGGTACAATCTCCGTCACCGCATTTTTTGAGAGAGTGGACGAGTTGAGTCAGGCTAGAGGAGTCAGCAAAAAGGTTTTACTGAATTCGGGCATTGATCTTTTTGAAAAGTCAGCTTATACTTTTTACAAAGATGTACGTAGAGAAGTCCATACATGGGAACAGCTGGAACAGAGGTTCATGGCAGAATATCTTCCTTCTTCATATGGCGAGAAGCTATTGAAGGAGATTCAAAAACGTAAACAAGGCCCTGGAGAGTCTATAGGGACCTATATTGCTGTCATGAACACATATTTCCAAAGACTTGGCTGTCCTGTTTCCGAAGAGGCGAAATTAGCTATCGTCTTCAGAAATATCGCGGACATCTATAAAAATGGGTTAATTGCTACTGAGGTCAATAGCCTATCACATTTAAAGGATCTGTGTCGTAGAATAGACCAGAGATATGGTTTAGAGGAGGAAAATTTTACACCTAGGAAAAACCAATCTATTGAACCTGACTTGGCCTACGTTGACGTAGAGAGCGACAGTGACGATTTTTCAACAGGGGTTGATGCAATTCAAATATCAGGTGCTGGGACATCGAACCAACAGAATTTAAATCATCCTGCTAATAGATTCGACAGAAATAGGCAGCAGCCAGCAAGCAGTTTCGCTGCTGGAGCTGATAGAGATAGACAACAACCAGCTAGTGGTCAGTCTAGTGTAAATGACAGAGATGAACAACCACCACAAGGTGTTAGACCTGGTAGGGCGAATAGGGACGTGGTATGTTATAGATGCAACCAAACAGGGCACATGGCAATCGGGTGCGCACTACCTAGAGGCAAACAGTGCTATTCGTGTGGTCAGGCAGGGGTTACAGTAAGAGAATGTCGTAATTGTAATCGTCAGGGAAACGGACCCAGGCGCTCGTAGGTGGTCGACCTTCGAGTCAGCCTGAACAAGCATCGACCGATAGGCTAACGTACGTTTTAGATTATGTGATAAGTCATGCTCGTAAAGATGAGAGACCTTATTTAGAAGTGGATGTGCTCGGAAATAAGTTATTAGGTTTGTTGGATTCCGGGGCTTCACGTACCTTTTTAGGGAATCATGGTTGGTCAATCATCGAGAAGTTTGGTTTTTCACTTGATACGACGAAGAAGACGAGTTGTATTGTGGCAAATGGTCAAAGCACGAGTAGTATTGGAACAGTGCAGCTTCCTATGCGAGTTCAGGACAAATTTAGGTTAATAGAGGTCGTCGTCGTTCCTGAGTTGCCGCACACTTTGATTTTGGGATTGGATTTTTGGATTTCGATGGGGATAGTACCGAACTTAAGTACTAATGAGTGGCACTTTGCCGATAATAAAGATGTGATTTGTTCTTTAGAAACACCAGACCAACAAACTACTCTTTCGCCTTATGAATCAGAACGACTAGAGGAATTGGTCGATAAATATAAGACTATTATGGGTGACTCACTAGGATGTACAGACAGGGTAGAGCATAAGATTACAACAGATGCAGCACCGATAAGACAACGTTCATATAAGGTCTCACCGGTCATTCAAAAACTTATTGATGACGAAATCGACGAAATGCTGAAAATGGATGTGATAGAACGTAGTAGTAGTTCATGGGCTTCACCAGTGGTAATGGTACAAAAGAAAAACACAAAGAAATATCGTTTCTATGTAGACTACCGCAAATTGAACTCAGTGACGGCGCGTGATAGTTATCCTTTACCACTCGTATCCGAGACTCTTGACAAATTGAAAGATGCTAAGTACTTGTCAACTTTAGATATTAAGAGTGCTTATTGGCAAGTACCAATGGAAGAATCATCGAAGCCACTAACAGCATTCATCTGTCGACGAGGTCTCTTCCAATTTAAGCGGTTACCATTTGGTCTTCATAATGCACCTGCAACTTGGCAGAGACTCATAGATAGCATCATAGGAAACGATTTAGACCCTTACGTGTACGTATATCTCGATGACCTCGTAATTGTCACACAGAGCTTTTCTGAACATCTTAGAATTCTTGAGGAAGTCCTACGAAGATTGCAGAATGCAAAGATAACGGTAAGTTGGGAGAAATGCCAACTGTGTAGGCCAGAAATGACTTATTTAGGTTTCGTAGTGGACCGTCGAGGCATCCGAGTTGACCCTAATAAAATTAGAGCCATGTTAGAGCTCCAGAGGCCAAGAACTGTCAGAGAAGTTCGTAGAGTTGTAGGTACAATATCCTGGTATAGACGTTTCATAGAGAATTTTTCAGCGATAATAGCTCCGATTACAGCTCTAACTAAGAAAAATCAAAAGTTCGATTGGACTCCAGACTGCGAAAAAGCATTTATTAAGATTAAGGAACTTTTAGTGACTGCACCGATTCTTACATGTCCAGATTATACCAAAGAATTTGTCATTCAAACAGACGCCTCAGGATATGGAATAGGAGCATGTTTAACGCAACCTTATCCTGAAGGAGACAAAGTCATATGCTATTTGAGTCGATCTTTGACTAAGCAAGAACGTGTTTACACGACCACCGAGCGAGAATGTTTGGCATTGGTTTGGGCGATAGAGAAGCTCCGGCCTTATATTGAGGGGATCTCATTTAAGGTCATAACAGATCATTTTAGTTTAAAATGGCTTCATAGCTTAAAAGAGCCCAGTGGAAGACTTGCTCGTTGGTCTGTAAAACTGCAGCAATATGATTTTGAAGTAATCCATCGGAAAGGGAAAGATTTAGTTGTCCCGGACATGTTGTCTCGTGCAGTACCTATGATTGATACAATTTCGCAGCCCAGAGATGTTTCAACAGCAATTAAAGATCGATGGTACCAAAAGATCGTAAAGAGGGTCGTAGAATCACCATTAAAATTTATGAATTGGAGATACACTGATAATAAGTTGTATAAATATGTCAAACAAGAATACCCTCAACTTTCACCATCTAACGAATATTGGAAAGAGGTAGTACCCAAAGATCATAGGCGTAGAATTATTGGAGAAGCTCACGATCCTCCTACCGCCGGACATATGGGTGTGTATAAAACCTTCCACAGACTGGCAGAAAAATATTACTGGCCAAAAATGCGCCAGGACGTGGCAACTTTTGTAAAGAAATGCTTTGTCTGTGCAGCTCATAAAGGTGATACACAAGGTGTATCTGATCAGATGATATCTCACCCAAAACCAACTCGTCCTTGGGAAATTATTTCGACTGATTTATGTGGACCTCTACCTCGTTCAACAAAGGGTAATTGCTGGATTCTCGTCGTTACAGACTATTTGAGTAAGTTTTCTTTAGTTTTTCCAATGCGAACAGCCCCTACTCAAGCTGTTGTCAAGCATCTCGAGGAGCAAGTATTTATGGTCTTCGGAGTACCCCGTTTGATACTTTGTGATAATGGCCCTCAGTACAAAAGTAACGAATTTAAGCGTTTTGCTGGGAGTTATCAGGTTAAAATTCAGTATAATCCGTACTATCACCCCAGAGCGAATCCAACAGAAAGGACGAATCGCACGTTAAAAACCATGTTACGTTGTTATGTGAAAGACAACCACAGGAAGTGGGACGAACAGATACATAAACTTGCCTGCGCGATTCGTACTGCAACCCATGAGACAACCAGGATGTCTCCTTTCTTTGTTAATTTTGGTAGGAATATGTGTTTATCAGGTAAAGATTACTCCAACCCAGTTTTGTTATCTGAAGAGAATGGTGTACAAACTGCAGCTGAAAGTAAGAACGAAGGTTTCCGGAAGCTCTATGCTGATGTTAAGAGAAGGTTAGAGGTGGCTGGAGAGAAAAACGTAGTTCAGTATAATTTGCGTACAAGGGTACCCAACTTTGCTGTGGGTCAGCGTGTTTGGAAGAAAAATTATGTTTTGTCAGATGCTGCGAAGTTTTTCTCGAAGAAGTTAGCACCGAAATTCGTTGGTCCTTATGTGATTAGGAATAAAATTTCTCCATGGATATTTGAGCTTCAGGAACCATCGGGTAAAGTACTGCCAGGGAGTTGGCATGCCAAAGACCTTAAGTCGGCAGCGGACCTCTCCGATTAACCTTTTTAGGTTAATCGTCTTGAAGTTGGGGGGGGATTATGTAACGTGTCATTTTTACGTTTAAGACAACGTTACATATTTGTTTATTTAGGTAAATAATCAAGGCTCTTTGATTCGTCTTTCTGTACACAAATATATAGTATTTTATAGAGCTAGGTTTGGAGGTTATATAGTGTCCAAAAAGTTACCTTATAAGGGAGACATTCCATCGAATTACTGTGGACACTACGCACATCGCATTATCTGGACATCGTAATTGGAATTTAAGATCACAGGCTTCGGGAAAAATCACATAAAAATTTTGATTGTTTTGTTTTTATCTGTGGAATTTTGTGATTCACTTGACGTTCATAAAGTTAAACAGCTGTTATGCTGGGGAATGGCGGCGTTGCCGCATCACAAATGGTTTCAGTAACAGGAAGGAAACATTTAGATGAACATTTCATTCCCTTACGTTTATTTCGAGGATATTGGGACAATCCGAACCTCATATCCTTCACGGATTAACTAGTTTTGATAGTACAAAAACATATTTGGGTCGACCAGGAACAACCGAGGCTCCGCCACTTTGATATCTTTATTAATTTGATAGGGAAAGGATAAAATAAATACGAGTTATGCACTTTTGTAAATGGGAGATAAACGAGGGATTAAAACCAAGACTAAAAGAATAAACGAAATCGTGTGAGTTAACATCTGAACACTCTTGTGCCGAGCTTCTTAGCAATAGTTCAGTGTGTATTTTTGGGTTCAGGTTCAGAAACAACTTTATTACAGTAGAAATGTTTTACAAGAATGGCGTCAAACCATATGAATCTTAGAGAAAACATATATAAAGGGCAAGGAAACTTGTGACTAAAACTGTAGCTAAAATACAACTAAATTCTACACTTAGTATAGCTTTACTCATATGGGAATTGGTTGAGTGTTCGAATATTCCTGGGTTTGCTGCATGCCCTGATCTCCAGTAATTGGTTTTACAGTTGATGGTTTCAATGCTGAGCTTCTTCTAGTCCGTCGGGTTATTCTTCTTCTACTTGATATGTTGGTGGGGGTCCGGTAGGCAAATGTTCGGTCTTGTATGGAGGGTGTCTCGACGTCCTTGTTATAAAAATTCCAACCGTGGAAATAGATCCGACAACACCTCAATGTACGTTTTACCGGATTGCAATGTCCACTTGGTCGGTGCTGCCCCCTATATACCTGTATAGAACTATCGCTGTATCTCCTCATTGGTTACTTTGAAAACCCCGGGTTTTTCTTCCAGGCTTGCCACTGAATGTAGAGATTTATTTTTGGCGGAAAAGTTTTTTATAAATAGGTTATTTGAATTTCACCGGGAAGATTAGGTTGGTACTATTGCGTTTTACCGTCCCCACTCCCCACCAAATTTACAAAACGGTTTCCGGCCACTGCATTATTCTGGTGTTCTCGACTGAGTGCTTTGTCTCTCTTTGCTAACAGATTTGGTTGGGTCGACAACAGTTTCTGGGATCGCCTTTGTTTTTGGTGATTGGCACTACAGCGATTGTAGGAGATATCCCAGAAACTGTGGAAGTGAGTCCGTCGTGTCTGGGCAATCTGGAGTGACGCTCGCACCCTGTTTTGAGGGGAATTTAAGTCGGCCTACGCCATTTGCACGGAAAGAGCAGCGGTAAGTTCGATTTTATTTTTTTTCCATTTTTTTTATTATTTGAGTACTCTTCAAGATAATAATTGCCTCCCAAATTGTAATTATTTTTCGTGGGAAATGTACTTTTTTTTGACAAAGGACGTGGGGAATTGTTGGCGTTTTTATATTTTTCTGTTAACCACGTGTTGGATAAAAACTATATATTGTTTTTCTCCTTTGTCTACAGCCCTGTCAATTCCAGCGACGGGACAGTTGGGCTGGACGCTGGTGGGAAGCCGGACGGGCCAGTTATAACCCTGAGAAAGGTACGTTAGGATTATTTTAGTTCATCTGTTTAAATCTACTTTGTTTTATTGAGTCGACATGGGATTATCGATTTAAGTTACTGTGTAGGGGAACTTCGTGCAAAATTGACGAATTCCAGGAAACTGAAACATTTCATTTGCCACAGGGTTTCTACGCTCGGGCAAGAACCAACATTTTGACCACCATGTGCTGCCCTAGCGTGATGTGCTAAGCGGGCATTAGGGGAGGCGCGGGCAAGCCAGGAGCAGCGAGAGCAGTGAGAGGATGTCTGGACAACTCCTGGTTTACTAAACAAAACAACAACAATTAAATAATTGCAGGACCAAGGTAGGAGCAAGCCATAACTATAATTTTTTTCCATATATAATCTTTTTATATAATTTTTTTGCTATAATTTCCATATAATTTTTTTTTAAAGTATAACTTTTGAAATTCTTGTAAACGCAAGGTAAAGGTATGACGTCATAACCCCAATTTTGCGGTACTATTAAGCTAAATTTTATTGTGAAATTACTATTGCGGTTATTTTGGTGCTGACTCGTTCCCACCAATTTCATTGGTTTATATTTCATGTTTCAAGTATTTTCCTCAGATTTCAATACTTTTTTTTGTACTTTAATCAATTTCATTTTCATCCTCCTGTGAAAATAAACAAGATGAACTAAATTTTTGTGTTATTTGTGCAACCCAGTGACCAACTTTGCGGAGACAAAAGAGAGATGAGATTATATGTTTTAGCGGTTTCTGTACACTGTTTTACCTCATGGGGTAGATCTCGGACTGGGTTGCTGTCTGTCTCATTCGACCTAGCGTAGAATGATGACAGCGGATATTTGGTCCAGATCTCCCCTATGACAGAATATCTTTGGAAGTATATTTATTTTTTTTCAATCATTTATGTAACCGAGTCTCACACTACTGACTCAGGTGTAGGTACACTATGACCTGTTAAAGGAGTCCATCTACCTGTAAAGTATTTTTGTTTTGTCATCTGAATTCGATGTAATAGAATTTTATTCTGTTTATTTTTTTTTTTGGCTTTTTAATTACACAAATATTCTGGAAGCCTCGGAAGTATAGAACTTCATTGTTTGGCTACAACGTTTGGGTTGAACTGTATTTTATTTAAGATCTTCTTTGTAAAACATTGGTATTAAATAATGTGGCGCACTTAAAATTTTCTTATTTCTGAACCCCCCCCTTCTCCACTGTATAAAAGTTACCGGGCATATCAATGTTTTACCTAGCTGGAAAATACAGTTCTGCTTCCAGATATTTGTTTAATTATTCAATGGGTTTGTTGTGTCACAAAATGGCGGCAACGTCTTGAAGCTGCCACAAATGTCACACAACGCATTTTAATAGGCCACAAATTGGCGCCCAAATTATTTTTTAACTTTTTTTAAGGCCACAATGTAACAATGTAGACAAAATAACTTTTTGGATCAACTTTAAAGCCGCAACTACTTTGACTTTTTTTTAATGTCGATCTTTTAAAGTAATCTCTCCTTCCTGTTTCTACTTTGAAAACGTAGACTTTTTGAAGTCGCATCTTGGTCGCACACATTCTTAACCCTACTTTTTGTGGCTCCTTTTATAATATGGGAATATTAGGAATAGTTTTGCAAATATTTTTTTAACTACCTTTTTCCATTTTTTCGAGCTCATTGCTTGACTATTTAGCAAAACAATCAAAATGCAAAATATTGATCCAAAGTCCGCACACGAATTTTAAGAATTCCCTAATTATTTAATCTCCATCCTTAATCTTTTACGCTACTTGTTGTTGGTATTCTATTCTTGTATTGTCTTTACGGTCGTTCGTGGCTTGTGCTGTGGCACCACCTTCTTGTGCCGCCACCCTCTTGTGCTGACGTGTCGTGTTTCACTGTGATTCGTTTTATGTGTTGAGCTGGACTTTAACTTTATATATCCCTCTTCCAAAACAAAATATTTTTTTATTCTTAGTTTATTGCTATAATGATAAAGTAAAACACAAACAAATAGGAACAAAATAGTAACAAAATGAGGAACATTAAAAAGAAACCGTAAAACAAATCGGTAAAAAAATTTATGTAACGCTGTCGCAACATCAGGTGATGTAACGTTTCAGCTATCATCTACCCCCTTATTAGGGACTTATTGCAGTAGTGCCAGGCACTAATTCTGCCGGGCACTATATTGACAATTTCGCATTATAAGAACAGCTGTCTTCTTTCAAAATTAGGCCATTTTGTATTATAAGAGCCGGAATTAATAGTGACGCCACTATTAATGAATAATAAACGACTGGATTTCTAAATTCGATTTTGGTATGTCAATTTTGAAAGATCACCTGTCAGTTTCTAATGCGAAACATCAATATAGTGCCCGGCACAATTTTGCCAGGCTTTATTGCAATAGGTCCCTAATATCTAATTTATGCACGGCCCCTAAAATAACCTCTGGGAGATGCTAGACTTCATCTAGGAACTTTTGCGCAGTTTGCGGCTAATAAAAAAACAAGTTAGATATATCGTGGTTACATGCGGATTTCTAAGCGATCTAACAAGTCTCAGAGATTGTTTTTTTACTTATAGGGCTTATAATAATAAAAATTACTGAATATTGAGAATGCCAAAATACCTAAAAACAATAAAAAATACTACATACGAATTGTGAGAGCAATGTGTAAATAAAAAAAGTAACAATAAGTTGATTTCATTGATGTGACTACGTTCTTTTAGTTCCTTGACCAACACTTCCTAGAAATTCTAGAATAGGGATCATGCTCTCGACTGCAACATACATTTTTAAAAAACACTTTTTATTGGCACTTCATTTATTGTTCTAATGGAATTTAATTTATCTTGTTTTTGTTTTAAAACCTACCACAAATTCACGCTAGTACAAAACCTATAAGCAGTGGTGCTGTTGTTGACAGAAACGGCAAATGACAAGTGGCGACACCCCAATAACTTGAGGGTAGTAGTTATACTTATCGCGTAGTTCCTATCACTCTGTAGACGTTTTCTAGTGGCGAAAGCTAGTTAATAATACGTTTCTGCAACGAAGGAGTAGAAATTCGAGTGTTATATAGAACTATAAAGGAAAGCCGACATAAAAGTCGTAAGTGACACGTTGCCGTAACTTAGGCTCACTTTCAAGCAACCCTTTCGACTATCAGGGAATATAGTTTGGGACGCCATGTTTTTATGTAAGAAAGAAAATTTAATATTTTTGTTGTCGTTTTATGAGCTCATATTAAAGAGCTATACTATGTTATAAACAAATTAGTTGAAGCTTACCAAAAATGCTCTTCTTAAGCACCATTTGTTGGAGTTAACTGTCGATTATGAAAACATAACCTCCAAAATCACAACACAAAAATTCCATCAGCTACCAGAAAACGGCTCAATTTTACGGGCGCACCGGTTTTTTGCAATATATATAATGCATGTTATACAAAAAACTTTGCGTCGCACTCGAATTTTGATCCTCTGCTCGTAAATTCTCACACTTTTGGATAACATAGTACATATTATAACCATAACCAAACAAAAAAACTAAGCGAGTCTGTTTACTGTTGTGTCCACCATATTGTGTAACAATTCTACCAAAAAGAAACGATTATATTAATTGCAACTACATCGCAACTTTTATGCCATTACGGAAAAAAAACAGCCTCTACGACGTGGTAGATACCTGGCTACGACGTAGTAGTGTAGTTGTTACTACAGTGACTTTAAACACTTGGCCAAGTAGTTATAACCAGAAATTGGTTCCCCACTTAGGGAATTATAACGTCGCTGTATGGTATACTGAGACGTAGCGGGAGTACGTTGCGGTTACTTTTAAGAAATTCTTTCTAGTTGGGGTTTCGTCGTTACGACTTTAAATGTTTGTTGGGATTCGGATTCAGCGGGGTCAAATTAGAGGGCAATGGTCTGTTGCCAAAAAGTAATATGTTTTGCTTCTAGACCGAAAACGGAAAACCTTTTAAAATACTCTGCCAATCTATGGGCACCTAAGCTCACACTGGGTACTATAGTTATACGTGAAAGCCAATATAACTAAAAACTGAAGTATATCTTATTGAACTCCAGACTCAAGGACCTTTCGTTTGATACCACACAAGCCATGTTTTGACTTAAACTCTAATTTTTCAAATCTACCCCCACCCTTTTTTTAAAAACTAAAATGTATTTTGTTTAACTCTAGACTCAATTACCTTTCGTTTGATATCACACGCGCCATATTTCCACTTAAACACTAATTTTTGAAATTTACCCCCACCCTTTTTTTTAAATAAACTAAAATGTATTTTGTTTAACTCCAGACTCCAGAATAACCTTTCGATTGATATTACACACGCCATATTTTTACATAAACTCAAATTTTTTAAATCTACTCCCACCCTTTTATTTGGCTTGTGTTCGGTGGATTTTGTTCATTTTTAAAAGGGACCATCTCGACGCAAAACCCAGCCTGGGTACCAAATTACATTAAAATCGGGCGAGCGGTTTTTTAGTTATGCGCGTTGGTCGTTACAGACAGACAGACAGACAGACAGACAGACAGACAGACAGACAGACAGACAGACAGACAGACAGACAGACAGACAGACAGACAGACAGACAGACAGACAGACAGACAGACAGACAGACAGACAGACAGACAGACAGACAGACAGACAGACAGACAGACAGACAGACAGACAGACAGACAGACAGACAGACAGACAGACAGACAGACAGACAGACAGACAGACAGACAGACAGACAGACAGACAGACAGACAGACAGACAGACAGACAGACAGACAGACAGACAGACAGACAGACAGACAGACAGACAGACAGACAGAAATAATATTCTAAAAACGCTTGTAAGCGTAGAAAATGTAACCCAAAAATATTTAAAAACTAAGAGAGATAGCTTCTCTAATTTTAAAGGAAAATTAGAGAATATAATTATTTACAAAAACAAAAACAAGTTGGGAAACTTGTTCAGGGGGGGTTCAGAAATAAGAAAATTTTAAGTGCGCCACAGTGTTTAATACCAATGTTTTACAAAGAAGATCTTAAATAAAATACAGTTCAACCCAAACGTTGTAGCCAAACAATGAAACTCTACTTACTTCCGAGGCTTCCAGTCCATTTATGTAATTAAGAATAACCAAAAAAAATTGACTAATAAACAGAATAAAATTCTAAAAGATTGAATTAAGATGACAAAACTAGAAGCACTTTACAGGTAGATGGAGTCCTTTAACAGGCCATAGTGTACCTACATCTGAGTCAGTAGTGTGAGACTCAGTTATATGAATGATTGTTAAAAAAAAATACACTTCCAAAATCGTTCCATCATAGGGGAGATCTGGACCAAATATCTGCTGTCATCATTCTACGTTGGGTAGAATGAGACAGACAGCAACCCAGTCCGAGATCCACCCCATGAGGTAGAACAATGTAAGGAAACCGCAAAAAAAATATAACCTCATCTCTCTTTTGTCGCTGCAAAGTTGGTTCATTCGGTTGTACAAATAACACAAAGATTTAGTTCATCTTGTATAATTCAATGGTAAAATCAGATAAAATTACCGGAAACATAAAAAAAATAAATGAAATAGATGAAAACAAGGGCCAAAATAGCAAAGCACTTTAAATTTCACAGAAAAATTATCTTAAATATACCGCAAAATTGGGGCTATGACGTCATACCTTTATCTTGCGTTCACAAGAAGTGTTAAAATTAAACTGTGCAAAATTATATATGGAAAGATTATGTCTAAATTATATTGTGAAAATTATATATGAAAAAAATTATAGTTAAGGCTTGCTCCTACCTTGGTCCTTCAATTATTTAATAATTATTGGTGTTTTATTTGGTAAACCTGGAAGCGTTGTTTTCTGACATTCCTCTTGCTACTCCACCGGTCCCAGTTCTGCCCGCGCCTCCCCTCGTGCTTGCTTAGCACATGGTGCTAGGGCAGCACATGATGGTCAAAATGTAGCTGATTCGTGCCCGAGCGTAAAACCCTGTGGAAAATGAAATGTTTCAGTTTCCTGGAATTCGTCTATTTTGCACGAAGTTCCCCTACACCGAGTAATTTAATCAAGAACCCCATGTCGACTCAATAAAATAAAGTAGATTTAAACAGATGAACTAAACTAATCCTAACGTACCTTTCCCAGGGTTACAAGGCTACACCCGGCTTCCCACCAGCGTCCAGCACAACTGTTGATGGAATGGACAGGCTGTAGACAAAGGAGAAAAACAATATATAGTTCTTATCCAAAACGTGGTCTTAAAAAAAAAATAAAAAAAACTCCAAAAATTCCCCATGTCTCTTGTCGAAAAGTACATTTCATACGAAAAACAATTACAATTTGGGAGGCAAATATTATCTTAAAGAGTCCTCAAATAATCAAAAAAAATTTAAAAAATAAAATCGAACTTACCGCTCTTATTTCCCGTACAAATGGCGTAGGCCGACTTAAATCCCCCTCAAAAGGGTGTGAGCGTCACTCTAGATTTCGCCTAAACACGACGGACTCACTCTTCAAAGTCTCTGGGACAGAACCTGCGGTTTCTGCAGTGCCACTAACCAAAAACAATGGCGATCCCAGAGACCTGTTGCCGACCCAGCCAAAATTCGTTAGGAAAGAGCCAAGGCACTTTGTCGAGAACAACAAAAAATGAAGTGGCCGGAAACCGCTTTGTAAATGTGGTGGGGACAGTAAAACACACAGTACCAACCTAATTTTCCCGGTTAAATTCAAATAAGGATGCAAACCTATTTATAAAAAACTTTCTCGTCAAAAAAATCACTAAATCCGGTTTGCAACACTGAATGAAAAGACCCGCGGTTTTCAAACTAACCAATGAGGAAATACACCAATATTTCCATACCGGTATATAGGGGGCAGCACCGACCAAGGGGATAGAAAATACGTAAAACGCACACTGAGGTGTTGTCGGATCTATTTCCACGGTTGGAATTTTTATAACAAGGACGTCGAGACACCCTCCATACATAGACCGAACATTTGCCTACCGGATCCCTGCCGACATAGCAAGTAGGAGGAAAATAACCAGACGGACTATAAGAAGCTCAGCATTGAAACCATCAACTGTAAAATCACTTACTGGAGATCAGAGCTTGCATCAAACCCAGGAATATTCGAACACTCAACCAATTCCCATATGAGTAAAGTTATACTGAGTGTAGAATTTAGTTGTATTTTAGTTACAGTCTTAGTCAAAAGTTTCCTTTGCTCTTTATAAATGTTTTCTCTAAGATTCATATGGTTTGACGCCATTTTTGTAAAACATTTCTACATTAATAAAGTTGTTTCTGAACCTGAACCTAAAAATACACACTGAACTACTGCTTAAACTCGGCACAAGAGTGTTCAGATGTTAACTCACACGATTTCGTTTATTCTTTTAGTCTTGGTTTTTATCCCTCGTTTATCTCCCATTTACAAAAGTGCATAACTCGTATTTATTTTATCTTCTCCTCATCAAATTAATAAAGATATCAAGGGGCGAAGCCTCGGTTGTTCCTGGTCGACCCAAATATGTTTTCGTACTATCAAAACTAGCTAATCCGTGAAGGATATGAGGTTCGGATTGTCCCAATATCCTCGAAAATAAACATAAGCGAATGAACTGTTCATCTAAATGTTTCCTTCCTGTTACTGAAACCATTTGTGATGCGGCAAGGCCGCCATTCCCCAGCAGAACAGCTGTTTATTTTCGTGAACGTCAAAGAAAACCACAAAATTCCCCAGATAAACAAAACAATCAAAAGTTTCAATGTGATTTCCCAAAACCTGTGATCCCGAATTCCAACCACGATGTCCAGATAATACGGTGTGCCTAGTGTCCACAGTAATTCGATGGAATATCTCCTTTATAAGGTAACTTTTTGGACACTATATAACCTCCAAACCTAGCTCTATAAAATACCCTTAATTTGTGTACAGAAAGACGAGTCGAAGAGGCTTGATTATTTACCTAAATAAATAAATATGTAACGTTGCCTTAAACGTAAAAATGACACGTTACAATTGGATGAAGATAACCTTCTCTACGACCTGAAGGAAGTTTATTATAAAGACATGGAATACAACTAGCGATATATTTTTCAACGTAGTTACGCATTCGAGGAAACCCGTATTTTTCACAGAGTTTCTTTAGAGTTTTCGCAATTGCAAAATGACCTGCATCATCATGACGCCACTGAACTACTTGTCTTCGGAATCCTTGAGGTACGACCTATTGAATTCCCAAGGCAGTTATTCTGTAAACTCTCCCTTTACGCAAGGCATAGTTTTTATATATTGATTTTTCGTAATCACTTTCTGGTGACTGACAAGATATCAAAAATTAACTTAATCTTTTCGTCGGTTAATTGTGCAGAGAGTATCCAATCTGCTTCTTCAATTTTTAAAATGTAATTTTCAGTCGGAGGCTTTTCAGATGGGTTTGGGTTGCGGCTAAGTGCATCTGCATGTTGCATTCTCTTTCCCGGACGATACTCTACAGTAAAGGTGTATTCTTGAATTTGTAACCACCAACGTGTTATTCTTGGTATTAAATCTCATTTTGAACTGGCAGTCTTAAGAGCATTACAGTCAGTAATTACCTTAAAATTAATACCAAGCAAATATACTCTAAATTTTAAGAGAGATTCTACCACAGCCAAAGTTTCAAGTTCATAAGAGTGATAACGACTTTCTGCTTTGTTAGTGTGTCTTCTATAATATGCAACTGGATTCAATTTACCATTATGGTTTTGTAATAAGATACCAGGGTTCGTGCAACTTTAATTTTAAATTCAAATTTTGCGCCAAATTCCCGTATTCGGAAAACCCACACAATTTCAATTTGATTGGCACAAGCAAAACGCCAGCGCCATCTACGAAAAATGAATCTGCGCAAAAAGGCGTAACCAAAAAAGAACTCGTCTGTCGTATTCTATCGAGATCACCACGCAGCATGGTGATAAATTCTATTAACCAAAAAATCCAATAACATTCTTAGAAAATCAAACTAAACCATTACACAAACAAGTGATTCTAGTGTGGATCGACTGCAACGACTGGGCCAGCGAGAGGAGCTCCTCTGGACGACGGAAACAACTGAAAAGGTGAGTGCCAATCCTCTATATTGTCTTTGTGTGGCTCGGAAAAATTAATATTTTTACATCGTCCTTTTAAGGATTTTTGCACCCAGATTTAATAAAACGACCAGCGCGCTTACAGTCCCGCCGCTCTACCCCTCAAATCATCAACATTTTCTGGTCCCACGACCCAGATAGTTTTTAAAATTTGTTTGCTAAAAATATTAAAGATTTTTTCGCCTCGCCATTTTGGCTCGCTTTGTTGCCGTGTCCAGTTTAGAAAGGAGGTTCCGTCCCCCCATGCGTGGCTTAACGGTTGCTCCACCCACATTTCATTGCAGCCGAAATTGGCACTTGGTACGTCGTTTGTTTTGATTCAAAAATCGAAATTGGTTTAAATAATAGTTATTTGTTTAAATAATATGTTATAGTTATTCAAAACAACAAAAGTGCTTGTGAGTTAAATGCTTTATTCTTATTTAACAGGTAAACAAACACATCTAGTAGAATTAGTATTTACCTGTAAATAATAAGAGAAGCGGTAGTAGGTACAAGTTGTTTTGTGTGCATTTATTTTGGGAGAAAAATCGCGACCTAGGATAACAGCTGTTGATAAGTTTTTGCGTTTATTCGAGAAATCGATAATAAAATATATGCTTGTTGGACTCTTTTGGACTGATTAAAGTCAATAGGGGTCAAGTGTTAGTTTTATTCCTTTTAAATATTTTTTATTTTTTTAATTAACAATATGTCGTTAAAAAAGCTTGAGAATCAACGCAAAGTTTCAATATCTCGTATTACGGAAACGTATAACTTGGGAACAAAAGCTAAATCAGATAGTTCTTCCTTGCCAATTTTTAAGGCGTTTTACGAATCGTTAGATGATCACTATGAACAATTTAAAAACATTCATAATGTCATCATAGGTCTCTTGAAAGACGACGACGATGATGAATTCGAAGTACAGGACATAATTAGGAAAGATACCGATCTATTCTACCACCAAGCTAAAGTTCTTTTTTCGAGTTTATGTTCCGATTCAGTTCATTCAAATTTTACCCCCGCAACTTCACACTATTCACGTAGCGATGATCTGGGCCCTTTAAAGGTACCTTGCTTTAATGGAAACGTAAAAAAGTGGCCAACCTTTTACGATGTTTATTCTTGTTTGGTTCACGAAAACTCAAATTATTCCGATATAAGGAAATTTCAACATTTGCTAACCTTCCTTGAGGGCGAACCACTTAATATTTTAAGCTCTATAAAATTAACGGCAAGTAATTACGAAATCGCCTGGAAGGTATTAACAGATCGCTATCAAAATAAAAGACTTTTAGCCAGTACCTACTGGAACTCAATCTACTATGCAAATTCTTTAAAGGGAAACCAGTCAGCAAAAGGATCTTAGAGTCTTGGTAGATACCTTTTCCGAGAATATTGCGGCGCTCGAAAATCTTGAATTTCCAGTAACGTCGTGGTGTTTTTGTTTATTTTCAATTTTATTATCAAAAATCGATCAAACCACAAGAACCGCTTTCGAATTAAAGTATAGTACTACCGAGATTCCAACATATCAAAATCTAATTCAGTTTCTTATTAACCAATGCCGTGCTCTTGAAACACAACTTTATTTTCTAACTTAATAGGCAAGCATACCGAACCTAAAACGTTGCAATTATTTCCATTTGCGACTTTTATAGGGACGTAGCATGGTTCTATGTACAAATTTAAAGACTTGAGTCTCTGCCAACCTAACCTACCAACTACTGTTTGACTCGCACCAGTATCTAACAAACCACGAAAGCTTAAGTCAAAAATATTTACAGCTAAATAAGGACGAGGATCATTACCTACTGAACAAAATAAAGAATTTATTCGATCTTTCTTAAAGCTCAACTTTACAAAGTTCAACCAAGCTTTCCACGACTGATCTACCGGTCTATCTAGTTCTGACGAGGCGATCGTCCGGCACCCCGATGGCCTCTGGATTCGTTTCCCTGACGACAGTCACACTTAAACTTCGTTACTCCGTGTTTACCACATAAAAAGCAAAATTGTTCCACCCTTGGTTTAGAGCAAGAAGAAAATCTATGTCCGCTATCTCTGCAGTTCCAGCAAGTAAGGGCGTGCATCTCAGGATCATCTTGACGACGAGGAGGGCTCTCAAAGGAAGGACCAGCTAAACCAGGTTCTAATAAATTAACTCGCGAGGAAGGACTGGGCTTATAATTTTTAGCAAGATATCTACCCTCTTCAAGGCTTTTACACGCGTCCTCAAGATCATCAACTGTCCGAATGGGAACCAAGCTAGTATTCGTTATAAAATAAGGGCATAAATTATGACGCAAAACACTAAGTTTTTGTTCTTCGGTCGCCGGCGTAGGCAAATAATTAAATAAATTTAACATCCGGGAAAAATAAGCACCAACTCTTTCATTTGGGCCTTGCTTACTCTCATCTCATCTATTTCTACGATTTTTTCGGTAGAAATATTTATTTCTGACCCTAACTCCGGCCTAAAATCTACGTCGGTCCCGATATTTCCAAAAGTCTCTTTTTTCAACTCTTCAGATAGAGTTTTTCGTAAAGTTTTAACCGCGTAAGAGCTTAAATTTTTAAAACCTCGGGCCGTTAATTCATACTCTAGTTCCGATCTATTTAGTCTGTGGGGATCCATTGTAAACAAAAATCAAAAAAAAAAAATCAAAACAAATATGCAATAAGGAATTCCCAATTATTATATTTTAAAAGGAGCCACAAAAAAAAACTCTCTCGCTCACAGCAAAAATTCTTATCAATTTATAATTTTCGCGAACCAAATTAAATAAATTCAAGGTTGCGGCGAAGTAGGTACCTACTACGTATTTATTATAGGTAATTTTACTTCAAAAACAAAAATGGTTTTTAGCATTCTGAAACGACTTTTACTTTTAACTTAAATATCCCATGAATAAAAAATTAAACAATTGTCTGTCTGTAGGTAGGTCTGTCTGTTTCCAAAAATTAAATTTTTAGGAGGCACAAAAAGTTTAAGCAGATAAGAAAATAAAATGCCTTGGTTCAAGCCCATATTTTATCCGAATGTGTAATTTTTTTCGACTGTTTCGGATAAAAACTTTATAATTGGACTCGGATTTTATTTCGGATAGTTACTTTTAAAAAATTTATACGACAGACTGCATGGCGACCGTCTTTATTTTTTGTTTGAAGACAAAGACAACATGATTTAATTCCTTATATGCGCGAAATAATTTTAGCAGTTACTGAGTGGCTCAAATAAAATTAACCAATAAACAAAATATTATTATGTACACTAATAATGACCTGAAAAGCAAAGCATGATTAGTACAGTACTATACCTAGCATATAAATATACTTGTAGAATTTGAACCATTGAAAATTTTCAAACCAAATTTTCAGAGTTTACTGTTGGGCGCCAAAACTACCTGTTACGTAACTTTTTAAAAGTTAGGTTACGGGGCTCGAACCAGTCTCTAGTCGGAGTCGGTCATGGGTTAGTTTTGGAATCAACTTTCCCAAATTTTAATATAAGATGTCAATTTTAGGGCGCCAAGTGGTTTTATTTAACCACGTAACCTCAAACCAAACTGATAGTTGCCAGATTTATAGGAATTGTCCTAACCACTAAGGATTCCATAATTATATTTGCCAAAAGCACGCTTCAGATGGTGTCAATGTGTAAATTGAAATAAAGTATCCTAAATTTCGATAACTACATTTTAATGAAAATCAATTAATAAATTCGTATTACATTATTTTAAGTAACGGTTAAATTTTGAATGGTTCAGAATGATTAAATAACTAAACTAATACCATAATTAAGTAAACCTAGTTCTAAATAATAGAACTCTCGAGAGCGGTACCTACCAGGGATAAAGTGACGCTTTCTAGACTCGCTTATATACGCGGGTCAGCTTTATTCCTGACTACACAGTAGCCTAACTATCATGTTAATAATAATAAACATAGACCTAGATGATCCTAGTCAGTAAAGTATTTAGCCACTTAGTAAGGATAAACTAAACGCGATTGTTTCTATAATCACGCCCCTATGGGGTACTTATCATAGCAGCAAAGGATGACTGGCAGCCACACTGGAGGTTCCATTTATCAGCTTCGGGAGAGTTGCTTTATAAATACAAGAATTATCTACAAGTGTCCTTTCGTAACTGGACAGCTTCAACCATTAAAGCTCAATAGATCAAGCTTAAGAAATACCATCTTACTCTAGATTCCAAATCAGGAGGGGCTTAGGAGTCCATGTTCATAACCTCAACCAGATCGTCTCTCATATTATTCATAAGCGTATCCAGAACCATAACCAGACCAAAACCAGAACTCGTACCAAAACGTCTAAAATAACCAAAAGTAGCCTATTAGTCCACAGGTAAAAATGTGATTTCGAGAAGGACAGTACATACAGATTTTAATGTGCAAAGGGAGAGGGAAAACGACTTACCTCTATAGTCAGTATCCACAAAACTAATAGAGACGTTTTATCACTGGCCAATAGCACTAACAAACTAATTTTAAGCTCTTCGGCAAATATCTGAGTAACCAAACAACTAAAACCAAAGGATAAATGCCTCAACTGGAGGAAAAGAGTGTGAATCCAAATTAATGGAGATCCTTACGAATATCACACGCTTCCTCGGTGCTATAAAACCACACTGACCTTTAAATTTTGACAATGACCTATGCTCATTCAATAACCTTGACGGCCGGTAGAAAAAGATAGACTCATTTCAGGCTCAAAATCCGGATAATATACAGTGGACCAAATATTTAAAATTTCTTAATAAAAATTAATATTTACAACTAGAATGTTTAATTACAAAAAATCGAACGTATCATACAGCTATCTCCCCAAAATACGCAAATGCATCCTTCGACTTCAAAACAGCAAAAACCAAATTATTCGAATTCTAGTAACCAAAAATATAATTCTTATTCAAATAATCAGTACAAATCAAGCCCTCCATCAAATTTTTGAGCGCATACGCACTCACAAGTAGCAAATAAACAATCCAATATTTAATTTCGACAAAACCAACAACCCTATAAGTGCAAATTATGCAATAATTCTTTTCATCCACTCTCGCAGTGTGGTGTTTTTATTTCCAAATCTCCTTCAGATCGTTTTACTTATGTAAAACAACAATCGTTATGTATCAACTGTTTACGTTCAAATCATCAAGTAATGGACTGCAGTAGTACCTACAACTGCAGGGTATGTCGACATAGGCACCATAGTCTTATTTATCTATCTATCGCAAATGACAGATTCAATCCGTCAGAATTCAAGTCAATCCTTTGTTAATTCAAACCAAAATTCAAATCAAAATTCGAACTTAAATCAAAGTTTTAATCCAAATCAAGTGGCCGTGCCTAGCACAGGCACAAACTTATCGTATCAGAATTCAAATTCAAGTCTTAGCCAACAGAACCCTAGTTTTGTTCAACTTAGTTCAAATTCAATTCAAATCAATTCGAATCCAAATACATCTACAAATCAATACTCTTCGTTATCCACCTTGACGCCCCGGACGACAGTGCTTCTAGCGACTATAAAATTAGAGGTACTGGATAGTCGGGGTAACTACCAACCTGTCCGAGCACTTCTGGACAGCGGTAGCCAAGCTAACCTGATAAGCGAAGCTTGTCGTAACAGGTTAGGCTTGCCAAGAAACAAAATTTCGATCCCTGTTCTGGGACTAAATCAATCTTCATCGGCCACTAACGGCATTTCTACTTGCACTATTCGAGCCCTAGGCCAACAAGAGCCTACCTTTTCTATTCAAGTCTTCGTTTTACCGAAACTCTGTTCGAATATGCCCTCAGTACAGGTAGATTCATCCAATTGGAGTCATATTTCAAATCTAAAGCTTGCAGATAACCAATTTTACAACCCTGGTCCAATTGACTTACTCTTAGGTGCACAACTTTACACAGAAATCGTCCAATCAGGACGAATTCCAGGACCTCACGGCCTACCCTCCGCTTTTGAGACAGTTTTTGGGTGGGTCTTGATGGGCCAAACTCAAAACATAAATATTTCACCTCAAGTCAATTCTTACTTTACTTCCTGTGAGCAGTCTCTCGACTTTAATATTCGCAGATTTTGGGAACTAGAATCAATTAAGTCAAAAACGTTTCTCTCACCCGAAGAAAAAAGATGTGAATAGATTTTCCAAAAAACTACCACTAGAGATATTTCGGGCCGATTTACTGTAAATTTGCCTTTTCGTCACATTGACCCTCCTGACCTAGGAGACACATATTCAGTGGCCTATCGTCAATTTTTGTCTCTTGAATCTCGCTTAATAAAAAATTCAAATTTCTATAGTATGTACTCGGATTTTATGAGAGAATATCTCAAAAACGGGCACATGTCTTTAATTCCAAAATCCGAACCTAGACCTCAGTTATGTTCTTATTTACCACATCACGGAGTCCTTCGTCTTGACAAATCAACGACTAAACTCCGGGTGGTTTTTAACCCCTCGATTAAGGGTTCGAAAGGCCTAAGCATGAACGAAACTCTTTTAATAGGACCAAAATTACAAGCCGATATTTCCGAAATTCTATTAAAATTCAGGTTTTATTCTATCGTATTTTTGACTGATATAAAACAGCACTTTTTACAAATTTAAATTAATCCAATTCATCGGGACTACCAAAGGCTACTTTGGCGATTTGATCCCAATGAACCCCTGCAGGAATACAAGCTTAATACAGTAACGTTTGGTGTTAGTTCAAGTCCCTATTTAGCTATTAGAACTCTTAGAGAACTAGCCATCCTGGAGGCTAAGAATTATCCTGAAGCATTCCAGGTCCTTTTGAATAACATTTTCATGGACGATATTTGCTGTGGAGCTAACTCTCTAGAAGGTGCTTTATCACTTCAAAAGGATCTCATAGCGTTGCTTAAATTGGGAAAATTTGAATTAAGAAAATGGGCATCAAATAATCCGAAACTTCTTTCACATTTGTCGCCCGCTGATTGTCAGATCCCTGTTACCTTTGAAGACGATTCTTCAACATCGATTAAGGTGTTGGGCCTTCAATGGCACCCTTCTACAGATACTTTTACCTATTCTTGTACCCCTTGTGAAAAACCTTGCACCAAAAGGAATATTTTATCAGCTATCGCTAAAATTTGGGATCCTATAGGTTTCTTATCGCCTGTTTCATTTTTAGCCAAAGTGATTATGCAAAAACTTTGGTTATGCAAAACTGATTGGGATGAAATACCCCCCGATCCAATCAAAACTCTTTGGAATCAATTCAATAATCAATTAACCACTCTTTCGAATCTTTGTATACCTAGACATATTTTTTCGAATAATATTCAACGATGTCAATTGCTAGGTTTCTGCGATGCATCCGAGCTAGGATACGCTTCTTGCGTATACGTTCGCGTCGAATTACCAAATAAAATTATCAAAACTGCTCTAGTCATGGGCAAGTCAAGGGTTGCTCCCTTACACACTATTTCAATCCCACGTTTGGAACTACTTGGAGCTACTCTATTAGCTGATTTACTCGAACTAGTTATTCGCACCTATTCATCATTACTCGTAATTGATGAAATTCTTGCGTTCTCGGACTCACAGGTCACGCTTCATTGGGTCACATCTTCACCTCACAAGTGGAAGACCTTTGTGGCAAACCGCGTAAGTCGTATTCAAGAAACAATCCCCGAAGTCCCATGGTATCACATTACTTCACTCGAGAACCCTGCCGACTGCGCTAGCAGAGGGTTGTCGCCCAATAACTTAATAAATCACCCTCTTTGGTTTCACGGCCCTCCATGGATTACCTTGCCCACTACGGAGTGGCAAATTCAAAGGTTTATAAATGAACGTTCTTTGGGAGTTCCAGACGAGGTTCTCAAAGAAGAAAAACCGGAAAATTCAGTGGTGCTGACGGCAGAACTTCAAAATAAAAACTTTTTTGATAGATTAATCGATAAAATATCCAATTTAAATACCATTAAAAAAATCATTTGTCATTTTCTAAGACTTATTCACAATCGAAAAACCTCAGTTGACCCTTTATCCGGCGTTTTTTCCGCTTTTGAACTACACAAGGCTCTACTTGTTTTAGTTAAAAGGGTCCAAGAAGAGTGTTTTTCGGATATCATTCAAAAAATTCAAAATACTCAGCTATTACCTAAGCCGTTTCGTAAACTCGCGCCCTTTTTGGACGAATTGGGTTTCCTTAGAGTGGGCGGACGCTTACAGCATTCTCAACTCTCCTTTGAGGCAAAACATCCCTTATTATTGCCGAAATCTCATAGATTAACCCAATTGATCATTATTCAAACTCATAACGAAAATTTACATCCCGGAATAAACACAGTCCAATACTTAATTCGTCAAAATTTTGGATTATGTCATCACGTCGAGCTATTCAGAGGGTTTTATTGCAATGTATTCCCTGCTTTCGCTTAAAACCAAAACCGTATACTCCGTACATGTCGGATTTACCTTCTTTTAGAACGTCACAATTAAAATGTTTTTCACACGTTTGCTTAGACTATGCAGGCCCAATCAAAACCTTTGTAGGTCAGAGACGTCGTGGAGCACAAGTTGGTAAATCATATATCGCAGTCTTTGTCGATACTTCTGTCAAGGCAATCCATATCGAGCTTGTTTCGGATTTAACCACAGAGGCGTGCATCGCTGCTTTACGACGCTTTGTCGCTAGACGTGGCACTTGTGTCCAAGCCACAAGTGATAGAGGCTCAAACTTTGTTGGGGCTATTAAGGAGCTCCATAATCTTTCGAAATTAGCTTCTGAGAGCTTAAAAATCAAATGGTGTCTTAATAGTCCGGGAGCCCCCCACCTAAATGGTCTAGCAGAAGCAGGAGTCAAATCTATAAAAACACATTTGTATCGGGTCATCGGTGACCAGATACTAACCTTCGAAGAGCTCTATACTCTCCTCGCCCAAATAGAGGCATTACTCAATTCTCGACCCCTTTGTGAGCAAAGCTCTGACCCAAACGATCTTACGTCTTTGACTCCGGGTCATTTCCTCACAATGGAACCCCTTAATTCGTGTCCTGATCCTGACCTTTCTACCCTTAAAGTTAATACCCTTAAGCGTTGGCAACTTATCCAACGAATTCATGCCGATTTCTGGAAGCGTTGGAAACTCGAGTACTTAAATACCTTACAACAGGGTTCTAAGTGGTCGGACCCTTCGGTTGAAATCAAGCTAGATACGCTTGTATTAATTAAGGATGAAACTAGGCCGCCATTACACTGGTTGCTGGGTAGAATAGTATCTGTACATCCTGGTCGGGATAATCACATTCGAGTTGCTACTGTTAAAACACAACACGGACTTTTCACTCGTCCCGTGGTCAAGTTGTGCCCACTACCTTTAGATGCGCACTAAACTCCCAAGCAACTTCTTTTGTTTCGTGTGTCGTTATCTAGAATATATATATATTTTTTTTTCATTTTTTTTCTTTTTGATCTATAAACCTAAAACGGATTTTAATAACCTACCCTTTAAGGTTTTGAATTAACTTATATTTTTTTTTATATATAGCCATTTGTTTATTCAATTAATCTCAATGTAAAACTTCGTTTTAAGTGTGCGGAAAATGTTCGTGCAACTTTAATTTTAAATTCAAATTTTGCGCCAAATTCCCGCATTCGGAAAACCCACACAATTTCAATTTGATTGGCACAAGCAAAACGCCAGCGCCATCTACGAAAAATGAATCTGCGCAAAAAGGCGTAACCAAAAAAGAACTCGTCTGTCGTATTCTATCGAGATCACCACGCAGCATGGTGATAAATTCTATTAACCAAAAAATCAAATAACATTCTTAGAAAATCAAACTAAACCATTACACAAACAAGTGATTCTAGTGTGGATCGACTGCAACGACTGGGCCAGCGAGAGGAGCTCCTCTGGATGACGGAAACAACTGAAAAGGTGAGTGCCAATCCTCTATATTGTCTTTGTGTGGCTCGGAAAAATTAATATTTTTACATCGTCCTTTTAAGGATTTTTGCACCCAGATTTTATAAAACGACCAGCGCTTACAGTCCCGCAGCTCTACCAACCTCAAACCTCAAATCACCAACAACCAGCTATTCCACTTTGTCTAGTATCTGTATGAACTTCTGTCTCAGCAGTAGGAGAATAAATAGCTAGTATTGGTTTTTTTAATTAATTGTTCTTTTAAGATGTTAAAAGCGTTGTTTTCCTTTTCTCCCCAAGTAAACTCGCAATTTTTACGCGTTAGTAGAGTTAGTGGTTTTGATAATGCTGCATAATTTTTGACAAATTTTCTAAAGTACCCAGTAAGACCTAAAAACTGTCGCACATTTTGTCTGTCATCTGAGTCATGAATTTCCAAACCTAAATAATTTATTGTTGTATGTAGAAAGGCACATTTGGATAAGTTCAAAGTCAAATTTTCTTCTCTAAAAATGCTCAATATAGTACGTAGACGTTTTAGATTTTCTTCTGGTTCTTTACTTGGTATAATTACGTCATCTAAATATACTGCGGCAATATCTCTATAGGGTGTTAGTATTTTATTAATTAATCTTTGAAACACTGCAGGTGCATTACACAGGCCAAACGGCATTCGATTAAATTCATAATGCCCCTCCGGTGTTACAAACGCTGTAAGATGTTTACTATTATTTGCTACAGGAATTTGATGGTATCCTGAACTTAGATCTAAACTAGTAAAAATAGTGCAACCACTTAACTTGTCAATTTGATCGTCTATACGAGGAAGTGGATATCGGTCTTTGACAGTTTTAGAGTTAAGTTTTCTGTAGTCTATACAAATCAAAATATAAAAAAAAATATTGAAACCTGAGAATAATACTGGAACATGAAGTGTAAATCAATGAATTGGTGGGAACAAGTCAGCGCCAAAATAACCGCAATAGCAATTTCACAATAAAATTTAGCTTAATTATACCGCAAAATTGGGGTTATGACGTCATACCTTTACCTTGCGTTTACAAGAAATTATATATAGACTGTAAAAATTATATTAAAAAATTTTAATGGAAAGATTATATTTCAATGTTGCTTGATCCTACCTTGGTCCTTTGACTTAATTACTGTTGGTGTTTTGTTTAGTAAACATGGTGTTGTTCTCCTCCTGCTACTGCTGCTCCTGGTTTGCCCGCGCCTCCCCTCGTGCTTGCTTAGCACATGGTGCTAGGACAGCACATGGTCCAAAAATGTGGTTGGATCTTGCCCGAGCGTAAAACCCTGTGGAAAATGAAATGTTTCAGTTTCCTGGAATTCGTCTATTTTGCACGAAGTTCCCCTACACCGAGTAATTTAAATCAAGAACCCCATGTCGACTCAATAAAATAAAGCAGATTTAAACAGATGAACTAAAATAATCCTAACATACCTTTCCCAGGGTTACAAGGCTACACCCGGCTTCACACCAGCGTCCAGCACAACTGTCGATGGAATGGACAGGGCTGTAGACAAAGGAGAAAAACAATATATAGTTTTTATCCAAAACGTGGTTTTTAAAAAAAATAAAAATAAAAACTCCAAAAATTCCCCATGTCCCTTGTCGGAAAGTACATTTCACACGAAAAACAATTACAATTTGGGAGGCAAATATTATCTTGAAGAGTTCTCAAATAATAAAAAAATTAAAATAAATAAAATCGCTCTGCTCTTTCCGTAGAAACGGCGTAGGCCGCCTTAAATCCCCTTCAAAAGGGTGTGAGCGTCACTTTAGATTCGCCTAAAACAACGACGGCTCACAGTAAACCGTCTGTGGTATAATCCGCAACTACTGCAGTGCCAATAACCACCAAAAACAATGGCGGCACCAACAGACGGCCACCAGCCCAGCCAAAATTCGTTAGGAAAGAGAGAAGGCACTCCGTCGAGAACCCAAAAAAAATGAAGCCGCCAGAAACCGCTTCGTAAATGTGGTGGGGACAGTAAAACGTACAGTACCAACCTAATTTTCCCGGTTAAATTCAAATAAGGATGCAAACCTATTTAAAAAAACGCTCTCAACGAAAAAACACTAAGTCTGGTTTGCGAGACTGGAGAAAAAACCCGCGGTTTTCAAACCAACCAATGAGGAAACACACCAACACTTTCGTACCGGTATATAGGGGGCAGCATCGACCAAGGGGACATTGAAAATACGTAAAACGCACCTTGAGGTGTTGTCGGATCTATTTCCACGGTTGAAATTTTTATAACAAGGACATCGAGACACCCTCCATACAAAGACCGAACATTTGCCTACCGGACCCCTGTCAACATAGCAAGTAGGAGGAAAATAACCAGACGGACTATAAGAAGCTCAGCATTGAAACCATCAACTGTAAAATCAATTACTGGAGATCAGAGCTTGCATCAAACCCAGGAATATTCGAACACTCAACCAATTCCCATATGAGTAAAGCTATACTGAGTGTAGAATTTAGTTTTATTTTAGTTACAGTTTTAGTCAAAAGTTTCCTTTGCTCTTTATATATGCTTTCTCTAAGATCTATATCGTTTGATGCCATTTTTGTAAAACATTTCTACATTAATAAAGTTGTTAAGGAACTTGAACCTAAAAATACACCCTACTGCTTAAACTCGGCACAAGAGTGTCAAGATGTTAAGTTTGCTCACCACTAGCTAGCTCTACAAAGCCCTTCAATCCGATTAACTGAGCTAGTTATTAACTTTATATATAAAAATACGATTTTGTTTATTCTTTTAGTCCGGGTTTTTATTCCTCGTTTTTCTCCCATTTACAAAAGTGCATAACTCGTATTCATTTTATCCTTTCCCTATCAAATTAGTAAAGATATCAAAGTGGGCGGAGCCTCGGTTGTTACTGGTCAAACCGTGGACCTAAATATGTTTTCGTGCTATCAACACTAGCTATGAGGTTCGGATTGTCCCAATATCCTCGAAAATAAACGTAAGCGAATGAAATGTTCATCTAAATGTTTCCTTCCTGTTACTGAAACCATTTGTGATGCGGCAACGCCGCCATTCCCCAGCAGAACAGCTGTTTATTTTCGTGAACGTCAAAGAAAATCACAAAATTCCGCAGATAAACAAAACAATCAAAAGTTTAAATGTGATTTCCCGAAACCTGTGATCCCGAATTCCAACCACGATGTCCAGATAATACGGTGTGCGTAGTGTCCACAGTAATTCGATAGAATGTCTCCTTTATAAGGTAACTTTTTGGACACTATATAACCTCCAAACCTAGCTCTATAAAATACCCTTAATTTGTGTACAGAAAGACGAGTCGAAGAGCCTTGATTATTTACCTAAATAAACAAATATGTAACGTTGTCTGAAACGTAAAAATGACACGTTACATAATCCCCCCCCCCCCCCCCAACTTCAAGACGATTAACCTAAAAGGTTAATCGGAGAGTTCCGCTGCCGACTTAAGGTCTTTGGTATGCCAGCTCCCTGGTAGTACTTTACCCGATGGTTCCTGAAGCTCAAATATCCATGGAGAAATTTTATTCCTAATTACATAAGGACCAACGAATTTCGGTGCTAACTTCTTTGAGAAAAACTTCGCAGCATCTGACAACACATAATTCTTCTTCTAAACACGCTGACCCACAACAAAGTTGGGTACCCTTGTACGCAAATTATACTGAACTACGTTTTTCTCTCCTGCCACCTCCAACCTTCTCTTAACATCCGCATAGAGCTTCCGGACACCTTCGTTCTTACTTTCAGCTGCAGATTGTACACCATTTTCTTCAGATAACAAAACCGGGTTGGAGTAATCTTTTCCTGATAAACACATATTCCTACCGAAATTAACGAAGAAAGGAGACATCCTGGTTGTCTCATGGGTTGCAGTACGAATCGCGCAGGCAAGTTTATGTATTTGTTCGTCCCACTTCCTGTGGTTGGATTTGCTCTGGGGTGATAATACGGATTATACTGAATTTTAACCTGATAACTCTCAGCAAAACGCTTAAACTCGTTACTTTTGTACTGAGGGCCATTATCACAAAGTATCAAACGGGGTACTCCGAAGACCATAAATACTTGCTCCTCAAGATGCTTGACAACAGCTTGAGTAGGGGCTGTTCGCATTGGAAAAACTAAGGAAAACTTACTCAAGTAGTCCGTAACGACGAGAATCCAGCTATTAGCCTTTGTCGAACGAGGTAAAGGTCCACATAAATCTGTTGAAATAATTTCCCAAGGACGAGTTGGTTTTGGGTGAGATATCATCTGATCAGATACACCTTGTGTATCACCTTTATGAGCTGCACAGACAAAGCATTTCTTTACAAAAATTGCCACGTCCTGGCGCATTTTTGGCCAATAATATTTTTCTGCCAGTCTGTGGAAAGTTTTATACACACCCATATGTCCTGCGGTAGGAGGATCGTGAGCTTCTCCAATAATTCTACGCCTATGATTTTTGGCGACTACCTCTTTCCAATATTCGTTAGATGGTGAAAGTTGAGGGTATTCTTGTTTGACATATTTATACAACTTATTATCAGTGTATCTCCAATTCATAAATTTTAACGGTGATTCTACGACCCTCTTTACCATCTTTTGGCACCAACGATCTTTTATTGCTGTTAAAACGTCTCTGGGCTGCGAAATTGTATCAATCATAGGTACTGCGCGAGACAACATGTCCGGGACAAATAAATCTTTCCCTTTCCGATGGATTACTTCAAAGTCATATTGCTGCAGTTTTACAGACCAACGAGCAAGTCTTCCACTGGGCTCTTTCAAGCTATGAAGCCATTTTAAACTAAAATGATCTGTTATGACCTTAAATGAGATCCCCTCAATATATGGCCGGAGCTTCTCTATCGCCCAAACCAATGCCAAAAATTCTCGCTCGGTGGTCGTGTAAACACGTTCTTGCTTAGTCAAAGATCGACTCAAATAGCAAATGACTTTGTCTCCTTCAGGATAAGGTTGCGTTAAACATGCTCCTATTCCATATCCTGAGGCGTCTGTTTGAATGACAAATTCCTTGGTATAATCTGGACATGTTAGAATCGGTGCAGTCACTAAAAGTTCCTTAATCTTAATAAATGCTCTTTCGCAGTCTGGAGTCCAATCGAACTTTTGATTTTTCTTAGTTAGAGCTGTAATTGGAGCTATTATCGCTGAAAAATTCTCTATGAAACGTCTATACCAGGATATTGTACCTACAACTCTACGAACTTCTCTGACAGTTCTTGGCCACTGGAGCTCTAACATGACTCTAATTTTATTAGGGTCAACTCGGATGCCTCGACGGTCCACTACGAATCCTAAATAAGTCATTTCTGGCCTACACAGTTGGCATTTCTCCCAACTTACCGTTATCTTTGCATTCTGCAATCTTCGTAGGACTTCCTCAAGAATTCTAAGATGTTCAGAAAATCTCTGTGTGACAATTACGAGGTCATCGAGATATACGTACACGTAGGGGTCTAAATCGTTTCCTATGATGCTATCTATGAGTCTCTGCCAAGTTGCAGGTGCATTATGAAGACCAAAAGGTAAACGCTTAAATTGGAAGAGACCTCGTCGACAGATGAATGCTGTTAGTGGCTTCGATGATTCTTCCATTGGTACTTGCCAATAAGCGCTTTTGATATCTAAAGTTGACAAGTACTTAGCATCTTTCAACTTGTCAAGAGTCTCGGATACGAGTGGTAAAGGATAACTATCACGCGCCGTCACTGAGTTCAATTTGCGATAGTCTATGCAGAACCGATATTTCTTTGTGTTTTTCTTTTGTACCATTACCACTGGTGAAGCCCATGAACTACTACTACGTTCTATTACATCCATTTTCAGCATTTCGTCGATCTCGTCATCAAAAAGTTTTTGAATGACCGGTGAGACCTTATAAGAACGTTGTCTTATCGGTGCTGCATCTGTTGTAATCTTATGTTCTACTCTGTCTGTACATCCCAGTGAGTCACCCATAATAGTCTTATATTTAACGACCAATTCCTCTAGTCGTTCTGATTCATAAGGCGTAAGAGTAGTTTGTTGGTCTGATGTTTCCAAAGAACAAATCACATCTTTATTATCGGCAAAGTGCCACTCATTAGTACTTAAGTTCGGTACTATACCCATCGAAATCCAAAAATCTAATCCCAAAATCAAAGTGTGCGGCAACTCAGGAACGACGACGACCTCTATTAACCTAAATTTATCCTGAACTCGCATAGGAAGCTGCACTGTCCCAATACTACTCGTGCTTTGACCATTTGCCACAATACAACTCGTCTTCTTTGTCGTATCAAGTGAAAAACCAAACCTCTCGATGATTGACCAACCATGATTCCCTAAAAAGGTACGTGAAGCCCCGGAATCCAACAAACCTAATAACTTATTTCCGAGCACATCCACTTCTAAACAAGGCCTTTCATCTTTACGAGCATGACTTATCACATAATCTAAGACGTACGTTAGCCTATCGGTCGATGCTTGTTCAGGTTGACTCGAAGGTCGACCGCCTACGAGTGCCTGGGTCCGTTTTCCTGACGATTACAATTACGACATTCTCTGACTGTTACCCCTGCCTGACCACGCGAATAACATGGCTTACCTCTAGGTAATGCGCACCCGATCGCCATGTGCCCTGTTTGGATGCATCTATAACAAACAACGTCCCTATTCGCCCTACCAGATCCAACACCCTGTGGTGGTTGTACATCCCTGTCACTTACGCTAGACTGACCACTAGGTGGTTGTTGTCTATCTCTATCAGCTCTAGCAGCGAAATTGCTTGCTGGCTGTTGCCTATCTCTGTCAAATCTATCAGCATGATGATTTGAATTCCGTTGGTTAGATGTCGCGGTACTTGATATTTGCATTGCACTGACTGCTGTTGGAAAATCGTCACTGTCGCTCTCTACGTCAACGTAGGCCAAGTCAGGTTCGATTGATTGGTTTTTCCTAGGAGTAAAATTCTCCTCCTCCAACCCATATCTCTGGTCTATTCTACGACACAAATCTTTTAAATATGATAGGCTGTTGACCTCAGTAGCAATCAACCCTTTCTTATAAATGTCCGCGATATTTCTGAAGACGATAGCTAATTTCGCCTCTTCAGAAACAGGGCAGCCAAGTCTTTGGAAATATGTGTTCATGACAGCAATATAGGTCCCTATAGACTCTCCAGGGCCTTGTTTACGTTTTTGGATTTCCTTCAATAGCTTCTCGCCATATGAAGAAGGAAGATATTCTGTCATGAACCTTTGTTCCAGCTGTTCCCATGTATGGACTTCTCTACGAACATCTTTATAAAAAGTATAGGCTGACTTTTCAAAAAGATCAATGCCTGAGTTCAGTAGAATCTTTTTGCTAACTCCTCTAGCCTGACTCAACTCGTCTACTTTCTCAAAAAAAGCAGTGACGGAGATCGTACCCCTCTCGCCTGTAAACTTTAAGTTCCATTTATGTGGTGGTACAGGTGCAACGTGATATGAGGTACCAGGATCACTTGACATTGGTACTGGCGACGAACATGAAAATGGTCGTGACTGAGCAATTGGTGCAATGCTACTTTGGAGGGCAGCTAAACTCAAAGGAACGGTAGACGGTTGTTGATAATGAAAAGCTGATGCACCGTCATTCTGAATTAGCATTGGGGGTGGTGCCTGTATTGGTGCTTGAGTTGGGTTCGTTAGCACTTGCATTTGCACTGGAGCAATGACCGCCGGTTGGTTCGTAGGCTGTTGAGCTGTTTGTGTGCTCGAGTGCTGTGGTTGCGGGAAATGAGACTGGTTTGGTGTGTTGCCAGCATTTGTTGAGTGGTCTGAGCCTCGACCCGTTGATTGGGTTTCAGATGCTTCATCATCATCTGAGGTAACGCCAACTCTTAGTAAATCTGTTGCTTGGCTCTGCAACCAGTAAAGTTTCCGCAACCAGTATGCCTTTCGTTTGGCTTTCTTCAAAGTTAGACGGATTCATGTTATTTATCCTGGCCAACACGTGTTCCAACCTTACAGCGATTTTTCTAAACTCTCCCCCCTTGCTCGTACTAGAGAACTTCTCTACCAGCGGTACCAGACTATCTAGCTTCTTCATGCAGCTAAAAGCATCTTGGCCAAATTTAAAGGGATACGGAGGGTATCTCATACTTCCATCGGTCCTTTCTCTCTGTCTAATCAGTATGAGCTGTTGCTTCATCTCTTCCACCGATCCAATGACTATACCTCTCCATGTTAATTCGTAGATTAACTCGTCCTTGACTAAGTACCTTATGTCAGACAATCGACTCAAAGAAATAGCCATGGTGCCTTTTATATTCAAACAATAAACTTTAATTAAAACTGTTAATTATACCTCCTAATTATAAAACTAAACCACGCAATAACAAACACAACGTTTACTTTAAATTCATTAGTGAAAATCACTATAAATTTTCTCACAACTGTAGAAAATATAAAACTTAAATACGGGCAGACGCGAACAAAATCGAAGAACACCGGAGCAGTAAGAAAATAAAATTTATTTGCATTTAAAAATGTAATTATAGTTTATATTAAGTATTTGTACAACCACCAACCATGACGTCCAACCTTGCAGAGAGAGATAACCACTTAAATCCTAATTTAGAATTAACAAGTAGCCATAAAAAAGTTAAAAAAAAATAAAAGAGAGACAAGAGCTTTGGCAGGTATTCAGGTCTTATGTCCCACTCCTGCGTGAGTAAAACCAAAAAAAAAATAATTGCGCTTATCCTAGCTGGACTGGATTAAAATTAAAGTCAAGTTATGTTTGTTTACCTCAGCAACCGAATAGGTAAATTTATCCCCAAATGAAACGTACAACAGACTACCTATAACAAAAATCCCAAAGCTGTTGTACACAGTTAACGCTAGGGTATACTCCTGCTATTGCAGAACGGCTCCACTCATAAACTCCTCAAATCGCCGTATACAATGATTTTTCTAAAAAGAATAAATCAAAACCCACTTTAACCTGCTTACCTATTCTTAGTCTACACGAAACTTGCATTGCTTAAGGCAAAATCATCCCTTAATATATAAGTGAACGCAATAAACGTCGGAACAGATGTTCATGTTATAGAAATCGTAAAATATGCTCAATTAAAAAAAAATCCGCTCGCTGAGATTGCGTCGAATTAGACTAGTAAGGATGTTGTGTGTAATTAAAACAAATTTAAAGAAAATTTTTAAAAAATTACCGATGGTAATAAAAAATTTACACAAATAACGTCTTGGTAGGACTGTAACTCTCTAATAATCGTTAAAATGAAATTCCCAAAATTTTAACTAAATTGATGCATCAACCCATGGTCAAAAAGACCCTAGGATCGTACCGGAAGGTGTCCAAAAAAATTTTTTTTTTAATTATAATTTAAAAATTTTGGTGTTGACCACAGTAGCCCAATAATAAGAAAAATGAATTGGCTCACTAAAATTTCCAAAATATTACTCTACCCTGATGATACTTTGGAGTAGGGAGAAAAAAAATTAAAACAAATGATGATAGGTTGTTAAAACGCGAGTGTTTGAAATGATATTATATTTTAATTCAGAAAAAAATATTTAAATAAACTGGTAAAACCATTGTGGGGCAAGGTACTACTATGCACCAAAAACAAAATTTTCCAACAAGAAAATCAAGTTTCCTTCCTTAAAAAAAATATTAAAAAAAAATATTTAAAAAAATATTTTCAAAAAAAAATTAAAAATGTTTAAGTGGGGTTGCAGCTCCTATTAACGATTTTAAAAGAATTAAAATAAAATTAGCACTAGAAAAATCTTAATAGAGTTATGTCATGCAACAGTTTTTGTTCTTTTCCTTTAAAAAAACAGTTGTAGATTTCCTTTCCTCTCCCAAAACTGTGTGAATGTGAAAAGAGAATGAGCTAGAAAAATTAATTTACTATACAAAAAAAAAATATATTGAAAATTAAATTTACTTAAGATTCATAAAGTACAAAAAATCGTCATTGCAAAAAAAACCAATCAGTTTAGGAAAAGTTCAAAAATATTTATGTTCCAAAAAAAACAACCGATGTTAGTATATTTGTTTAAAATTATTACTGAAGGAAATAAGCAACGTTAGTACTTATTTACTGTACCACTATAATGTGAAGAACGTAAGTTTTAAACTTTGCACTCAACCCCGTAACGAATTATCTTGTGTACACTTTCAGAAAAACAACTATGAAAACAATTCCAAGGTTCACCTATAAGAACGTTGTAAAACTAAATCTGCCTACTCAAGTGTCTTTACACACAACATCTAATCAAAAAAAAAATTACTGCTTAATGTATTCTTATATCCTTATTCCCGGAGTTCACGAGATATAAAATTAAGTTGGGCCCTTTCCACAACTATTAGCCAAAGCAAAATTACCAAATGTCCAAGGGCTAATGAGACCCTATCACTTACAAATGACATTTTGGAATGAAACAGTTGAGAATAATCCTGCGTGAAAACCAGACAACAAAAATCAAGAAGCCAAAACTATTACATTAATTTTAAAAGAGCATAAAAAAACTCCCGGCCCCAATTAAACTTTTGTTATCTCAACAAAACTAGGCCTAAACCCAAAAAACTTTTTATTAGACATTTCCCCTATTTCCTAAGTATAATGTCAATAAACCCAAAAACTTGTGATTTCCAGTCCAATCCCATCTGTACCCTATATATTTTTTTAAACGGTTAAACGCCCACAGGCGAAACAATATCTTATTTCAAAGAGGGGTGATGATATTTTGAAGCACCCTGTGAAAATAGGACACTATTATGGAAAATTGTTCAGGCCAGTGTTAACTTACTAATTCCCAACCTAGATATATCTAGTTCCCTCATGTGCATGTTACTATCTTACATCCTCTCATAACTAAACAGATCACAAAATTTGTCTTTCTCCGCAATTCTGCAAGGTCCTGGAAAATGCGAGATTCAGCCTGTAGGCCAAATTTGGATGTATTTTAATTTAGCGAAAACCGAAGTTGTGAAATCCTAAAAAGATTAGCAGGAAGTCCTCGTTCCTCGATTCCTACACTCCGAACCAAACATTTATTCCATTTCCACCCAGCTCGCGGGAGGAAAACCCCTAATTATTGCAATACAAAAGGTACTACTATCATATTATGCATAACAAAAAAAAATATATCCCTCATCATTGTTTAGTCGCATCAAAGAAAACCTATTGTTTTTTAAATTTATTCTTAGGTTGAAATCTTTTTTAAAAATCAATGATCTTAAATATATTGTTTAACCTGAACACTTTCCCATTTATTCCACAACAGTGTATTGTAATTTAAAAATTTGCTTCATTATTTGAGGTCACCAATATGAAATTATTTTAAAATAAAAGAAATGAAAGAATAAAAAAAAAATTATTTCCCAATTGTTCACAACTTCCAAGTTTTCATCCCTAAATACCTAGGTACTTTCTCAGTCTAACACCATCCATCGTTATCCAACATAACGCTTTAATTTCAGAAGCAACAAAATGAAGATTGAGTGAAAAAACTAAGCAAGTAAGTTGGAAGTTGCTTTTCAATGGGCGCAGATGTAAGGCCCCCTTAAGTACACGCCACTGTCCTGAAATATAGACTATCAAAAAAAAAATCTGAGGACTAGTCTAGCTGCCGTCAAACAAATTTTAGCATGTAATAAAATAATTCATACTACACCAGTATCCTCCAAAACAAAACGTTTTTCATTATAAGACCCAAACACCTAACCAATAAATCTTGTTATTTAAAACTATGATTCGGAAGTAGAAAGATTTATTTATTCCTGCCTGATCAACTAAGACAAAAAAAGTTCCCCTTTTGTAACTCAAGAAGTTCCCGCTTGGTCCCCTAAAAAAAATATAACCTGTCTGGTCACCCTTTAAACTACGACCACTATACAAACCGTTTAGACCAAAAAAATTAAATTATTTGAAAAAAAGTAAAATTTTGAAATATTTTTACCAATTACCACCGCCTAGCATTTATATTTAGTTGAAAGTCTCTCTTAAATTCACTGACCAATTTTACGGCCTCACAGTGACATTACTTAAAAAATTACTGAACTTTACAAATGAACTAAAAAAATCAAAAATATCTGTCTCAGTTAAACATTTCTTTTGTGGTATTATATCTAGTTGGGCTTCAAATTCATCTTCTCTGTATTCAATCCGGAGCAGGCAAAACTTCTCAAGGCTCAAACATAAATGTTTGCTCTCCATTGGCCATGACCAAGCTATGACCTGAACGCAGAAAAAAAATACAGAAAAAAATAATTGTGAACCAGAAAAACTTTAGTTGATAGAAATATACGTAGGTCATTTTTTTTTAAAAATGCACTCCAAAGCCCAACGCTGTATTTTCTACCAAAAAAAAATTTGACCAGTCACGAAAACACAACTAGACATGGCAACCAAAGACCTAAAAAACTGTCCTACAAAAAAATACCCCAAAAAAAATTTTAACTGGACCTCTTGGCGTTGATCTTCAGCCAATGTGTTGCTCTAGGAATTTTAGCCTTGTGTTCCCTAAAGTTCCGAGCTGACACTATGTAGTTGTGGTACCCTCCTCTGACCCGATGTAACTGAGTGACGTAAGATCTTAATTGTCATCAACAGTTACCACCAAAAAACAATAAAAGAAAATGACAAAGCAAAATATACTCATTTTCCTTTTCTTTCATTACTAATCAATACTTTTAACTAAACAAAGTCACCAGCCGTTAAGCTATATTTACTTTAAAACAACCTAGCCACGAAAAATTTGTGTGAAACCCTGTAAAAATATTCCAATTTCCAAGTGGTGATATCCCACAAAAAATTAAAATCACCAAAAAAAATAACTTGTTGACCTAAATAAATTGACTGCACTAAAAAATAAACGGTGAAATAAATCTTATCACAAGCAAGAAATAATAACATATAAATAAATTAACCTGCAAAAAAAATTGTTAGAAAAACACATTACCTATGTCATATATTTAAAACATAAAAAGACCATGTCTGGAGGTCCATCCACCTATAAATCAACAAAAAATTGAAGTAAATTTACATTACTGTTCTCAAAAAAAATTAAAACATGTTTTTCCTACAAAAACTTTAAAGAATTAAGACATGAGTTGGACTCCGTTCAATAAAAACTCCTATGTTTTTTTATCAACTTATTCTTCCTTAATAAATAAAAATGAATCTTTTATTTTCCAAGAAAAAACTTGTGAAGATAAGTTAATAAAAAACTATGAGAACTACTAAAACAACAAAACGAAGTCCAAATCAACACTCAAATATAAAATATTATCAAAAAAAATATTTAAAAAGTGTTTTTTCAAAAAAAAACCAATGATGATGGAAAATCCTGTTTTATAGTAAAAAAAATGATTGGGTGTCAAAACCACTGACAGCCACTGGAAGCCTTTAAACTGGCTTTGACTGTACCACAAAAAAAATTTTACCAAAAAAAATTTTTTTTCTCAAATTCAAAAAAACCAAAAAAAAATTACATCTGATGTTAAAAACTAGCCAAAACTCACGTAAGGCGCCATTTTGTGGCCAAATACAATGCGTTGGGTGACATTTGTGGCAGCTTAAAGACGTTGCCGCCATTTTGTGACACTATAATTAGAATAATAACAATTTGCCAATTTGTGACACTAAAAAACACACTGAATAATTAAACAAATATCTGGAAGCAGAACTGTATTTTCCAGCTAGGTAAAACATTGATATGCCCGGTAACTTTTATACAGTGGAGAGGGGGGGGGTTCAGAAATAAGAAAATTTTAAGTGCGCCACAGTGTTTAATACCAATGTTTTATAAAGAAGATCTTAAATAAAATACATTTCAACTCAGACGTTGTAGCCAAACAATGAAAATCTACTTACTTCCGAGGCTTCCAGAGTATTTATGTAATTAAGAATAACCAAAAAAAATTTACTAATAAACAGAATAAACTTCTAAAAGATTGAATTAAGATGACAAAACAAGAAGCACTTTACAGGTAGATGGACATTTCCAACAAGTCACAGTGTACCTACATCTGAGTCAGTAGTGTGAGACTCAGTTATAAAAACGATTGAAGAAAACATATATATACTTCCAAAATTATTCCATCATAGGGGAGATCTGGACCAAATATCTGCTGTCATCGTTCTACATTGGGAAGAATGAGACAGACAGCAACCCGGTGATCCCCGAGATCTACCCCATTAGGTGAAACAGTGTAAAGAACCCGCTAAAAAATATAACCTCATCTCTCTTATGTCTCTGCAAAGTTGGTCATTGGGTTGTACAAATAATACAAACAAATTAGTTAGTTCATCTTGCTTATTTCCTCAAGAGGATGAAAATGAAATTGATCAAATTATAAAAAAAAATATTGAAACCTGAGAATAATACTGGAACATGAAGTGTAAATCATTAAATTGGTGGGAACAAGTCAGCGCCAAAATAACCGCAATAGCAATTTCACAATAAAATTCAGCTTAATTATATCGCAAAATTGGGGTTATGACGTCATACCTTTACCTTGCGTTTACAAGAAATTATATATAGACTGTAAAAATTATATTAAAATATTTTAATGGAAAGATTATATTTCAATCAAACAAGTTTCATGGCTAATCGGGCAAAAAGGAGTTTTTTGTTTCCCTTATATTTTTCCGTGGGTAGCTTGAAAGCTTAACCTCACGGGGGTCCAAGATCTAATGGACACCTAATAAGTGTTGACAGTTAACCGTTTCGTCCTTATGGGACTCCTCAGAATACTGCTGGTCAAGTGTCAAATCTTGCGAAGTTAATCAGACGGTTTTGTCTCTAATTAAATGTAATTAGTGAGCGAACTATAGCAAGAGGCGCCATCTACCGAGATACGAGAGAAACAAAAAACCAAAAGCAGGGAAAAACACTGCTATACAATATCGATCAATGAAAAGATCGAATGCAAATAAAAGAAAACAACTATAGTCCGTGACCTACGACAGCTCTTTGTCTTTTCAGGCCGGATCAACGCATTTTGCATTTTTACCCGTCATCAAGACAGTGAGCGTCAATCAACGGAATTTTTAAGCCAAATACTACTAACAAACGTAAAATTTCGTACCCGTGAATTTAAAAATCAAACAAGTTTCATGGCTAATCGGGCAAAAAGGAGTTTTTTGTTTCCCTTATATTTTTCCGTGGGTAGCTTGAAAGCTTAACCTCACGGGGGTCCAAGATCTAATGGACACCTAATAAGTGTTGACAGTTAACCGTTTCGTCCTTATGAGACTCCTCAGAACACTGCTGGTCAAGTGTCAAATCTTGCGAAGTTAATCAGACGGTTTTGTCTCTAATTAAATGTAATTAGTGAGCGAACTATAGCAAGAGGCGCCATCTACCGAGATACGAGAGAAACAAAAAACCAAAAGCAGGGAAAAACACTGCTATACAATATCGATCAATGAAAAGATCGAATGCAAATAAAAGAAAACAACTATAGTCCGTGACCTACGACAGCTCTTTGTCTTTTCAGGCCGGATCAACGCATTTTGCATTTTTACCCGTCATCAAGACAGTGAGCGTCAATCAACGGAATTTTTAAGCCAAATACTACTAACAAACGTGAAATTTCGTACCCGTGAATTTAAAAATCAAACAAGTTTCATGGCTAATCGGGCAAAAAGGAGTTTTTTGTTTCCCTTATATTTTTCCGTGGGTAGCTTGAAAGCTTAACCTCACGGGGGTCCAAGATCTAATGGACACCTAATAAGTGTTGACAGTTAACCGTTTCGTCCTTATGGGACTCCTCAGAACACTGCTGGTCAAGTGTCAAATCTTGCGAAGTTAATCAGACGGTTTTGTCTCTAATTAAATGTAATTAGTGAGCGAACTATAGCAAGAGGCGCCATCTACCGAGATACGAGAGAAACAAAAAACCAAAAGCAGGGAAAAACACTGCTATACAATATCGATCAATGAAAAGATCGAATGCAAATAAAAGAAAACAACTATAGTCCGTGACCTACGACAGCTCTTTGTCTTTTCAGGCCGGATCAACGCATTTTGCATTTTTACCCGTCATCAAGACAGTGAGCGTCAATCAACGGAATTTTTAAGCCAAATACTACTAACAAACGTGAAATTTCGTACCCGTGAATTTAAAAATCAAACAAGTTTCATGGCTAATCGGGCAAAAAGGAGTTTTTTTGTTTCCCTTATATTTTTCCGTGGGTAGCTTGAAAGCTTAACCTCACGGGGGTCCAAGATCTAATGGACACCTAATAAGTGTTGACAGTTAACCGTTTCGTCCTTATGGGACTCCTCAGAACACTGCTGGTCAAGTGTCAAATCTTGCGAAGTTAATCTGAGGAGTAATAAAAAAAATGAAAAAACATACCACTGCTCTGTCCGTAGAAACGGCGTAGGCCGCCTTAAATCCCCTTCAAAAGGGTGTGAGCGTCACTTTAGATTCGCCTAAAACAACGACGGCTCACAGTAAACCATCTGTGGTATAATCCGCAACTACTGCAGTGCCAATAACCACCAAAAACAATGGCGGCACCAACAGACGGCCACCAGCCCAGCCAAAATTCGTTAGGAAAGAGAGAAGGCACTCCGTTGAGAACCCAAAAAAAATGAAGCCGCCGGAAACCGCTTCGTAAATGTGGTAGGGACAGTAAAACGCACAGTACCAACCTAATTTTCCCGGTTAAATTCAAATAAGGATGCAAACCTATTAAAAAAAACGCTCTCAACGAAAAAACACTAAGTCTGGTTTGCGAGACTGGAGAAAAAACCCGCGGTTTTCAAACCAACCAATGAGGAAACACACCAACACTTTCGTACCGGTATATAGGGGGCAGTATCGACCAAGGGGACATTAAAAATACGTAAAACGCACCTTGAGGTGTTGTCGGATCTATTTCCACGGTTGAAATTTTTATAACAAGGACATCGAGACACCCTCCATACATATACCGAACATTTGCCTACCGGACCCCTGCCAACATAGCAAGTAGGAGGAAAATAACCAGATGGACTATAAGAAGCTCAGCATTGAAACCATCAACTGTAAAATCAATTACTGGAGATCAGAGCTTGCATCAAACCCAGGAATATTCGAACACTCAACCAATTCCCATATGAGTAAAGCTATACTGAGTGTAGAATTTAGTTGTATTTTAGTTACAGTTTTAGTCAAAAGTTTCCTTTGCTCTTTATATATGCTTTCTCTAAGATCTATATCGTTTGATGCCATTTTTGTAAAACATTTCTACATTAATAAAGTTGTTTAGGAACTTGAACCTAAAAATACACCCTACTGCTTAAACTCGGCACAAGAGTGTTCAGATGTTAAGTTTGCTCACCACTAGCTAGCCCTACAAAGCCCTTCAATCCGACTAACTGTGCTAGTTATTAACTTTATATAACTATGATTATATATAAATTTGTATAATATAAAAATACGATTTTGTTTATTCTTTTAGTCCTGGTTTTTATTCCTCGTTTATTTCCCATTTACAAAAGTGCATAACTCGTATTTATTTTCTCCTTTCCCTATCAAATTAATAAAGATATCAAAGTGGGCGGAGCCTCGGTTGTTACTGGTCAAACCGTGGACCTAAATATGTTTTCGTGCTATCAACACTAGCTATGAGGTTCGGATTGTCCCAATATCCTCGAAAATAAACGTAAGCGAATGAAATGTTCATCTAAATGTTTCCTTCCTGTTACTGAAACCATTTGTGATGCGGCAACGCCGCCATTCCTCAGCAGAACAGCTGTTTATTTTCGTGAACATCAAAGAAAATCACAAAATTCCGCAGATAAACAAAACAATCAAAAGTTTCAATGTGATTTCCCGAAACCTGTGATCCCGTATTCGAACCACGATGTCCAGATAATACGGTGTGCGTAGTGTCCACAGTAATTCGATGGAATGTCTCCTTTATAAGGTAACTTTTTGGACACTATATAACCTCCAAACCTAGCTCTATAAAATACCCTTAATTTGTGTACAGAAAGACGAGTCGAAGAGCCTTGATTATTTACCTAAATAAACAAATATGTAACGTTGCCTTAAACGTAAAAATGACACGTTACAATGTCTGGGGGTAACCAATCCCAAAAATTCTTCTAACGTGTCCAGAAACTGTGATTTACTTTTGGATGGGACCCTGTAAATATTAATTAGTAAGTATGACTTGCCACTAATATTAAAATTAATTGCAGTATTTTCCATAAAATTAGGATCGAAAAAAAGATATGCACACATTGCGGCATAACAAAAGTCATGCAGTTCAGTGGTTACAGCATTTTGCTTCACAACATATCGAGGTATTGATATCGAAGATAACAATGGTAGTTGCGATATATAAAGTTGCCACTGTGCAACAATATCACTGGAGGGGGTATCATCCCATGACAGACCCTGGACCCACAAACGTCGCATTAAACATTTAGCAACCAAAACAACTGGGGCTAGGAACCCGAGTGGATCATATATCCTTGCAATCTCAGAGAGAATGTTTCTCTTGGTACAAGGTCTTTCCATGGGCATCACATCATAACAAAATGAATCAGATTTTGGACACCATTTTACCACCTTCACAACTGGATGGCGTGGAATAGAATATGAATGGAAGTCAGGGCTAGAATTGTCCTATTTCATATGCCACTGGTCTAGGTAATCCTGAACAAAGTCTTTGTACGCACTATACAAAGCAGGATTTTTCAATAATCGGTTTTCCATCATATTGAATCTTCGCAATGCTTGACCTTTAGAGTCACCAAGTTCTTGTCGAGGCTCTCTGAAAGATAAGCGAACAACATATCTGCCAGACTCAGTTCTAGAATGAGTGGTAGCAAATATTTTTTCACACAAGTCCTCATCAGAGGAAAGAGAGATTTTTTGAGGGGTTCATTCTAGTTCCCAAAACTTTTGTAAGATACTATCCAATCGAGATTCTATAGGGAAGACACTGAGGCCAAAAACTAATGGGTTTTTGAGTTTTACGAGGACCATCAATACAAACAAGGAGCATCCAACCAAATATTGAATTAATGGCACAAGGTCTGACCAAACAAATCAACACCAATTAAAAGGTCTACACTACTAGGTTGTCCAAAATTAGGATCAGCAAAATCTAAATCTTTTAATTATGGCCATTGAATGGAATCATATTCTACAACACTCACGGGTATGGTTCCACAAATTTTAGGAATACGAATGGCATCACAAGAAAACAAATTCTCAGGAAACTTGGAGGAGCCAATTTGCAATGTTACGTTGCCCGTACTAGAAATCATGCCATTTATTCCTTCAATAGGAGTTCTATTCGGACCTACTATAAGTCCTAAGCTCTCAGACAAAGAGACGGTTACAAAGGATACTTCACTAGCGGAATCTAAAATTGCCCGACAAGACACAAACTTGTTGTGGGCATCTAACACTAAAATTTGGGCAGTTGCAAAAAGCACAGATCTTTTCTTACGAGGTTCAAAATGGTTGCTACTGGGTGTAGCGGTACACAATGCCTGTTTGGCACCTTTACTATTAGGTATACTCTCCTGGAGGATCAACTTGGGGGCTCGGAGAGCTTTTCACAAAGTGTAAGAGGGAGTGGTGAAGACCCTGGCACTGACAACACGTGGCATTTGTAGGGCATTGAGATTCACCATGTTTGCCAAAGTAGTTAAAAAACAGTCATTCATTCTTAACAAATAGATGGCGTTGACCTACTTCCAATTCCAGAAATCTGGCACACTTCACAAGGGGGTGGTAGGGCTGCTGCTGGCAATAAGCACAACCTTTGCTGGCTTGTTCCAGTCAATAACACAGGATAGGGTGGTTTGCCACCCTTTCGGGGGCTAGTGGAGGTGAGACCTCCTTCAGCTTATTCAAAAGAGAACTATTTTCCAAAGCCCGACAATTTTTCTCTAAGAATTTAAACAAATCTTTATAGGACGGGATTTCATTATCACTATACTCAATCTCAAACTAAGTTTTCAATTGGGTATCAACTTTTTGCAAAAGAAGAATCATTTTAGCAAAATCTAAAAGGTCTACATCATCATAGTTTGACGATGCTTCCAAATTTTTCCGAAAAGTCGTCAACAATAATCTCAAATCATGTGGGTTGCTCGATTTTGCAGAAGGGGCTTGACAAATAGACGTCCAATAATTTGTTACCAAAAGTCTTTTATTATTAAAGCGCCTAATCATCGCATCAAAAGCTACTCGATAATTATCCGAGGTTAGCGGTATGTTCCTAATCACAGATGCTGCTTCTCCCACCAGAGCGGTATTTAAGGCTTGAAATTTAGCTACTTCACTCATGTCAGCTTTATCATGAACAAGTGACTTAAACATATCAAAAAAGGTGGGCCATTTTTTAGGATTACCTCTATTCTTTTAATGTCAAAACCCTTGTCCATATTTATCAGGGAATGGTTTAAAATTGCCTGTGAGGCATCTTGATAATCCTCAGGATAGAGCTCACGACAAATCGATCTAATTGTGTATTACCACTATCACTATGTCGGTTTAGAACGTTTTTCTACGTTGTCCGACGCCTATTCTCCACCTCCTTCGATCCTGACAGTCATCTTCCGTCAGGTTTTTTTGACTCATTGATTTTTGAATTGACTGTTGCTATGCCAGTTTAGGACGCCCTCTTTTTCTGCGCCCTATTGGTTGCCATTCTAGGACCTGCTTTGGTTATCTTTCGTTGCTCATCCGTTGTACATGGCCGTACCATATTAGTTGCCTTTTAGTGATGTCATCCGTTATGCTTCCCTCGATTCCCATTCTTTCTTTTATGATCTCATTTCTTATATGATCTGTTCTAGATATTCTCATTGGTCTTCTTATTGCATCCATTTCGACACTTTCCATTTTTGCTTTGTATTTTTCTGTTACGCGACGAGTCTCTATTCCATACAACAACGTGCTTTTGACCATTGTTTCATATATGTTAGATTTAACATTCCTTTTTATCTCTCTGCTCCATAAAATACCGTTAAGACAACCAATAACCTTTTTTGCTTTTACTATTTTTTTTCCAGTTCTTTACAGTCTGTTCCCGTCTTATCAAATGTGACACCCAAGTATATCAGTTATATGACCCTATTGGTTACAAATTACCATCATATTACAAAGGTGTACGAACTTTATGCTGACAGAGACATTATTCCCTACTACGGATTTATTAATAATAGTTTTTACATGCATTATAATAATTAGTTAGAATCTAGATTTAAGATCGATTGGTTGTAATAAGTTTTAAAATAATAAAAGTTGTTTTTAAAAACGGTTTCGGCAAAGCCTGTCTTTTAAGTGGCTCAGTCGGTAGGATTGCCCAAACGTGAGATTAAGGAATATAATCGACGGTTCGTTTTAACGATTTATTGGCAATCGAACAAATAAATAACTAAAAAGACTGATCAATTTGTGCGTGCAGTGCGTAACAGATCTTAATCTAACGAAAAGATCTACTAAAGAACATAGTAATCGGCTCGTGATTTTCGAAAGCATATCGGAAATTTTGGATTATTGATTAATTTTTGCGTGCAGTGCGTGCTAGATCTAAGACTGTCCAGTTGGGTGAACTGAAGTAGCCTAACGAAAAAGATTTACTAAAGGACATAGCTGATTAATTCGTGTTTTTCGAGAGGATATCGAGGAATTTGGATTACTAATGTCATCGCTGGAAGTCTTAATGGTTTTGCTGTAAGTAATATCTCATGTCATTTAGAGATTCCGTAAAAACTGATTATTCTGATCTCTCAAATTCTGATTCTGACTTACAAAGCGAAGAACATCGCGCACCAAGCCCAAATTTGAACAATACTTTTGAACAAAATCAAAATTCAAAGCTTGATCAATTTTTAGCAGACTTGATAGGAAACGTAGCTTTAGATTTAGATAATAGTGTACTCAATAATTCTATAAATTTGGAAATAAATAAAAAAATGGCTCTTCCGCAATTAAAATCGGAATACTTAGGCATGATTCCTGAGTTTCATGGAGAACCAGAATTATTACCCAGATTCATAGAAATATCTCAAAAACTAATCACCAAATTTTACAACACAGAAGATCTTAATGATTTTCAAATTGAATACGCCCTTGTCAGCACTTATGGGGATAAACGCGATCTTTGCACCCTTGTAATCGAGGGTACAGAAATGAAACAAGGCAACGAATCAGCTTTTGATTTTTATAATAAAATTCAACATCAACTAAATTATCAAACTTCTTATCTCCTCTTGACTCACGAGGCCCAAGAAGAAAAAATGATTTTGGATAAATTTTGCAGAGCGTTAGCTTTAAGAATTCTATTACGCGGATTAAAAGAACCGGTTGGCTCTCTAATGCGAACTAAAAATCCGAAAGACATGAATGAAGCCCTTCAAATGCTTACAAACGATTTTCAAATCGACATTAACCAAAAACACCAACACTTTAACATCCCACAAAAACTAAATGCGCCTTTTATGAAACCAAAAGTGAACAGCCCTTTGGCATTAACAAGTTTCCCTCAATCTAGTTTTTCTAACAATTTCCCATCGACTTCGAAGCTGACTTATAGACCGGAGCAAAATAAACCGATTTTTAACAGAAATCCGAATCAATCAAACGCCTTTAATCAATCAAACGTTTTTAAACCTAATTTACCAAAGCCAACACCAATGAGCGGAGTTTTTACAATAAAATCCTACCAGAACCGAAATATCCCTTTCAGACCATTACAAAATAACCCCCAATACAACCAGCAACCTAATTATCAATCAAACTATATAATCGAAGAAAGAAATAAATAATATTGAATATCAATCACAGACTCGACCTACAATCGAATACGCCTTCGAAGACAATTTGGATCAGCAGTATGAGGACGACACGGACTATACAATAGATCAAATGGAATCGAACGAGTTTTTTCAGAAACCAGCCTCGAGCCCCCGCAATTTCACTTGATGAACTTGACCAATAGTGAAAATAAATTACCTTTCATAATTTTCCCTGAGTATAATCTAAAAATATTAATAGACACCGGAAGTACAAGGTCCTTTGAAAAACCTGCTATAGCGCAAAAATATTTCCAAAAATCTCTAACCGATGATCCACTCGAAATTTTAACCGCGCATGGCAATTCAATAGAAAAATATAGTACGCAAATACCCTGTCCAAAAGTTTTTAATTCAGATTTAGAACATTTAAAATTTTACGTTTTCGATTTTCATAACTATTTTGACTGTTTATTAGGAATCGATAATTTGTCTTTACTTAAAGCTAACATCAATCTTCAAAATAATTTTTTAATCACTCCCAACTCGACAATAAAACTGAAATTTCATAGCACTCTTAAAAATACGAATATTTTAGTACTAGCTCCAATGAGCGAGAAACCTATTAACATCAAGGTCAACAATATAGAAAACAGTGATGTTGAAATTCCCCAAAAAAAATGCAGAAGTAGAAATTTCTGAATGCCTGACAACGGCCAATAGTTTTGAGACCACCTACACAGAAAAAAACCTCACCGAAAAAAGTTTAAAAATAAAAATGTTTGAACCTTTGAGCGTCATTTACCTTGACCGCTATAAAGTTAAACATCGACCTATCCCAACAGAATCTCCCTTTTATGTATTTGTCGGAAATCACCCTCAAAAAATAAAAATGCATCCAATAGTTTATCATTACATCCCAGAAGGAAAACAACAAATTGTATACCAAGTTAACGCATCCCGTAAAGAATTGCATGAAAATCCTAAAACAGTTAATGACAAAAACAAACAAAAACAACCAAATATCAAAAACAAATATACAAGGAAAACAATAGTTTCAGGGAATTCTGAACCAAAAACGGAAAAAATAGACACGACTTACTCTAACACGTCCAAAAAAATACATCTCCTAAACATTAAAAGACCTCGAAAAAGAAAAAAAATAAATAAAAATAAACATCTTTTAGGTTGTTCGCACCCATCAGCTTAAGAGGAACAGGAGTAACCAACATTACTCAAAACTTAGGCGTCCTACCTGTAAACCTTGGACCTGCGAAACTCCAAAGGTCAGAACACACCTTCGTTCACTATTATGATTTAGGACCCCTACTACAACAATACGAAAATATAATTTCACAACATCAAACGCTGAAACAGACGTACACTAATAACACACCTTTAAAACGCGATATAAATAACTTTGAAAAAATTTCAACTTTTTATAATCAATCAATAATAGAAAAAATTGAAAATATAATCATATTTCAGTCAAAAACATCTAAACGAGGGCTCATAAATGGCTTAGGATCAATAGTTAAGGGACTAACAGGAAACCTAGACGCTAACGATGGTTCAAAAATCTACAATATTTTAGACCAGTTGCGACGTAATGAGAAAAGTACCCACAATCAACTATTCTTACAATACTCGGTAAATCAAAAATTAATTGACCGACTTCATAAAACTGTTGAAAGTATTCAACATAACCAAATTCTGTTAAAAACAAAAATTTTACAATTGCATTCTTTGATACGACATAGTGCTGGCTTGGATAACGTTATTTTAACCAAAAGCGTTTATAACGAACTTATCCTTATATACAATGCCTTATTAAGCATCTTTCAAGATATTGAAAACTCTCTAACATTCTGCAAACTAAATGTAATGCATCTGAGTATTATTAAGGTAAATGATTTACTCACAGAACTAAAAAGAATATCGGAAATCTATAGGGATCAATTCCCATTTGATTTACAACTTGATAACATAAATCTTATAGAATCTTTCATAAAAATTAATTGTCTTGTAGATAATAAGAAAATTTTGTACTTCCTATCAGTTCCAATTGATACTAAGGATCAATTTAATTTGTTTCGATTAATATCGATTCCTTCAAAAATTGATTTTTTTTACAATCCGTCCTAGTAATCAATACTTGCTAAAATGAAAATTAAACGACCAAATTATCCCTTTAAATGACATGTGTATTGCCCAAGACAAATCATTCCATTGCCCTAGACATCTGCAAAGCAACCAAAGGGCGTTATGCGAAAAAAATATCCTCTCGCACGAAAACACCAGCACGTGTCAAATAACTAAATTAAACATTTTGGAAAACCACCTAGAAATCATTTCACAGTTAAATCAGTACTTAGCAGTTTTTCCTTCAACAGAAAGCCTTCAATTTATTTGCGACGAACAAACTATAACTCAAGAACTCACTGGCATATTCCTAGTGAACAAGACACCATGTAAATTACTTTATAGAGGAAAAGAAATATATTTTGAAGAAAAATCAATGGCAAGTCCATCGATAATAAACTTACCAAAATTAGAAGTGCAAAACCAAAAATTACCAAAATTTCGCATAGATCTTAAGAAACTAGAATTTGAAAAACCTATTATCAACCCCATGGTTCCGATATTTGAAGAAAATACAGCCTCTAACCTATTAGTACCAAGTGGTTGGACCATCTGCCTTTACATCATTCTCTCGCAACACTATTGTATTTTGGACATAAGTCCTTTCAGAGGAGTAAGAGCAAGCAGTTGCGATCCACACAGTCTATGCAACCTACTGAATTAGAAAAGCTGAAAACCACCCTCCGAGGGGAGGCTTCCTTCTAAGGGTGGAGGAGTTATATGACCCTATTGGTTACATATTACCATCATATTACAAAGTTGTACGAACTTTATGCTGACATGCATTATAATAATTAGTTAGAATCTAGATTTAAGATCGATTGGTTGTAATAAGTTTTAAAATAATAAAAGTTGTCTTTTAAGTTACATACTCATTACATGAAGATATTGTTGGTCCCTTAGAGTAATAATAATACAAAGAGAAGAAGTAAACCGCGGCCCCGTGTAAATTTTCCCTATTCGTGGCGGTCATTCCTGAAAACTTAGAATTTGCAGAATCCCCGGCGATGGCAACATAGCTGCGTCACTGGAATCATCTCGAAAAAACCACACTGGGCTGAATTTTCACAGTATTTTCAGAAACATAGCACTTCTTGTTTATTTTTACGTCCAACTAAGTTCTTTTTTACAAAAATAAAACTCAGCACACAGAAAAAAACACCAAAAATTAAATATACCGAGTCCAACGGCCAAGACAACACTGCATTTAATACAAACACATGTTACTGTCAGTGTCGACCTTAGAGCTTAGGAATATCTGGGCTAACCGTTCACGACTTGAGGACCCACCTAATTAAACTTGTTGCCATTATATAAGTGGAAAAATAATCTTTCGTTTGAAACTCGTAGACAATGATTGAGTAGAAATAAAACTTTGGACTTCCATTGTCTTTATCTGAGGGCACGGCAGTGCCTCGCCAAGTTCGCGCTGCCGTACCATCTTTTCTTGAAACATTTCAGCCCATATTTGACCTATCTAAAACTGTACTTCGGAAAGAGCTACGAATCTCATACTTTGCACAGTCGTAGACCTTCATAGAGTTAACAACCCTTCCAAGTTTCATAGACTTCTATAAAGTAGTAAGGTAGTTACGAAATTTCAAAAAAAATTGAAATTGCCACTCACTCACTGACTCACTCACTCATGTATAGATCATCAAATTTCTACTTTACTTCCAGATATGCTACAGAGCTGAAATTTGGCTGACTGATAGAAATTATGACCAAACCCTTGGAAAAAATCAAAAAGCCCCAAAATTCTAATTTACTCCCCTCCCCTATACATGTAACATTATTTAAAAGTAACATTACCCACTTCTAGAAATGCTAGAGAGCTGAGCTTTGGCAGCCTGATAGGAACTATCATAAAACAATAGGAAAAAACACCCCAAAATTCTAATTTACTTCCCTCCCATATAAATGTAAAATTATGTAAAAGTAACACTGCTCACTTCCAGAAACGCTAGAGAGCTGAGCTTTTTAAGACTGAAAGACACTATGATAAAACTATAGCAAAAAATTTTAAAACACCAATATTTTAATTTACTTCCCTCTCCTATAAATGTAAATTTATATAAAAGTAACATTGCCCAATTCCAGAAACGCTGGAAGGCTGAGGTTTGGAAGGCTGATAGCAGCTATGATAAAACCATGGGAAAAAACTAAAAGACCTTAGAATTTTAAGTAAGGCATTGCAAAAGTTTTGAACAATATTCCACATATTTTACTGTTTTAAAAATTAAATATTATCCAATTCCTTTAAAAAAGAAGTGAAATCATAACAAAAACATTTTATGCAAAAATAACCAAGTACGCGGCATTCCGTAAAAAGTATTGAGATAAACGTAAAGTCAAGTTCTCCAATACAAATTTTAAAATGAAAGTAAGATACTAGTTTGGAAATGTTTTTCTAAACTTGGCTATTACGGCTGTAAATTCTGTTTAGCACAGTGCTAAATTGAACATAAAGAAGTTTGGCTGTAATAGCAAAGTTTAGAAAAACATTTCCAACTAGTAAAAATATTTCATTATGAAATTTGTATTGGAGAACTTGGCCTTACTTTTATCTCAATTCTTTTTACGGAATGCCATTTTCGCGTACTTGGCTCTTTTTTACATGAAATGTTTTTGTGTTGGTTTATTTTAAACAGGACGTTTCAGTAAGCAAGTATATCTAACCGTTTTCAAGTGTAAACTAAACAATTCAACCTTCCTAGCCCACACAGCAACGGCTAGAGAAGGTATTGTTTTCGACAACATTTTTTTTTTTGATATAACATCGAAAATGTGTTATTTGGGTGTATTTTGACCTACCCTAGCAATATCGTCGTGATGTCTGTCTGTGTTGTGTCTGTATGTATGTATATCTGTCCGTAACGCGATAGCTCCTAAACCGCTTAACCGATTTACATGAAATTTTCAGGTTAAATAGTACTCGATACGGCAACGAGCTGATTAGATTTTAGTCAAAATTCGTGAATGCTAATAACAATTTTTTGACAGTTAAAAAGTTTAAAAAATGCTAACTTTTTAATGGAACGTCGCATCAATATGCGGTTTTCGGAATATAGTAGTGCGCGTTTTTTGAAAAAAAATATGTTATAACCGAAAAGTTTCATTTTGGAGATATTTTCAAAAAACTGTTTTCAAGGTTGATATAACGTGGAGTGTGCTAATGGCCTAGGAAGGTATCAGATCCATCATGGATCCCTTTATTTAATTCCAAGACGCTTGTTTTCCTTACGGTGTGGTTTCACACAGAAAAACTACAAAACTACTAAATACTTAGAGAAAATTAAAACAGTCCTATGAAATTTTCGTTTAAATGGTTAATAGTGCTTCAACTCTCCAAACAGAAAAGCCGCATTTTAAAATAATAAAATAGAATATCCTTAATACCGGTTAAAGCTGTTGGAACAACGACTCATTTAATTTTTTTAAATTAATCGTCCTCTACAATAGGAAAAAGGATTCCCTGTTTACCTGGGGTTATAGTCCAAGTAGCTCAAAACGAAACCCGGCCCTGCTAACACGAAATCCGTAATATGATGTCATATACCTATTGCCACGTCCTGAAAAAATTGTGGGAAAAGGGGTCGTTCATAAATTATGTTGTCTAAATGAGTTTTTATCGCAGATTGTAATAAGAAATACACAGCATAAAACAACGCGACGCGGGCTAATAAGCGCATGACAAATTATCGCACGGTTTGAATAGCCTAACCAACTCAAAGCACTATATATTTTGGTAAGGTAAGAAGTTGAACCTTACTTATTATTTATAAAATTTTACAGGGGCAGAGGAGGCGGTAACAGCGGAAAAGCTACATTGTTTACCAACAAATGAATGAATGACCGCCGAAACCGGGGCTACTACTTCTCTTTATATGTTATTACTCTGAGGTTTGTCCATTTTCTAGTTCTAATTCACTTGATTTGTTTCCAATACATAAGTACTGTGTCTTGTCTACGTTCACTGTTAACCCCCACTTTTGGTATTCTTCCGTTAACTTTCTCATCATATACTCCATGTCTTCTTTTTCATTAGCTACAATTACTTGGTCGTCAGCAAACTGTAGTGTGTATATGTTAAATCGGTCGTTAAGTTGTATTCCCATGCCGTGTACTTTGTGTTTTCAGTTTTTTAGAGCTACTGCGATATATTTTAAAAAGAGTTGGAGAGATACAACATCCCTGACTTAAGGCTTTCGTTACCAGGAATTCTTTTGAAAGTCGATTTCCAATTTTAATTTTAGATTTTGACCCTTTGTATTGTTCTTTTATCGCTTTTATGTATGTATGATTGATATTAGTCTGCTCTAACACTGTCCATAATTTTTGTACTGGAACGGTATCATATGCTTTTTATAGGTCCACAAAGGTAACATGAGTCTCTATATTTCTGGCGCTCCTTTTCTCAATTACTTGTTTAAGACAAAAAACATTATCACTACAAGATCTGCCTGCACGAAACCCACTTTGCTCTTCTTCTTCTTGTTCATGAAAATCATTCTCTATTAGATCTCTAAGAATTCTACCCTACAATCTACTTAGAGTACTGGTTACTGAAATTCATCTGTAATTGTTGCAATGCAGCTTGTTTCCTTTTTTATGTATTGAGGATATGAATGCAATTTTCCAATCATCAGGTACTGGATGTCCGTTTATGCATTGATTGATAATATATGTGAGATTTTCGAGTAGTTTCTTCGATCCATATTTGAGCCTTTCAGCATATATTCCACCAGGTCCACTAGCTTTTCCGGATTTAAGCTTTTTAATACTATTCCTTATCATTTCTTTTTCAATGATTACTTCCTCTCCATGTACTTCTATGTCTCTCCTCGGAGAATCTGCCAGATATTCGGGTCTCGTCTCCTGCAGCAGTCCCTTATAGTGTTCTGTCCATTGTTCTGGTTTGATGATCTGGATGTTTACTTTTTCTTTTGTTGGGTTTTTACTGTAGAAATGAATTTCCATACTTCAGAACTCTGCCTACCTCCTACGTGTGTATTTATGTCGTGGCATTTGCGCTCGAACATTTCATTCTTTTCTGTGCGTATCAAATTTCTTAGCTGTCTTCTGGTATGCCTGTAGATTTTTAGGTCTCTTTGCTCTTTATTACTGAGCCATTTCAAGTATGTGCATTTTTTCTCCTTGACCGTTTCCTGTATTTCTTCCGTCCACCACATCTTATTGTTATTTCTATTATCTTGGTCCAACAGCTTCTTTGCTTGCTTCCTTCAAGCTTTTTACTATGTTTGTATATATCTCTTCAAATGAGTGATTTGTGTATATTAATTTTTCATCTAATCGGTTCTGATACAATCTTTGAGTACTTTCGATTTCTAGACTTCTAAAGTTGTATTTTTGATTGTCTTCAATGTATTCTAGATTTTCATTTTCTCTAATACTTTCGTCCTTTTTTGTTTTTCTTACAGGGAATAATATTTTTGCTTTTACCAGATGGTGGTCAGATCCACAGGTAACACCACGAAGTGTGCGCACATCATACCACTTTAGTTCCGAGTGTTGTCCACCTAAGATTTCTTGTTGGCTGAATCCAGGTATACCGATGAATATCCTTATGTTTAAAAAAACCATTATTTATTTTTAGATTATGGGTTTCACACAATTGTATCAGTCTCAAGCCATTATCATTTGTTACTTCCTCTCCAAATGGTCCTACCACTTTGCTTTGGCTTTGTCTACCAGTTCGACTATTAAAATCGCCAAGCATAATTATTTCCCTGGTATTGCCGATTTTACTGATAGTCTCATCAAGTTGGTCGAAGAACATTTGTTTTATAGCTACCGTTTTGTCATTTGATGGTGCGTAGGCTGCTATTATGCTTATATTGTGTCCAAGCATCTTCATGTTAACTCGAAGTAAGTTTTCGTCAATGCACTTGTAGTCTGTAATCTTATGTTTCAGGTTTTTCTTTATTAATAAGGATACCCCTTTGGCTGCTCTCCGTTCTTTTGGGACTCCAGTGAATAAGTGAACAAAGTTACCGACACTACTTGTACCTGTTCCTTTCTTTTTTGTCTCTGTAAGTGCAATAATGTCTATCTTACTATTCTGCACTTCGGTTGCAATAATGTCCAACTTTTGGTTTATTCCCTGTACGTTCCATGTAGCTATATTCAGAGTCCTTTGTCTTTGCTTTTTTAATTAATTGTGTATTTCATTTCATAAAATTCCTGCACTAAGGTTTCCTGACTTTCCTGTATCTGATCACTACTATCTAAGCTTATAATTTCAAAATGCAAGGCATCAAATTGGCTTACCAGAGAAGGCACATCTTCCCATCTGGTTTTTAACTTTTTTGCCTTATCTGCATTGCCCTGGGCTTCGACGGCTTTATTGTAAGTCGTTTTTAATTTATTAAAAACGCTTTTTTGTTGTTGTTTTAAAACTTTTGTTTCAGACATGATAAAGCGATTTTTACCAGACACAAAAAAATTGGTTTTTTCGCGACAAATTCGCTATCAATACACGGCAAGGTTCGATAATAACGCGGCAACAATCTCGCGCTTAACGAAAGCAAAAGGTAGGGTTTTTCGCGACAAATTCGCTATCAACACATGGGAAAGCTTCGGTAATAACGCGGTAACAACCTCGCGCTTAATGAAAGCAAAAAGAAGGTAAATTTCGACGGACTTCACACAAACAAATTCGAAACCGACGAAAATCAACAAAAAATTTCTAACCTCGGAGGTAAATAAAACAACACGTGAAACTGTGAGGTTAGAACACACAAACGTCAATGAAACGTCAGTCAACCAACGGCCAACGAGAAAAAATAACGCGGCGCTCCCAAATGTCGAACGGGGGTTTTTTTATCGCCGCACGAGGTCATATACCAAACTCAGGGCAACCAACCTTCAAAACCATGCGGAAGCTAAAAAAAAACCGGTACAAAAACAAGAATGTTCGAATTTGGCAAAACCAATAAAATGTGGCTGCTGCAAAAAAACTATAAAATTACCAATTTTTTAACAAAAAAAAACTGTGAAATTCAAAGGGCTTTTTCATACATAAGGGCCTGAAGGACCAACTAGACCCGGGTCACAAGGACCAAATAGAGGGCTGTGCTCTGAAGGGGAGAAAACTAGAAATATCACAAAAAAATTACCCCAAAGTTAAATTTACCCCGTCTGGGAAATCAGACGTTTATTGAACTAAAGCAAAGGAAAAAAATCGGCAACGCGCTAGAAGCTTACCTTCTTTCATTCAGCAGTAGTTCTACATTTAGTACTTTCTTGTGGCTGGAATTTTGGTCTTAAATCTTAAAACACGTGTGACTTCTTTCAGTGTCTTGTCGGAAGTGGTTCTTCATTCCCCTGTCAAATACAATCGTTTTTAATGGGACAAACCGCAATTGGCAGAGAATTAATCAGAGTTTAGACGAAATATATATTTTTGGCCGCCATTTGAAAATCTAAGATGGCGAAAGAAATTAAAATGTACCCTTCAAAGTTGCTCGTTTATTCTTGTGTTTCAAACATGTTTTAATAATTGTTTTAGATCAGTAAAAAAGCTGCAATCTTGCCAGGCACAACAAGGTAAGAATCAGCAAAATCAGTTTAGTGATTTATAAAAAAAGTATTTTTGTTTCAACCATTATTTTGCATATTATACGATTGCCTTGATAAATTAATTACTACTGAACCGATTTTGATGAAATAATAGACATCCTGGTTTGAATTGATTTTCCTTCAACCATGATCAAAGTTTATCGCCATCTTAAAATTTAATTATTATTATTATTTTCCGAAAATGTTTTAGTTTTTTTTAATTTGTAGACAGGCATTACTTCTCCCCCACAAAACGAGGTACAAATCACTAAAATCGGTTTGATGGTTCTCAAACAATCTATTTTTGTTTAAACCGTTGTTTTAGAGATTATACGATTTGCCAAACCTGTCTGCATTCATTCCCTTTTTTTTATACTGGGACTTTTCCATCCATATCATAGGATCAATCGCCCAGCTTTTGCCAAAGTTTTTGATTCGAAAAATAGCATTTTAAACATAACATTAATTTCCTTATAAAGTCGCTATTACTAAACCGACTTTAGTAAAATAAAAAAAATCGTGATGAGAATTTTTAAAAATTGAATAGAATCATACTTGATGCAATGCAATCGTATAATTTGTAAAACAGTGGTTAAAACAAAATCAGATTTTGTGAGAACCACTTTACCGATTTTAGTACTTTGTTTTAAAAAAAAACTAAAACATTTTCGGAAAATAAGAATAAACTTGCCTCTTTGAAGGGTCAAGTATGATTCTGTCCGACATCTTAACTTTTAAGACGGCGGCAAATTTTGATTATAATCTTTAAAAAACAATCAATTTTTACCACGATTTTTTTTATTTCACTAAGATTGGCAATTCAATCGTATAATCTGTAAAACAATGGCTGAAACAAAAATTGATTTTTTGAGAACTACCACACCGATTTGACTAATTTGTACGTCGTTGTGCGGGGGAAAAGTAGTGCTTTTCTATAGATTAAAATAAAAACTAAAACATTTTTAGAAAATAAAAATAAACACGCCATTTTGAAGAATCAAGTATGATCCTGTCCGTTATCTTAAATTTTAAGACGGCGATAATTTTGATCATGGTCTTTAAAAAGCAATTCTCACCAGGATGTTTTTTATTTCATCAAAATCGGTTCAGTAGTAATAAATTTATAAGGAAATAAATGCAGACATGATTGGCAAGGCAATCGTAAAATATTTTTTATACGACTGTCTTGTAAAAGGGGGTTTTGCGCACGGAGAACACGATCTGAAAATGGCATTTTGCGCACGATGTGTGCAAAACGTTTTGCACACGCTTATGTCATTTTTGCGCATGCCTATGTCATTTCTGCATACGGGTCTCCCGTCATTGTGATTTTTGTTGTTGTCACCCATCAATATAAGTTGGCTTGCAGTGTAGCAAAACGGGATTTGAGCATAAATGGTATTTTTGCCATTTATAAGTTTTTAAAGATTTTTAATTAAATATTGTTTTGACTTCAACAAGCATTAATTATATGCAAGACTAGGTTAAGATTAAGTAAAATTTATGGCAACACGGCGACTTGTTTTTAGGCATATTTTCAGGTCCCATGTCCTTTGAGCCACTAACATCAAAATAATTCTTATTTTGTAACTGGAAACAAATTTTAAACTATTTTCAATTAAAAAAAAACACACTGTGTAATTTTACTTTCTAACGGGTTTTTAAGTCTGGCTTGCATTGCTATTTTGTCTCTTAGTGGAGCGCTTAAAGCGCAGTCTATAACTTACCAACTTAGACTACAACTTATATAAATTATGAAAAGATTAAATGTTACTATATGTTATTAAATTTACACGATCTCGAAAGGGAATTTGACGGTTCTTGGAGGAAAAGTATGCTATAAACGTTTTTCTCAAATGTATAACTAATAGGATAATCATACGTACCTTTTCAATTTTCTTCTTGTAGCTTCACACTTTCACTTCTTATATTTATTAGTTGAATATCGACTTTTTACTACTATTAAACTTTTGTATTCAAATATTTACACCTCTTAAACTTTTAGGTTTTATGAACCTTTTATATATTTGTTGTAAATATATATATTTATCAACATGTTAAACGTTAATTGAATGAGTGAAACTATTCAATCAACTGTTTAATTTACTTAATATTACTGTTTAGGTTTAGGATATGTTATTAATTAAAAATGCCGATTTTAGGGCAACGAATGGTTTGTACTTTGTTGATAAAAAACCATAAAACAGTTAAACACATTAGTTCAAAACACTGGAAACAGTAATAAATAAAAGCTTTAAAATTAATAAACTCTAAAAGAAAAGACCAAAATAATTATGAATATTTAAGTTAACAGTTTTATACAATGTTAAAATAATTGATAAATTTCCCCAGTTGAAATAAAACCCCCCTTAAGAAGTGTGAATGAAAGCGTAACGTACCAGGCAAAGGCAAACTAAAGAGTAAACTCCCTGACGACTTTCGAAAGTTTCCCGTCTCAGTTAAAGCGACCCTGCGCTTGAAGGGACAAATATCTTGGCGTTAATTGGCTAGAATTCTACTGCCTTTCGCCTTGGCAAGAAAGAGATAGACTGCGCTTTAAGCGCTCCACTAAGAGACAAAATAGCAATGCAAGCCAGACTTAAAAACCCGTTAGAAAGTAAAATTACACAGTGTGTTTTTTTTTTAATTGAAAATAGTTTAAAATTTGTTTCCAGTTACAGTATAAGAATTATTTTGATGTTAGTGGCTCAAAGGACATATTAGCCGAATACAACTTTTATTAAAATACAGCGAACCTGAAAATATGCCTAAAAACAAGTCGCCGAGTTGCCATAAATTTTACTTAATCTTAACCTAGTCTTGCATATAATTAATGCTTGTTGATGTCAAAACAATATTTAATTAAAAATCTTTAAAAACTTATAAATGGCAAAAATACCATTTATGCTCAAATCCCGTTTTGTTACATTACTCCCCCCTGATTAAGTATAAACAATTTATTTTAAACGCAAGTCGAAATAAAATGGTTTATAACAACAAGCATTAACTAGTGCAGACAACACAAATCTAAACTAAAACTATAACGCTCTTCGTTTCCATTTTTCTTCTCTGGATATCTGATGGTCAACAAACATTCTGGCTGGAAAAAACTTGAAGTTCCATTCTGGAACAAAACAGCAACACTGGATCAGGTACAACATCTTAGATCAGCTAGTCAGCAACAAACATGGTGAACGATCAGTAGATGCCAAACAATACTGAAAGAATCAGAATATCAGTGCAGCTTAATAACAACGATAACTTAAACTAAATGAGGGCAAAATATATAATATATTTATATATATATATATATATATATATATATATATATATATATATATATATATATATATATATATATATATATATATATATATATATATAACACATTGTTTTAAAAATACTACATTAAGGTATATATTATATACACGCTTATGCAGAAATTTGTGGAGACAAAAAAAATGATTTAAGTTAACGTAAATAAATTAAGGGAGTCTCCAAACCAAACCATTTCCTCCATAGTGTTAAACAAACACTAGGTACGCAGCAAGAGCTGAGTTTCCGCATTGGCCATCTTTGAAACTAAGGGTGAACAGCAGACTCTGTATTGAATTTGGAAAGAAGTATCCAATTGCAGGTTTGCACAGCGACTGTATGAAGACGTCGATTGTAGTGATGATGGCTGCTTGGCAGATCTAATGACTTTAATGGTGGAATGGCTGCTTGGTTGATTAAACTGTTTGTGGAAGAAATTTGTTGGTTGGTTGACAACACTTTGCAATAGCTGACCTAAAAACAAAATCATTTTAATACAAGAAAATCAATGTTTTCAATAACAATAAACCAACCTTATGTAAAACAAAATGAATTGTTTAAAAAATATACTATTTATATATAAAATTTAAATTTTTTGATTTTATGATTACATCTCATAAATAAGTTTTAGGTGAACTAAAACTAGTTAGACGGTAAAGAACCTACAAAAGGTTGTCTAACCCAAAGAAAAAAACGTGTTTGTATAAAAAGAACAAATTTTAAAACAAAGATAAAAACAAGAAATTACAAACACTAACTGAAATATTAAAATTTATTATTTTAAAACTTTAAAATATATTTATACCGTATAAAAAAAATACGTTTATTTGACAATAATTTATAAATTTAAATACCTTAACACAAAATTAATTTACAATAACGAGAAAAAAAACGTTTAGTTGACAATATTTGAAAAAATTTAAGTTGGTTTATTGCTTTCAGTGTAATAAAAAAAAACCCTACCAGGTTAACACAATAAACTTTAAAACAAACATGGAATTCTCTATCGAAGCAAGAACAAATCATATAAAAATAACTCATGTGATCGAAAGAACAACTGAAAAAAATACAAGTTAGCAAAAACAAACACAAAATGATGATGATTTTAATGATACAAAATTTTTAAATTTTATAAAGAAAATCAAATAGAACAGATAGAATAATCTCAAATGAAACAAATCCACATGGATTTTTTTTTAAGTAGAACAAATCGAAATATAATATTTTTTATTAGAACAAATCAAATACAATGATTCGATATAGAACAAATCAGTATAATTCAATATAGAACAAATCAAAATATAATATTTCAATAGAGAAGAAATCAATTTTAAAAAAAATTAAAGAACAAATATAAATAGAACGAATCCAGCCAGATGAATATACACTTTTTCAAAATTACTTAGAATAAAGCTCCTCCTAGAATTTTTCACATTTTTTTTCGAATTTTCCTTCTAAAATTTTTTTTTCCCTGAAACATTACCTGTTTCAATTTAAACTTTCTTTTCCATAGATCTTGCTACATAATTTTTCTTTAAACATGAAAAAATATTTTTCCTTTCAAATTGATTTTCGGTGTGATTTTAGTATGTTTCAAAATGATATGTTTGGTTTTTCATTTTCTAACTAATTTCCATTTAATTTTATTTTACTTTTCAATAATTGTAAGCTGGTTTTACACAATTTTCAAAAACTAAGAACAGCAGCAAAACAAAGTAGGTTAATATTGATATCATTCTTTGAAAATTAGACATCTTTGCTTTAAAATACTTGACTTAATGTAAGCAAATGTTTTAAAATTTGACCAATTTAGGTTTTTATCGAATTTCATACACACATTCACAGGTGGCGATAGACGATTTTAAAGTGCATGAATCAAAACAAACAAAATAAAATAATCTTAGTTGATAATAAAATTTTAAATAAAATTATATCTTATTATATTCCAATTGAAGCGAATGACAAAAAAAATGAACAAAAATGACAGTTGATGGTTTACTTCAATCGACTCTTTTTGGTGCAAGGGCTTGCTTCGAAAATATGAAAAATTTTTAAAAAAAAATACTTTAAAATATTTTAGGTATAACATACTTTTTTTTCAATTTAATAAGTTGACAAAAAAAACAAAAGGTATCTTAAACGATAAGGTTCTTTAGATAAAGCAAGACTTAAAATGAGCAAATATTTTTAAAAAATAATAATAAAAATAATAATAAATGAAATAATGCTTGCTAATATACGAAGAATAAACACTGATTTTAGAAAGACTAAGTTTTACGCTAAGTTTTTCTTAAACGATCAACTAGTGATTTAATGATTTGATTATTTATTTTATTAATAGAGGAAATTATGTATAGGCTTTAGTTAATAACAAAATTACTTAAAGATGATAATAGAAATAAAAATAGTACAAAAATAATAATTTAGGTGTTCTTGATTAGTGCTATGCCTGTGCACTAGCATATCATTTTAATAATGACGTTATAGAGAATATTTTTATTTTATCGATTAACTAGGACAGCAAACAGAAAGGAACAAACTAACAAAAAAAAACATTTTTAGAAAAAGACAACACGTTTTTGTGATTTGTCATAGTTACCAAAAGAAAAATTTTACAAAAACAATTGTACTCATAGAGTCAAAGAGTGGAGAATGTTTTTTGTTTGTTTAAAATAGTGTAGATTTAAAAAAATATCAAAATAAAAAAAAATTATCAAAATTTATCCTTAAAATGGAATTTGCTTGGCTTAAATGGTACAGACTGTACTTAAGGTTTATATAGTCGAATATTTTCCATATAGGAGAAAAACATACAAAATTAAATATTGTTTTATTGATAAACAATACAAAAATTCAAAAATAGTTTTACACAATCAAATGTTATTCATTTGGATAATATTGATTTTATCAAGTTATAAAATAATGAGAAGAGGAAAAAAAATAGAAAAATGTATCTTAGCAATGTTAAGATTGCTATGATAATATCCAATTGGATTCAAGAATGACTTCAAAATGGAAAAAAATATATATATGTACACAAATCGAAAAATTTTAACCGTTGATGACGTAGTTTTTATTCGGTTTATGGGATCTTAGAAAAGTCAGAGTCTAAGCACTGATTAAAAGCAAATGATCCCTATTAAAAAAAAAACAAAGCTTTTTGAAATTATGGAATATACTATATATAATCGATTTTACGTTAATACTTTCACCATTACGTTACGTTGATTTACTATAACACACATATCCATCACAAAAGAACAAAACCAAAAGGCATGTGTGGATTTTAACAAAAAATAAAATGATATTTTGTTTTTTTTAAATAAAAAAATAAAAAAAAAAAACAATTAAAAGTTTACAAAAAATGACTATCAAAATAATAAAAAGTTAAATATTACACTTTTTCCGTGTAACACAAAAAACAAGATTAAAATTACATATCTGACAGATGATTGATGCAGATATTATCTGAAAATATACAATTTACTTCTACTAAAGCAAAGTACAAAAGAGATTAAAGAATTGGTTTTCACGTATAATAATAGGTTACAAAACTCTGTATACCTCAAGATAGAACTGTGGCATAACGCGATAGAGACACTGTCTCTAAGTCCAGCGATTGTTATGCCAACTACCAATCTCCACAGCTAATTAGCTATTTTTTTATAACATTTGTGCTTATGCACTTAGTTTTTATGGTAATTAGTTTGACGGGTAACATTTTACAGAAAAAAAAAACAGTTGTTTGCTGTACACTAAAAATTTTTTTATACAAAGATTTTATTTACTTGATTTTAAATATACTCTTCCATTAAGATGTTTTTGATTTAAAACTTTCTAATTCAAATGAGACTTTTTCGTTAGTCTATAGGTGTTATCACTGCTAAAGCCAAAGACAGTGGTTTTATTTATAAAATGTCAAGACAAAAGAAAATATATAAATTTCATAATGTAAATATTACCAAATGACATAAAAATTAGCTTAAATGGCTTATCAACCCTATAAAGTAAAAAGAGTAAAAAGTTGATCATAACATTTTATAATAAAAGAAAATACTTCTTTATTCTGCTGTTCTTGTCTGTTTTTCCAATCTCTTATTATTTCTTGATGTTAATATCTTTTTTTAAAATATCACTGATAAAAATATTACGGTTTTCATTTGATATGGCATGACTCAAGAGTCGTCTACTCTTTATGGTTGTATCTTCTAGGTTTTTCCTATTCCTATACCATTAAACACTAAATTTCTAAAAATCCTAACTTTTAGTTACTATCTCAAATATTATCTAATTAACCTATTTTTTAACCAAGTCAGAAAAATTGTCCAAATGTCTAACATAAAACCTGTTTTAAAATAATATCCCATCATCACTTCAACACAGGTTCCTGCAAAAACATATAGTGACTCTTGTATACCAAATCTAAATCATGTTTCGTCATAATAAAAAGAATAGGAATATCTACCATTTATTATATTGAAAATTGTATTGTGAAATATAAAATTTATTCAACGACAACGCTTTTGTCTCCCTAATTAGAAAACATAAGACTCTGTCAGCTCAGCATTTCCGGTTACTGGCCAGATTCCTGAAATTAGAAGATCACAGGTGTGTATAGAAGAAAGAGACTACTCCAAATCTTCTAGTTAAATAAATTTTCCGGTCTATTGTTTATCCAGTATAACTCAAAAATGAGTTCCCGACATGACGAAATAGAAAATTACCTAGGTCTCTTACTGGAATCTACTAGGTGTGACGTCACTGTCTTCATTAACCTACCCTGATATAACTTTTTATTCGTTTCATAGGTAAAGTTTTACCTCTACCTTGAATAGTTTTTCCCAAATTTAAATTCCCATTTTTACAAAATTATTTGACTTGAAAGAAACCCAAAAATCCAACCCAAAAATTTTTCCGCTGTTTTAGACCAGTTCACCTGTAGACCATGTAAGCTATAACATGACGATTATTAATTCAGTAGTTTTCTTGATAAAGATTGGTTAAAACATCTAACTGACTATACCGTAACCCTATCTTTCAAAATTGAGTTACGATATTAGGAGATACGGCAACAAACAAAACAAATATAGACCAATAGAAAATTTTAATTATAGGTATACCATTGAAACACCCTCTCGAGTGGAGAAGAAAAATTCCCTAATTTACTCCTCAGCCTTCTTCTCAATGACTGGGGAGTTTAAAATCCCGCTAAAAACACTCATTCCATAAAAAACATTTTATAAAATAATCTATACAAACAGCGAAAAAATTAATTCGCCCTCGTCTTACAAAAAACAACAAAAGAAAAAGAAACGCGACGATTCCACTTGGCGAATTATTATTGGTCTATTATTTTATAACATTCCTTATACATCAAAAGATGCATATAACAAACACAGATCCATTTTGCCATACCAAATAGCCATATCAAAGTTACGTTAAAAGAAAATTCTAGGACGCTTTAATTCAAAAATACTTCCCTCTCACATATTTACTCAACAGATAGTAATAGACTTTTGTCATTTATAAAAATATCTCAAAAATTACTAAACAATTTTATAACAAATTGTTCTTAAAAACTTTCAACTTGATGTGTCAGTCATTTACAACTCAATACAAAACAATACAATTCCTGAAAATAAAAATATTAATTAAGTAAAATTTTTGAGGGAAGTCGAAGAATCGTAGACCTCTACAGTTGTTGAATGTCATGGTCTTCACCTATAAAAGAAAACGAAGTTATAACACTAATTTTATACATGGTTTTAACAAATATAATAAAACTTTTTCTTTAAAACATCATTCAATGAATTTATTATGCTTTTGACATAGTGTTTAGACACTGTTATTTTTCTTTTCATTAAAAACGGTCCCGTAGTTATTAAAAATTAAAACAAGTTTGTAGAAATTTTAAATGAGTGCTCATAAATTACGAGGATTAGATGATAATTAAAACTTTTTAGGTAAATAAAAACAATAAAAGCTCTACGAATGCAAAATTTTAAGTTAAAATGCTAAGGCATTACTTAATTAATTTATGTTTAATATTTTTTTATATCATGATTGACAGGCTTGCTTTTGTAATGCAAGAAAAAAAAGATATCTTTAGTGTCAAAATTGCAAATATTGAAACAAAAAAAAATTAAAAACTCAAGACAAAGATTGTCCTTGTTGACTTCGACGATCTAATCTAAAAACTCAAGAGGAGATTGTTCCTTTTGACTTTCAAATTGATCTAGGATCTAGATTAATATTTTTTATAAGTTTTTTAATATATGTGTAGCTTGAGCTATTACAAAAAAAATTAAACTTTTTGGCAAAGAATGGGTAGGGGATGAAATGTCAACTACCTTTAATTCAGAAAAATTAATCGTTTATTTAAACAACTACACTTTCCATTCCATTCCAATGGAAAGTCCAACTACAGCAAAATGGTAATAACACATTATAAAACAGTCTTTAAAAAAAAAAAGAAAGTAAGCTCTGATGATAATTGCATAAAAATTATATTTTATTTAAACAGGATAAGAAGATTACAGTAAGTTAGCAAAGAAACAAATGTACTAAATCTTTTGGTTACCAAGATATTTACGCACGCAAGTTATTATCTTTGTGTGCAAATAACTTAAAACTTTTGAGATTCAGTGCTATTTACATATGCTAAGAATATCCTGGATGTATGTATCTATCCAACATTTTCTTGGAACACAAAGAAAAAAACGAATGAATACTAAAAAAAAGAAAGAAAACTTAAATTCGTTGGACACTAACACAAGGTGCGGTCAAAACTGTGACATAATTCGATTAACTGCAGAGAAAACTTAACTGAAAAGTTATAGAACTTTATGCATATAATAGCTTAGCTAAGAAGGCATTGTGTTATTAGCACTTTTCAAAAAAAAAAACATACAGTAAAAAGTACGGAGTAGGCCTGGCAAATAGACCTTTCTTTTGGGCTACTTTTTGTTAGCAGTTGATAAAGATTACTATGATCAAAAAAAATTACATTAACAGATAAAACAAATCAAAATTATCGACCGAACATTTTCACATATCTTTTAAATCTTAACATGAACAAAAAAAATACTAACCAATAGATTTAAGTTTTAGTAATTATCTTAAACAAAAATGAAGGTTTAAAAGCTCAAATAACACGTTTCAGGTTGACAAAAATAGACACAAAAGGTCTTAATGACTTCATGGTATAATTTATAAAAATGAAATATAGTTTTAAAAAAAATGATAGATAGAAATTTATGTAAGCTGTTTTCAGTAGCGTACTGTACTCGCGGGTCTAATGTGTAACACTGTAATTACTAATTTTTTAACGTTTTACACGACGTGGTAGAAACTGATTGTTTTGCCAATATACTTATATATTAACTTAGTAGCAAAATTTTAAGAAGAAGAATGATCTAGATCTTACGAAAATGTACTGGTCAACTGTAAAAGGTTTTTATGAAAAAATTTATATCATATAGATATCAAAATACCAATTTTTTTTAGTTTGTAAATAAAAATCTTATATATTTTTTTAATTTAACGCACAAAAAACGTCACATGTGATGTGGTTACGAGAATATTAGGAATTATGTACATAAGCCATTGTTGTCTAGAGTTAGCTGGACAACTCAAAAATAACCGACCGACCTTAATGAAATTTAAATCAAGGAACTGCATTTCTCACTATAGATCTTTGTTTGAAAAATATAAATTTAATAGTACCCGTGAATGAAAAAACAAACCCGGGTTTCATGTTACCCACGGAAAAGTATGAGAGAAACAAAACTTTTTTTTTCACGAAAGCCTGTTTGATCTATAAATATAATATCATAGTTTAATTGATAGATACCGTAAAGTTAAATGTGAATAGATGCGTCAGACGCGGATCTACAGGAGGGTAAAAAAAAGGTGAAATTTCCCTCCCAAATCTTAAAATATATTTGTTTTGGACACACATAATACAGTGGTCTGGACAATATGCAAAACAGTTCTATGCAATATTTATTATAATATTTCCTTCCCCAAATAAAGATAATAAAGATACGCCACTGTTATGCGTACGGACGAAAACATTTTTCGAAAAACGTGTGTTTGTATAAAAAAATTCTAAACCATTTCTTTGTGGACCTGAATGAATAGAAGAGCCCTTTTTTAGAATGTAGGTATAAAATATGGTGACCATGTGTTTTTAAATTACCAGTATATCTTTCTTTCATATAGACTCAAGTGGTCTGGAATACTTTTATAGCCTGTAAATTGATTTATGGACCAAGACGTTTTAACTTGGAAATAAAAGATCAAAATTTAAAAAAATATTTAACGGTTTTTTTTCGCCGTGTGGGAAAGTTTACATTATGTATTTTTTTTAAAAATTAAATACAGTTCAATAAAAAAAAAATATGAAAAAAGTTTTACCATACTTAAATTGATTTAAGCAAATATACAGGGTATCTTTTTACAACGGTATTTGCAATAATTTTCAAAAGTTGATTTAGTTTTTCAAAATAGTTTATTTGCTTGAAGCAATAGACTAAGACGTTCAAATAATTTATGTCTCGTTTCCGTAATAAAAATCCTAACTAATGATTATTAACCAAAGGGTTTTACTTTTGTTGTTTGATTTTAATTAATTTTATAATTAAGTTAGCTTATTGGTTATGTATAACCTAAATTTCCATATTTCCATATTGCGTTTTCTCTTTAATCAGTCTTTAATCATTAAATGGGAATTATGTTATATTTATTTTAATAATTATTATTTATGCAAAATAATATTATTTTTAAGATTATGTATAAAATTATTACTAACTCAAAATACGCGAGTTTTTATTTTAGGAAAAATATCAAATACCTTTATCCAATTTCAAAGGTCAAGTCAAATTTAGAAAAATAGATTGATTTATCATTATCTTTGGTTAAATTTTAGAAACAATTATTAGTACTTCTCCTATATAGTATGGAAAAGGAACTGCTAAGCAATCTTTTTAGGTTATCTGGTATTTTGGTGTAAATCTACATATTACATCAAACATGGTACTTTGATCTTATCGAATTTATTTATTTAAATTGTTTATATTTTTAGTAATTTAAAATATGCTACTTAATTTTGTATATCTTTTTAATAAAAATCAATAATGTACCTATATAGTCATAAAACTCCTGGGAAACAGGAACGGGTTGCAGACAGACCAGAGAATTCGTAGACCGTCCAAAAGCGACCAGAATTAGATGGATGCTGGGACGGACACGAAAAGACCTCGGACTGCTGATAGGTACTCTAACCGGACATAACCGGTTGAGGAAGCACATGACACGTATAGGAGTCGAGAATGACGCTACCTGCCCAGCCTGTGGACAGGAAGAAGAGACCTCAAGATACATCGTGGCAGAATGCGAGGCCTACGCAAGGATGAGACAACAGGCACTCGGAGCGCCAACTCTAAGCGAGAAAGAACTGCACATGCTCAAATGGGCAGACTTACTGGACTTTGTAAAGAGAACAGGAAGGCCCAATGAGTTACCCGACCATCAAAGGGAAGTGCAGAGAGTGGGTTAAGGGACAGACTTGGGGCATGGCAAAAAGGGCCTACTCTGGCCTACTTGTCAGACCTGCGGGTCAACCCCCCCCCCACTACTACTACTACTACTATATAGTCATAAAGACATGGACATGACCTGTAAACTTGGTCTTTTTAATAAAAATTACAAGAAAATATCTTCTAGCTTCAAACTAATCAAAACGATTTCACTGTCACCAACTATAGTGACAACAAATTATCATTGTAAAACAAGCAAAAACGGTTACGAAAAGCCTTTACTGTGTTAGGACATTGATTTGTGGCTTTCTTTAGCCTTATGCAATGAAAATGCTATGAGATTATGTTTTTTCCAAAAAATTACTGTATGGCTTTACAAAATATTATTTCACTTAAGACATGGTCGATAGCACCAATACATTTGTTAAATCGATCGTCCTTTTGTCAAACAAATGTATTGTAAACTGGATACCTTGGGAAAATAAAAGAGGTAGTGGAAGACCACAAATGAGATGGGCGGACGATTTGAAGAAACATGCGGACTAGATGGATGAACACGGCATCATACAGGAAAGAGTGGAAGATATTGAAGGAGGCCTATATCCAAAGATGGATCGAAGAAGGCTAAATAAATAGATAGATAGCACCATTCTTTTTAAAAGGTAATGAATGTACTGTTAAAATTACCAATGCAAAACTTGTTTAATTACCGTGCGAATAAATACCTAACTCAAAAATTACTGTCAAAAAATTATGTTTTCTGTCTACTGTGTTCTGTGGTAACTTGTGAATGTCACACACATTATGCACAGAAAAATGAGATCTTCACTCTTGTTATTAGACAATAAAACTAGTGCAATAATGTTTAATTACAACTTGTGCAATGTCAATCACTGCGTTAGGTGGCATTTTAGTTATAAATGATAAAATAAAGGACTTTATAAATAAAAATTTTGACTCGATCTAAAATATGTACTGAGATAAACGCTTATGGGCAGTTCTCAATAGGTAATATAGTCCTTTCTTAAGTTTAGTTAACGTGTTTTGACTTTTAAGTTAATTGGTGGATAATTTATTTGTCTTTTCAGTAAAGTTATTATTCAATACAATGACATACGAATAAAAAAAATAGGATGAAACTCTCTCTAAATAAGCTAAGTTGTGTTTTAAGATGGTAACTAGTAACCCGATATGGATGCCATTTTTATTTTTTCTACAAAAAAACGTTTAGTTTTCTGTTAGGTGAACGTTTCGATTTTTGAATATATGAAAAATAACGTAAATTTTTCGCTAAAGGTGGTTATTTTATGGCTTTGTTTTAAAAAAGGTCGAATTTTCTTTATATCCTTTCTTAGGATATAACTTTAGATCTTTTTTCGAAAAAAATAGGTCTTCAAAGTTAGACATGTACCAAATTTTAATGTTGACAAAGATCAGTACTTTTTTTTCATAATATGAGCTTTTTATCAAACTCCTTAATCATTTTTCTCTTTCTACATCATGGTTTTAACTCAGAATGATCTATTTGGTAATAAGTCGTTTTAGGTTTTAATTTCAAAGGTGTTAATATTTAATAAGATATTTAAGTGTGATGAGTTCAGTTATTAACATTAATAGTTAATTACCTAATTACTTCGCATGTAGCGGATTAATTCCTTTAAGGGCAAAGATAATGACAAAATAAAGCAAAAATAATTTTTATTGTGATTTTTCCCAAAATATTTTTATAATGCTACATCTACATAATACCTGAGACAAAATTAGTTTACGACTTTACGGCCAAAACTCAAAAGTTTTTGGTCCGGACAATTTAGTAGGCTCTACCTGAATCATAGAAAATTGAATAAAGGGTTCTACACTAGGTTTTTCTATTTCATAATATTTAATTAGGTATACCATTTTGCAAAAATGGCTTGACAATAACTTACGATAATAAACGACAATATACTTTTTGAATTGATTAAAAATATTATGAAACGAAATTCACTTGATTACCTACATGTTAGTGAAAGAAAATAAATAAAATAGAGTCTCTCTCAAAAAAAACCAAAAAAATATACAGGAGGTTGTTTTTACATTTACCTCACTTTACTTAAAAGCTGTGAATTTGCAGATAGTGCTGATAATATCCAACTTAAGAAAAAAATCAAATTTTCTTTTATGAAAAGAATAATACGTACTTTAATAAGAAAACTATAAAGCAAAAATAGTTCGACAGGTACGTCGTTTTAAAGAATGCTATGTTTGAATGCTATGTTTTGTAACATAAAACGTACATTTTTATTTTTAATTTGATAATAATTGTATAGAATCGATATTTGCTGTGGCTACATTTATTTAATCCATGGTTTTAACAATTTAGTGCTTTTAAAATTTTGAAAGATTTACTTGTAGACCTTATAATAAAGAAATTTCTCATAATGGACAAAGTTGTTACTGAGATACAAACAAATCAGTCAGACACGTTTATTTTCCAAAAAGAAACTTGTGTGTAATTTGGAAAATAAAATACATGTTGAAAATCTGGAAATATAAAAACATAAAATTTGAAAATACTTCGTGGTTGCTTACTGTTAGTTTGAACTGGTAAATCTCAATCATATATGTATGATATAGAGAGTACAAAAATGACAACAAAAAATATCTATTACATATTCTATACAAGATATTGCTAGTAGCTAGGTCTGTTTTTTGAGTTTATCCTGACCAGACACTTTACAACAGTCCTGTAGCACAAATTTATGAGAGATGAACGTTTGCATGGAAAAAGTAGTTAGAAATTATAAATTTTAAAGTTATGATGCAATATCAATGGAAAATTACTTGAGATTAATTAATTACACCACTGTGGATACTTAGATGGTCAAATAATTTGGCTTAGGTGCTTTTTGCCAAATGAAATTTTAGCTATTAAACAAACAATAAAACCAAAATAAAGTAGAAATATCGATATCTACGAAGAAAAATACTTATAAAAACAATGTTATAATGACTTAACATAAATTTTTGTATTATTTAAACAAAAAATGTTATTAAATATTAATAAAAAAGGTTTAATGGTTCAAAAAAACAAAAGAAAAACTGTTATTAATGCAATAAAATAAATAAAAAATATCCTCCCTTCGTTATATTTGACGGGTGTCTTCAAAAAAAATCAGTGGTTTGTCAGAGGAAGGGTTGGCAATTATTGTTTCAGCCAACTAATCAAAAATAAAGAGTTGCAATGGACTCTTTTTTTGTGTTTTTAATAAAAGATTCTTAAAAAATTCAGCTAGAAAGACAAAATAGGCTTTTAATGGCAAGAGAATGATAAGTTTAATGAGACTTTATTTTAACAACACTGTGCTACAATTAAGACAAAATAACGGACTCTTTTATCCATTTTATTTAAATAATGTTTTGATGGAACAATGTCAAAGTTTACCAACGAGTTTTGGAGTTATAACTCAAATCTAGAGTTTAGTAAAGCTTTATTAAGGCAAAAGGTTGATCCTTTCGCATGCTGGAGAATCCGTCCTCCAGATAGAAATGTAGATCATTTTATTTGCTGGTATATTTGGATAGTATTTAACCTTAACTTTTCAATAAAAACTATTCTACCAATTTATCTTGATCATATATTAATAGAAAAATTGTTTTTTGTTTCAAGGACAAAAAATATTCAAAAATATTAAAAAATACATAAAATAATTGTAACACAGATTATAACGTTAGTAAATTAAACAACGAAAAACAGTTATAACACATCTTCCAACAAATTAGTTTTGGCTAGACTAGACTATTTCTTTTTAAACGAACAATTTTACAAAAATTTCCTTTAGTTTTTCCAACAAAATTCTACCAATGGGTTAACTAAAGTACTACTGAGTTTTTCTTAAACTTCCAACATAAAATTTTCACAAATTTTCCAAAATTTTTCCCAAATTTTCCAAAAACTAAATTACCCTGAACTACTGGCACCACTTTGTAACAGGGGCCTGTTTGTGACAGTGGTACTGTCACCTCAAGTGGCCAAGGCTTAAAAGTTGTAACTTACCAACTTAGGCTACAACTTATATAAATTATGAAATGATTAAATGTTACTATATGTTATTAAATTTACACGATCTCGAAAGGGAATTTGACGGTTCTTGGAGGAAAAGTATGCTATAAACGTTTTTCAATTTTCTTCTTGTAGCTTCACACTTTCACTTCTTATATTTATTAGTTGAATATCGACTTTTTACTACTATTAAACTTTTGTATTCAAATATTTACACCTCTTAAACTTTTAGGTTTTATGAACCTTTTATATATTTGTTGTAAATATATATATTTATCAACATGTTAAACGTTGATTGAATGAGTGAAACTATTCAATCAACTGTTTAATTTACTTAATATTACTGTTTAGGTTTGGGATATGTTATTAATTAAAAATGCCGATTTTAGGGCAACGAATGGTTTGTATTTTGTTGATAAAAAACCATAAAACAGTTAAACACATTATTTCAAAACAATGGAAACAGTAATAAATAAAAGCTTTAAAATTAATAAACTCTAGAAGAAAAGACCAAAATAATTATGAATATTAAAGTTAACAGTTTTATACAATGTTAAAATAATTGATAAATTTCCCCAGTTGAAATAAAACCCCCCTTAAGAAGTGTGAATGAAAGCGTAACGTACCAGGCAAAGGCAAACTAAAGAGTAAACTCCCTGACGACTTTCGAAAGTTTCCCGTCTCAGTTAAAGCGACCCTGCGCTTGAAGGGACAAATATCTTGGCGTTGATTGGCTAGAATTCTACTCTCTTTCGCCTTGGCGAGAAAGAGATAGACTGCGCTTTAAGCGCTCCACTAAGAGACAAAATAGCAATGCAAGCCAGACTTAAAAACCCGTTAGAAAGTAAAATTACACAGTGTGTTTTTTTTATTGAAAATAGTTTAAAATTTGTTTCCAGTTACAGTATAAGAATTATTTTAATGTTAGTGGCTCAAAGGACATATTAGCCGAATACAACTTTTATTAAAATACAGCGAACCTGAAAATATGCCTAAAAACAAGTCGCCGAGTTGCCATAAATTTTACTTAATCTTAACCTAGTCTTGCATATAATTAATGCTTGTTGATGTCAAAACAATATTTAATTAAAAATCTTTAAAAACTTATAAATGGCAAAAATACCATTTATGCTCAAATCCCGTTTTGTTACAGCAGCAACCGTCACTGCTCGTATGTTTTGTTGATTAGATACAATAGAACAAATAGAGGAATATATATACCTTTGGGACAAATTAATAAACTAAAAAAAGAAAACGAAAGGGCTGAAATCAACAAAAGGGTAAGATTGGGTCCGGCAGCATTGGGTAAATTAACCTACGTATTAAAAAATATCCTTAGACCTGAACACTTACAAAATCAAATATGGATAAGGAACAAAAGCCCAAAGATCAATGGAAAGACAAATGTAACATGCACAACAAGTTAACAGATAGAACAAGGAATTAATGGATAAGAAATAAAACAAAAGTAAGAGATGTCAGAGGAGACGTAGTAAAATTAAAATGGAATATTGGCGGTCATAAAATCAGACAAAAAGACGATTAATGGAACAAAGGTATTGTAAACTGGAGACCCTGGGAAAATAAAAGAAATATGGGAAGACCCCAAATTAGATGGGCGGACGATTTGAAGAAACATGCGGGAGCTAAATGGATGAACACGGCGACAGACAAAGAAGAGTGAAAGATATTGGTTTAGGCATATATCCAAAGATGGATCGAAGAAGGCTAAATAGATAGATGGATAGAGCTTTTGTATATACATATTATTGTTCTATATTTAGTTTTTTTATTTTTTTTTATTTATACTGGGAATTTCCATCCAATCAGGATTAATCGCCCAGTTTCACCCTTTTTTAACAAACACAAACAACCAAGTATCTAGCCAGGAATCGAACCCGGACCGCCGCACGGAGGTCAGCTTGTCTAATTTAGACGATCGAAACCTCAATATCGAACTATTTTGTATCATAACCACTAAGTCTTAAAAGAGTGCCCAATTACCTTATTAGTAGACCCTAGAGGCCCTCGATACATTTGACAATTGTTTTTGGTAAAACCATTGTCAAATGTATCGAGGGCCTCTAGTAGACCACAATGCAGAAAATCGATCAACTAACTCGTTGTCACTTGTTACGACGATAAGTCGTAGGCCGTTTGATAGCCTGCATGCAATGATCCGCACTTATTCCGCGAGGAAAGGCGATTTTCAAAAGTGCTCCAATTGGGTAAACCAGAGATTATTTCGCACCCCCGCTTAGAAAGTGTCACAACTCAAAAAATGCCATTTGTGAGTTAAGCATGAAGTAACATTTAAAATGATTAGTTCTCTTTTGTACCAAATCGTCACGAAAGTGACACTTTTATTTTGGGACAGGTAATTTGTCTTGGATCCTAAAACAGTGTCACATTTGGCTTTAAAAAGTAAGCACGTGCCAGATATCTAAGTTTCTTCAACAAAAGAGTAATATTTTGTGTTATGACTGTTTTTGTCTAGTGCTATTTGCTAAATTTATTAATTCCTAAAGTGAAATACCGTTTCATTTTGCGTTGTGACTCTTTTTTTAAAGTTTTTTACACAAGATGTAATATTTTGTGGCAGAAACATCGTTACATTTTGAGTTGTGCCTGTTTTCCGCTGAGTTTAAATTCACACGTTTTATTTAGTTAACTGAAAAAGCGTTCCTTTTCGGATTGTGACAGTTTTTTTGATCGAGTAAGTACTATTTTTAAAATTATATTAGTTTATTTTTCAGTTGTGACAGTTTTCCAGAACCGATTTAGACAATTTTAGGATTAAATATAATTTTTTTTTAATGTCACTCTTTTTTAGAATTATTTTATACCGATTTAATTTATTTTGCTAATTTTTTTTTTTGACTTTTTGGTATGATCTCTTAATGTGCCTAATTGTTATAGAGTGCAACCAGCAGTTGCAGCTTCAAGATGCAACATTTCTCAAACTCAAGGACACTAAAAATGTTACGGCTCATAAAGAAAAATGAGGGAGAGAATTGGATAGTGGAACAAAATGAAGACTGAGTCTCAACTTTAGGTAACTTAATATTAAAAAATTAAATAGGTGTAAGTATATTAATATTACTTTAATACCAGCTTGTTTTACAATTTAGCCATAATGTTAGATTTTTTCTTTTGTAGAAAATAAAAGCCCTAGAATGCCTGAAACACAGCTCATAGAAGAAGAAAATGTTGCACCTTATAAATTCCGTGACTATAACTATAATGAATCTGTGAATTTGCCTAGTACATCACCAGGTTTCAACAGGTTACCTGAACAGAAAGACAATGCTATTTCAGGTTAGCTATTACCTAAAAATAATATAATAGGTACACCTTAATGAATATTATGTTTTTTTTTAAAAAATGGTCAAAATCCTGGAGCAGCTGAACCACAATTTACTTATGAGATACTAATGGATGATGAGAATGCTGCTTAGGGGAATTATTTTGATGGAAATAGTCTGCTAGAATTGGAAATCGATGCGCATAATTCTAGTTTAGTTGAAAGATCAAAGCTATGAGTCAGATTCTAGCAGCTCGTCCTCATCCAATTCTTATAGTTCCTCTTCGGTCTCAGGCTCAAATAATTCAACTTGCAAGGGTCCGACAGTTGAAAACAGCGAACGAGATCATTTTATCAATGTAGACCAAGTAGACACTCCACCGATAGTTGACACTCCACCGGTAGTAGACACTTTATTGGTAGTGGACGCTCTACCCATAGTTGAAACTTTACCGGCAGTAGATACTCAACCATTAGTAGAAATTCCATTGGTGTTAGACACGCCACCAGTAGTAGACACTCCACCGGTAGACTTACAAACTGTCGGACTAAAAAAAAAGGTAAAAAACGAGTAGCAAATGTGGAAGAATGGCAAAGTCACAAAGCAAAGAAGTTGCGAAACACAGGTCAGGCATATACTTTAAGATCTAAATCCCGCAAACAATTTACCGCCAAAAGCATTAGGCCTCCTTGTGGTGATAGATGCCGCCTAAGATGGTCTACTAGAATAGACGAGAATAAAAGAAAAAATATATTTCAAAGTTATTGGTCTCTCGCAGATATAAATAGACAAAGAGATTTCATTCATAAATGTATGAAACCTAAATCATAAAAAAGTAGATGCATCTATTAAAGATGGAGTTCGTGCTTTTATTGATTCAATTCCTTGAACTGAAAGTCACTATCTTCGGAAGCAGACTATCAGGGAATTCATCGACGGTGGAAAAAAACCTAACTGACTTACACAATGACTACAAAAAAAATTGCCACGACAAGAACCTTTCATGCTAGTGATGTTTTCCAAGATTTTTAATACAGAATACAATATTAGTTTCTTTATACCTAAAAAAGATCGATGTGAACTGTGCGACAGTTATGAAAATGCTTCTGAAGAAGACAAAAAAATCTTAGCAAATAAGTATTTATTGCATCTAGAAGAAAAAAAATCATCAAGAAAAGAAAAAAGATGAAGAAAAGAGAAAAGCACGTCCGAATTATATTGTTGCGGTCTATGATCTGCAGGCAGTGCTTCCTACACCTAGAGGAACGGTCTCAGTATTTTATTACAAGTCAAAATTAAATAATTACAACTTTACAGTGTCTGAACTTAACATGGGGTCCACAGAATGCTACCTGTGGCATGAAGGACAGGACAATAGAGGAGCTGATGAAATAGGCTCTTGTGTGCTTAAATTTATAGAAAAAAAATAAGCACTTGTGATAATGCTAATGGGCTCGAATTTGTTTTTTTCTCAAATAATTCTTGTGGATAACAAAAAAACAAATTTTAGTTTCCATGTATATTTATGCTTTGGTTAATTACCCTCAAATACGTTCAATTACCCACAAATATTTAATAACTGGACACAGTCAAAACGAAGGTGATTCTGCTCACTCCACAATCGAAAAGGCGATCAAAAAAAATCTGAAATCTGGTCCTATATACGTACCTAGTCAGTACGCACAAATTATCCGCTCTGCAAAAAGAAAGGGAGAACCATACCATGTCAATGAACTCTGTCACCTCGATTTTTATTTAGTTCAATGAATAGAGGCCAAAGTAGGGGGGTTACCCTACAAAAGGTCCGGTAGTTCTGAATTTTGGATATATTGTTAAGATCAGGAGTTAAAAATCTGAGTTTTCGTCACCCCCACCCCTGTGCTCCCTCCGCCATCTTGAAAAAAACCATCAAAAATTGGCACTTTTTTAGTTTTTTGCCTTTAATTTCGTTCCAGTACACTAAATCGCAAAAAGAGTTATACGAAATTTTTTAGAGGATATAATTATCTACAATCCGGTGGTACCATGGTTGTTCTGCGAGCAGTAGTAACGGAGCTAGGTGAATTCCAAAAATGACTAAAATCACGTGCTTGGGCAGATTTTCAGATTTTTTCTAATTTAGACGGCATAAGCTCCGAAATACTTTGTTCTAGGGTAAAAGTTCTGAGAACATATCTTGTAGAGAATTTTATCAGCTACAAAATCCATTCTTTAAATGTATTTTTAAATATTGTAATGGAGTGGGAGTAACTTTTAACTTAAAGTAAGTAAGTTAGAAAATAATAATTTTTTAAAATTTAGTGCTGTAAACGGCACGTTTTTTATTTATTTATTTGTGTAAATTTAATAACGTACAAATAGGTAAGAGAGCTTAGGGGTCGAACACCTCCTTAAACTAACCAACTCTTCAAAAACCCCCCCCAGACCCCCCAAAATCTAACATATTTAGGTTTTCTCAAATTTTCTCAAAAAATACGCTTCTAAGAGAAAAATGCGTAATACACTTTATTGTAGACAATGAAATTTCCTTTTGAAAAAGGTACAACTCGATGGGCGTCAACTGTTTATAAACTCTTCAGCGGCGTCCGTTAATTGAAGTAATTTAAAAAAGTCAAAAAATATCCATGTTTTTTCAGTGATTTATTCGATTTTTTTTTAAACCAAGATTTATAAAACAAAATGTGTTATACATTATGGTAGCAAATAAAATTTCCTTTAAAATGCTGTACAAGAAAGTCAGATTGGTTTCATGGTTATAAATTCAGAGGCGCCCGTAAATTTAACCAATTTTAAAAAATCACAAATTAAAATATTTTTGTTACAAGTTTTATCTAATTTTTAAAAACTAAGCCTAATTTAAAAAAATGCTATGATGTACTTTATTGACAGTAAAATTCTCTTTTCAACGGTGTATAACTTGATGGGGTTTGACTTACAACGAACCAGCCAGCGACGTCCGTAAATGGGAGCCATTTAATTAATTTTTTTTAAAATTATGTATTGCACTGGTTTTATTTGATTTTCTGAAAACCATACCCTTTATCAAAAAAATTCTATAAAATCATTGACTGACGACGTGGGTCTTACAGGATTTCAATCTTTAAAGATTTCTGATGTAAAAGTTTTGAAATTAACCCAAGAAAATCCTACAAAAATGAAGAATTTATGCAAGTGCAATTATGCCGAAAAAAAAGTCCATTGCAATGAGTTATACTTTGAAACAGGCTTATAACAGTGCAATTAAAATTAAAGAAAACAAAAAAAAGGATCTTCTAAATTTACTACAAAATAATCATAATCCTAAATATTACTTGCCATTTTTTAATGCCTTGTTTAATGAATAAATAAATGTGCTTTTTAATTTTTTTTCCTTTTTCATTACTATTTTTATCCCTTTGGTTTTTAAAAATACAATATTTTATTTTAAAAAAGTGTCGCAATTTCGTTCATTTTGATTTTTTACTCAAAACACAAATTAATAGAGGTTGCTTACAAATTTGTTATATTATTATATATAACGTAGATAATCTACGGGTAAAATTAAAAATAAATAAATTTTATAACTCGATGTGGTTGCCAAAAAATTGAAACATGACTTCAAGAAAATATTTCAACACCATTTTTCTCAAAACTATATTTTAGCTCACACTACTACTATACTATAGTAGTGTGAGCTATGGTGATCCTAATTTTTTCGAGAAATTTTTCGATTTCAAAATTTTTTATATATCTTTGCGTTTCAGATGATTTTGAAACTTTTTTGTCTGTCTGTCTGTCTGTCTGTCTGTCTGTCTGTCTGTCTGTCTGTCTGTCTGTCTGTCTGTCTGTCTGTCTGTCTGTCTGTCTGTCTGTCTGTCTGTCTGTCTGTCTGTCTGTCTGTCTGTCTGTCTGTCTGTCTGTCTGTCTGTCTGTCTGTCTGTCTGTCTGTCTGTCTGTCTGTCTGTCTGTCTGTCTGTCTGTCTGTCTGTCTGTCTGTCTGTCTGTCTGTCTGTCTGTCTGTCTGTCTGTCTGTCTGTCTGTCTGTCTGTCTGTCTGTCTGTCTGTCTGTCTGTCTGTCTGTCTGTCTGTCTGTCTGTCTGTCTGTCTGTCTGTCTGTCTGTCTGTCTGTCTGTCTGTCTGTCTGTCTGTCTGTCTGTCTGTCTGTCTGTCTGTCTGTCTGTCTGTCTGTCTGTCTGTCTGTCTGTCTGTCTGTCTGTCTGTCTGTCTGTCTGTCTGTCTGTCTGTCTGTCTGTCTGTCTGTCTGTCTGTCTGTCTGTCTGTCTGTCTGTCTGTCTGTCTGTCTGTCTGTCTGTCTGTCTGTCTGTCTGTCTGTCTGTCTGTCTGTCTGTCTGTCTGTCTGTCTGTCTGTCTGTCTGTCTGTCTGTCTGTCTGTCTGTCTGTCTGTCTGTCTGTCTGTCTGTCTGTCTGTCTGTCTGTCTGTCTGTCTGTCTGTCTGTCTGTCTGTCTGTCTGTCTGTCTGTCTGTCTGTCTGTCTGTCTGTCTGTCTGTCTGTCTGTCTGTCTGTCTGTCTGTCTGTCTGTCTGTCTGTCTGTCTGTCTGTCTGTCTGTCTGTCTGTCTGTCTGTCTGTCTGTCTGTCTGTCTGTCTGTCTGTCTGTCTGTCTGTCTGTCTGTCTGTCTGTCTGTCTGTCTGTCTGTCTGTCTGTCTGTCTGTCTGTCTGTCTGTCTGTCTGTCTGTCTGTCTGTCTGTCTGTCTGTCTGTCTGTCTGTCTGTCTGTCTGTCTGTCTGTCTGTCTGTCTGTCTGTCTGTCTGTCTGTCTGTCTGTCTGTCTGTCTGTCTGTCTGTCTGTCTGTCTGTCTGTCTGTCTGTCTGTCTGTCTGTCTGTCTGTCTGTCTGTCTGTCTGTCTGTCTGTCTGTCTGTCTGTCTGTCTGTCTGTCTGTCTGTCTGTCTGTCTGTCTGTCTGTCTGTCTGTCTGTCTGTCTGTCTGTCTGTCTGTCTGTCTGTCTGTCTGTCTGTCTGTCTGTCTGTCTGTCTGTCTGTCTGTCTGTCTGTCTGTCTGTCTGTCTGTCTGTCTGTCTGTCTGTCTGTCTGTCTGTCTGTCTGTCTGTCTGTCTGTCTGTCTGTCTGTCTGTCTGTCTGTCTGTCTGTCTGTCTGTCTGTCTGTCTGTCTGTCTGTCTGTCTGTCTGTCTGTCTGTCTGTCTGTCTGTCTGTCTGTCTGTCTGTCTGTCTGTCTGTCTGTCTGTCTGTCTGTCTGTCTGTCTGTCTGTCTGTCTGTCTGTCTGTCTGTCTGTCTGTCTGTCTGTCTGTCTGTCTGTCTGTCTGTCTGTCTGTCTGTCTGTCTGTCTGTCTGTCTGTCTGTCTGTCTGTCTGTCTGTCTGTCTGTCTGTCTGTCTGTCTGTCTGTCTGTCTGTCTGTCTGTCTGTCTGTCTGTCTGTCTGTCTGTCTGTCTGTCTGTCTGTCTGTCTGTCTGTCTGTCTGTCTGTCTGTCTGTCTGTCTGTCTGTCTGTCTGTCTGTCTGTCTGTCTGTCTGTCTGTCTGTCTGTCTGTCTGTCTGTCTGTCTGTCTGTCTGTCTGTCTGTCTGTCTGTCTGTCTGTCTGTCTGTCTGTCTGTCTGTCTGTCTGTCTGTCTGTCTGTCTGTCTGTCTGTCTGTCTGTCTGTCTGTCTGTCTGTCTGTCTGTCTGTCTGTCTGTCTGTCTGTCTGTCTGTCTGTCTGTCTGTCTGTCTGTCTGTCTGTCTGTCTGTCTGTCTGTCTGTCTGAATTTATGTGAAAATATGGCGTGTGTGATATCAAACGAAAGGTAATTAAGTCTGGAGTTAAACAAAATGAATTCTAAGTTATTTAAAAAAAAAGGGTGTTGGTAGATGTCAAAAATTAGAGTTTAAGTGAAAATATGGCGTGTATGATATCAAACAAAAGGTAAATGTGTCTGGAGTTAAACAAAATACATTTTAGTTTTTAAAAAAAGGTTGGGGGTAGATTTTTAAAATTAGAGTTTAAGGCAAAACATGGCTTGTGTGGTATCAAACGAAAGGTAATTGAGTCTGGAGTTGAATAAAATATATTTCAGTTTTTAGTTATATTAGCTCACACGTACACTATAACTACAGTACTTAGTGTGAGCTTAGGTGCCCATAGATTGACAGAGTATTTTGAGTTGTGACATTTTTTTAGAAGGGGTGCGATATGGTGTTTCTTCACGTATGTTTAAAAAATGGGTTAGAATCTTTAATTTTTACTATTAAACCATTTGCAAAGTTTCAATTTGCTTATTAAAAAAATTAGATAAACGTTGAGCATTGAATTATTTTAATTTTTCAAATATGTATTATATATATTGGCCTGAAAAAGTCTGGATCGTTACGTATCAATTGCGTTTGTGACTTTATTATTTCAATCATATATGAAGGGTTGTATAGGAGCTACATTCAGCTGCCGCTTCTTGCCGCCGTATTAGCTATGATTTATTGTTTCAGCGTTGGCACATGGGATTGGCCGACGTAATTTATTTAAAATGTGGGACAAAACACCGGTTTTACAGGATAAAAATCAATCCGTTTTGAACTATATATGTGAAAATAGTAAATATAAAGACTACGATAAATAATATCAGTGCATGGTAAAAAATTGATAGGCAGGGTGTTTCCTAATTGAATGTCAATATTTATGGGCGTGATTTTTGGGCCCATTTTAAGAAAAAAACTTTATATGAACATATGTCCTAAACGTTTTACCTTTTGAGATACAGTGTGGAAAAATTTTCAAAAATAAATCATTTATTATTAATATCTACAATACCACTTTAGATATTTAATGAAATTTGTCATAAATGTCCTATGAATCAAGAGGCATTTTTTAATGTATCACTTTTTTTTAAATTTCCATCAGTGGCGTTCGTACTTAATTTGACCTGCCTATTTTGGCAGACATTGATGGCACGTCACTGATTTTTCCCGAAATAAAAGTTATTCTTGAAAGCCCCTATCATTTCTAACCAAAGTTGATCACTTGATTTTTTTCAATCCGATGCACGGTTTTCGCTTAAAAAAATAAAAACCGTTTCTCTGCATGATCATAACAATATTGTTAATATGACAATAACATCATGCAGACACACGTAGATTTAATTTTTTTAGAAGAAACACGTGCGTCGGACTAAAAAAATTCAAGGGATTAAATTTGCTCATAATTGAATACAGATTTAAAAAGTACACTTCACTTGGTATTGTAGATATTAATAATAAATGATTTATTTTTCAAAACAAACAAACACACAAAACCCTGGGTTTCAAAAGGTTCTTTACAGTCTGTTCCCGTCTTATCAAATAAATAACTGGAAAAAAGAATAGTAAAAGCAAAATAAGTTATTGGTTGTCTTAACAGTATTTTATGGAACAGAAAGATAAAAAAGAATGTAAAATTTAACATATATGAAACAATGGTGAAAAGCACGCTGTTTTATGGAATAGAGACTTGTCGCGTAACAGAAAAATACAAAGCAAAAATGGAAAGTGTCGAAATGGATGCAATAAGAAGATCAATGAGAATATCTAGAACAGATCATATAAGAAATGAGATCATAAAAGAAAGAATGGGAATCGAGGGAAGCATAACGGATGACATCACTAAAAGGCAACTGATATGGTACGGCCATGTACAACGGATGAGTGACGAAAGATTACCAAAGCAGGTCCTAGAATGGCAACCAATAGGGCGCAGAAAAAGAGGGCGTCCTAAACTGGAATGGCAACAGTCAATCCAAAAATAAATGAGTCAAAGAACCTGATCGAAGAAGGTGGAGAATAGGCGTCGGACAACGTAGAAAAACGTTCTAAACCGACATGGTAGTATCTCAAAAGGTAAGACGTTTAGGACATAATAATAAGTTCATATGAAGTTTTTTTCTTAAAATGGGCCCAAAAATCACCCCCATAAATATTGACATTCAATTGGGAAACACCCTGTATAGTATAGCAATATTTATAAATTTAGTTAATTTTTTATAAAAAAGCTATGTTAAATAAGAAAAGCTACAAGCTAGTTACGTACACACACTCTCAAAGTATCAATTTTTCAAGTTTTTTGCCTAAAAGGAATACAAAATTTTTTTGGAGGCGACTGTACCATCTCCAGAATGCATAGTATAATAAAATCATTTTTAAAACGCTAGTTGACATTTCCTAACTTTCCGCATCAATTTGTCAAAATTAAAACCATAAAATAATTTCGATCGTTCAGAACCATAAAGAAAATAATAAAAGAGTGCTTAATTCTATGGTTCAAAAGCGGCAACAAGTTTACTCTAGCGCCACCTTTGGCTACTGGAAGAATTAAGAATGCGCGGGCGGGCTCGGCGGGCTTTTTAAATAGATTTTTTTCTTAGTAAAGCTGCTATTTTTGAGGTCATGCTAATTTCATGTATACGAAAAGAATTTGGATATCAAAAATATATTAATTTTAGTCATGTCAACCTGTAAGATATCCAAACTTTTTCCGCATACGTAAAAATGTCCATGACCTCGAAAATGTAATACTTAAATAAAAAACAATGTTTTATAAAAAACGTAATATTTATTTTTTTAGAAATGAGAATTGTTTTAGAAAAATCTAAAAATATTTAACAAATATAATGTTTTTTCTTAAATGTATAAACTAAGTATTTATATTACAAAAAACTGTGGATTATTAGAACACTTAAAATTAGTTAAACATGTACCACCTAATAATCCTTAATAAAACCAATATTTAAAAAAAACACACTTTTACAGTCTTCAATTTTCTAATTTCTAGGTTCATGTGGAATTGCTCAAATGTTGTAATGTAATTTTCATATATTCTTCACAAAATCCATTTTTTAGTTTTTTAATAATAAAGGTGGCCACATAATGATGTTATCCCATTGTTGATTGTTGCATTGGATGTCTAAAAACCAAAAAAAAACTGCCAAGGGACTCATAATAGAAGGTATTTTATACAGGTGTTAATAAAGTATGCAGCCAAACTTCAGAGGATTATCTTGAGTGATTTTAAGAAAAAAATTTTGTATAACCATGCTTAGTTTTTGAGATATGGGTTATTTATTTATAACGCGTGCAGTTTTTGAGATATTTAGCTCAAATCTGGAACATGTATTTTGTTACAAGGCATACATCTTTAAGCATGTCAAATATTAGGAAAAAACTACAGGGTGATGATTTTTCCGCGGTCATGCCCCCTTTTTTTCCCCAGAACTTTTTTGCAGTAAGTCACTGGCAGATTCAAAAATGTAAAATGAATTCCTTATTTTATTCAGAAATTTTTTGATCTGCAATATTTTTATCTCTAAACATTTTTTAGAAAAAAAAACAAAATAAAATAACTTGTATCTTCAATTGCTATTTAGAAATTACATAAAACTCGCATAAAACTAAAATAATGCAGGGTACAAATTTTCCTTTTTTGTCTTTTCTTGGAAACAGTTAGAGTTATAAACAATTGCAGAAGATCAAAAAGATTCTGAGTAAAACAAAGAATCTATTTGAATCTGCCATTGGCTTACTGCAAAAAAGTTCTGGGGGAAAAGGGGGCATGACTCCTGAAAAAATATCACCCTGTAGTTTTTTCCTGATATTTGGCAAGCTTAATGATGTATGCCTTGCAGCTAAACACATGTTCCGAATTTGAGCAAAACATCGCAAAAGCATTTCCTAAAAAAATTAATTTTGCTTTCTAATTTCTTTTCTGAACAGGGGCGTCGCTAAGGGGGGATGGGAGGGAGTCCCTCCCCAAAATATTAAATTTTAGCAAAAGTAGAAAATCACAAATAAAATTTTAGGTAGAAAGATTTTTGGAGGCAAAATAAAAAAAAAATTGAGTGAGGACCCTTTTTTCTGTTATTAACTTTTTCTCTGTAAAACCAAAAAAAATTGAGTAAACAGTTTTTGGACACAAACTAAAAAAAAATTGGGTGGTAACATTTCTTTTTGGTAATCTAAAATTTTTTGGATAGTTTAAAAAAAAATTATTAGTTAGGAAAGGTGGCTGTTGCCTCCCCCACCCTAATAAGCCTTCGTGTCGACTCTGTCTGAAATATGTGTTTATATGTAATATAATTTCAGGGGCTAACCAAATTTTTAAGGAGGAGCTTAGCTCTTGAAGCTCTGCCTTAAGTACACTTTGGGCCTATTCTTAAATTATGTAGTTGACCCACCTCCCCCCTCTGTACAGAATTTTCAAGAAACAAAATACATTAAAAAAAAGTTATGTGAGCATTACTTTTGAACATATAATTATATGTTAAATGGCATTATGTATTTTAAGAATAGGCCCTAGTATGGGTGTGGAAAGAGACAGAACTTATTAACCAATATTTCTCTATTACTTACCTAAATGAAAAAACATTTGCAACCAAGCAGTGTGTACTCAATGTGATGTCATGATCCATACAAATCCATAATGTTTGTGTACCTAAAATGTAAAAGCAATAGCTAGAATTATGTTCAAACACTAAACTAAAAGACAGAAGCCTAAGGATTTTTAGACATTTTCCATATATTTCATGAATAAAAAAATTAAATAGGTGAAGATATGACATAACTGAGTCTCGGGTCCCCCAAAGACCAAGTCTTGGGTGCACTACTGACTAAAATATCTACTCAAACTAAAAATGGAAAATGCTGAAAAGGCAATACATCAATAATAATAAAATTATATGGACAATGACCCATAAGAAGATGCAGATTTACAGGAGGGGAAATTCTCCCCCCCAAATCTCAAACTATATTAAGTTTTTACATACAAAATACACATCCTGGTCACTATGCAAAACAGTTTTATGCAATATTCATTATGATATCTACCCCCCCCCCCCTAAATAAAGTTCCTAGATCCACCCCTGCCATAACTGAGGGGTGAACAGCTGAACAAAATTTGTACACCATCCTACAGGACTCAAATAAATTCTTGGCCCTGTAGTGTATTTTAGTGTCCTGTGGAGTCCTATTCAGTCCTGTTAAAAAAATTTGTATACCTACTGTGGACAGATGATCACCCCTCCCTAACACACACAGTCTTTTTCCTCGAGGTTACTAGTTACTCCTATAAGTAACTCGAAATGACATCACAGTTACTTGGAGTGACCAGTTGTATGACATCACCGGTCAGTGACATGATTTTTCTCTAAATTCATTGTAAAATACAGATTTTGGAATTACCAAGTTTGAAATATAAACGAATGCACTTAACCTTAAAATTTTGCCACTTCTGCTAAGCTGGTGAGCCTGTGTGGTTACTTGTGATGTCATGTTTAGTGTTACTCAGCGAGGAAAACCTAAAATGAGTAACCAGGACCTGGTTACTTGGAGGAAAAAGGCTTACAAAGCACCAATACTAAGTTGACATATTTTATCTCAAACCAATGTATATGTTCAGTGTCAATCTGTATATATTTGCCTGGCCCCAAAGGATAAAAGAATTAAAAAGCCTTAAAAACATCTGTTTTTTTATTAAGAAGCATTAAAGCAGAACTTATAACTATCAATGGCAAAGAAATCAGCCTTAAAAATGAGAAACAAAATGATTGAAGGGAATACCCGAGAATCTTCATGAAAAACATGATTAAACTTTTAGAATAACAAGTATATAAATCGATCCTAACTTCAATAAAATAAAATATCTTTCTTACCTTGTCTTAGTCACAAAACAAGAATAGTTTGGTCTAATAACACACGCTTTAACACAAAACAGATCTCCTTTGTAGTGAAAAAGTTATTTGGTAGCAAAATTCTTGCATCCGAAAATTCCAGAAAAACAAACCAAGAATTTGAGGTTAGGTCTGACTCGACTGCGTTTACAATATACTTGTAACTTGCTTTTAAAAATGACTTGCAATTTGTAATATGGGTAGAATACTTGTATTATTTATTTATTTTTTTGGTTGCAACTTCTATTAACATTGATTGATGAATGTTACAGATGTTTATACCTATGCACCAAGTAATAACAGCAATTTTTATTTAAATAGTATAAATACTGAATTAGGATATAAGTCATTGTTTTATAAAGGAACCAGATTATATAACAAATTACCATTAGACATTAAAAATTGCAAATCAAATAATATGTTTAAGAGAAAACTAAAGAAGTACTTGTTGCCTAGTCAGCCTGATTGTTTAAGTAAACCCTTGGTACCATATTATATTATATTATATTATATTTTGTTATTTTAGTCTCCATATTATTTTCTTGTTGTGTTTTAGTATAGTAACCTTTTCTCATAAAGAAATATGGTGGCAATGTTTTTTTAGGATAGGATTAAATACATTTTACAGTACAGTGTAAGTACTTATTAAAGCTGTGTGTTACTAGATTATTCTTTTAGTAGGTAGGTATAGTTAGTTCTGTTGGGAATGATACAGGAATGCTTATAATGGTGTTTCGGTATTATTAGGGAAATATAGCCAGGCTATAATTGTGCCAGGCACTATTTTGACACATTCACATTGAAAACTGATAGTTAATCCTTCAAAATTCACACCAAAGTCGAATTTAAAACTATCGTCGTTTATTTTCAATTAATAAAAGAAGGCACTATTTTTTCCAGTTCATATATATTAAACAAAGGCCATGTGTTGAAAGATCACAGCTGATATTACAATGTGAAGGTGTCAAAATTTTGCCTGGCACAATTATAGCGTGGCTATATTCAAATAATTCTCTAATAATACCGATACAAGCATTCCTGTATCATTCCCAATAGAACTAACTATACCTACCTACTAAAAGAATAATCTAGTAAGACACAGCTTTATCAAGTACTTACATTGTACTGTAGAATGTTTTACATCCTATCCTAAAAAAAAAAACATTGATACCATATTTTTTTATGAGAAAAGGTTACTATACTAAAACACACCAAAAAAATTATATGGAGACTAAAATAACAAAATAATATAATATGGTACCAAGGGTTTACATAAACAATCAGGCCTACAGGCTGACTAGGCAACAAGTACTTCTTAAGTTTTCTCTTAAACATATTATTTGATTTGCAATTTTTGATGTCTAATGGTAATTTGTTATAGAATCTGATTCCTTTATAAAACAATGACTTAGATCCTAATTCAGTATTTATACTATTTAAATAAAAATTGCTGTTATTGAGCCTGGCTTTATTTCAATAATTATCCATTATGTAATAATAAGAAGTAAATAGTTATTAGTTTTATAAGTTTGGATTTGTTATGTTATAGAAATACTGGTGTATGTATTAACGTTTAAATGTATTTTTTATATTTATGTTTGTAATTTGAAATAGCATGATTTGCTAATAAAGATTTATTCAATTCAACATAGTGAACCATTTCTAACAAAAAATGGCATTAAGAAAATACTAAGTGTTATGTTATAGACAATTTTCTCAAAGTTTTACGTAATTTATAAACGGCCCCAATCGAACAGAATAAAATCAGTTTTAAATACAAATAGAAACATAGTCCGCGATTGCAGCGCTGTGCGCTACTGGAACTTGTTGGCTGCGCAGACGTATCTTTTCGGCAGTCTCTTTTTATTTTGTCTCTGTTCAGAACCGACAAGCTGACCACCATGCGCCGGTGTGGGAAACAAACATTGCCAGCCCTACACCACGACACGACGGCGACATTTAGTTACAACCATAATATATACTATAATAATGTTTTGCTCAGGAATGTTTTCTAGACTGAACAAGGACTGTTTGTCTCTTCTGACCTTATTTATCCGTTACATCTTATTAACGGTGTAATCATAAAATAACTTTCCAGAAAAGCTATCGTAAAACTATCCAACCTAATTAATGCATCCTTTAGACTCAGATATGTACCTAAACTATGGAAAGTTGCAGAAGTTATTATGATTGCAAAACCGCAAAAGCCACTTCACGATATATCATCTTACAGGCCACGCTCTATGAAAAATTATTGCTTACAAGTAAACAGAGTTACTAATATACTAGAAAAGGTACCAGAAGAAGGAAAAGTTTAACTAAAATATCGGACTACCATTGTCTTTATTTATTTTAAACTCGTCGTTTCAGTTAAGTAAGTATCTCTAACCGTTTTTAAGCGTAAACTAAACAATCAAGTCTCTAGGCCACTACTTGTACTACTTGGTGTGCAATCAGGTGTAACGGCCCGCCTCCTTTTAAAATTCTAAAACACCTGTTTTTCTTAAGGAGTGGTTTCCATATGTTTGGTATGTCCGTGCTTGGTCGACTAAAAACTTCTTTATTCTGCATTATAAACGCAGCCTCAATAAACTTTTGTTTCCGCCAATGCGACTCCTTATGCAAAACTTTAGCTTCTGACCATTGAATCCTGTGACCATTTGACCATGCGTGATGCGCTAAACCGGATTTTTTAATATCCCCTAATTGGGTACTTTTTAGATGTTCATTTATTCTCTCCTGAAGAGGGCGTTTCGTTTCACCTACATATGATTTATCACACTCACACGAGATTTGGTAAATATATTCCTTATTATTTAAGGGATTTGCTGGTTTGGTTTTAGTCACAAAACTCCTTATCGTATTTCCCGATAAAAATACTGTTTTTATATTATAGTACAGTAGACTCGCGCTGGTGTGAACACACGCTTGTGTGAACCTACCAGTAGTGTGAACAGTGAGGATCAATGTATTATATTAGTATAAAGAGTAACGACTCCCGATCGTATGAAAACGGAAAAGAGGTGTTAATCAAATGGCAAAATTTAAGGGTATTACCGAGAGTTACTTACTTTTAATTCGTTTCTTGTGGTAAGTACTAGTACCATTTCATGTTGTGCTTTGTAAAATGGTAAAAACCAAAAAGTTTTCAATTCTTGCTCCCAGAGGTAAGTCTGGAAGGCGAATTTGAGAACGAAATAAAGACACCTAAAAAAGTTGCAGTAGAGTTTTTTCTTTAGAATCACTTACAGCCTAAGAAATATTGAGAACGAGCAGTAGCCACTCATTGGTCAGCGAGATAAGTTCGGACTAAAATAACATTTTACCTAATGATATGTAAATTTTGAAGTTTCATAAAAATTCATAATTGTAGTATTTGTCGATACATTAAATTGTAATTTTCAGCAGAAACTTATAAATTTGCTCTAAATTATAAGAATTGTTACATTTAAAAGATAGGTATGGATTTATTATAACCTTAGAGTAATAACATATAAAGAGAAGTAGTAACCCCGGTTTCGGCGGTCATTCATTCATTTGTTGGTAAACAATGTAGCTTTTCCGCTGTTGCCGGCTCCTCTGCCTCTGTAAAATTTTATAAATAATAAGTAAGGTTCAACTTCTAACCTTACCAAAATATATAGTGCTTTGAGTTGGTTAGGCTATTCAAACCGTGCGATAATTTGTCATGTGCTTGTTAGCCCGCGTCGCTTCGTTTTATGCTGTGTATTTCTTATTACAATCTGCGATAAAAACTCATTTAGACAACATAATTTATGAACGGCCCCTTTTCCCACAATTTTTTCAGGACCTGGCAACAGGTGTATGACATCTTATTACGGATTTCGTGTTAGCAGGGCCGGGTTTCGTTTTGAGCTACTTGGACTATATCCCCGCGCTACTATTTTCCGAAAACCGCATATTGATGCGACGTTCCATTAAAAAGTTAGCATGTTTTAAACTTTTTAACTGTCAAAAAACTGTCATTAGCATTCACGAATTTTGACTAAAATCTAATCAGCTCGTTGCAGTATCGAGTACTATTTTACCTGAAAATTTCATGTAAATCTGTTAAGCGGTTTAGGAGCTATCGCGTTACGGACAGATATACATACACACAAAACACAGACAGACATCACGACGATATTGCTAGGGTAGGTCAAATCACACCCAAATAACACATTTTCGGTGTTATCTCAAAAAATATTTTTTGTTGAAAACAATACCTTCTCTAGCCGTTGCTGTGCGGGCTAGGAAGGTAAAAAAGGGGCGGGCCGACTGCACAACAAGTAGTATAAGTAGTAGCCTTTAGACTGGATTGTTTAGTTTACACTTGAAAACGGTTAGATATACTTACTTACTGAAACGTCCTGTTTAAAATAAACCAACACAAGAACATTTAATGTAAAAAAGAGCCAAGTACGCGAAAATGGCATTCCGTAAAAAGAATTGAGATAAAAGTAAGGCCAAGTTCTCCAATACAAATTTCATAATGAAAGATTTTTACTAGTTGGAAATGTTTTTCTAAACTTTGCTATTACAGCCAATCTTCTTTATGTTCAATTAAGCACTGTGCCTGAGTCATTTACAGCCGTAATAGCCAAGTTTAGAAAAACATTTCCAAACTAGTTTCTTACTTTCATTTTGAAATTTGTATTGGAGAACTTGACTTTACTTTTATCTCAATTCTTTTTACGGAATGCCGCGTACTTGGTTATTTTTACATGAAATGTTTTTGTTATGATTTCACTTCTTTTTTAAAGGAATTGGATAATACTTAATTTTTAAATTAAGAAAATATGCGGAATATTGTTCAAAACTTTTGCAATGCCTTACTTAAAATTTTGAGGTCTTTTAATTTTTTCCCATGGTTTTATCATAGCTGCCATCAGCCTTCCAAAGCTCAGCTCTCTAGCGTTTCTGAAAGTGGACAATGTTACTTTTGCATAACTTTACATGTATAGGGGGGGGAAGTAAATTAAAATTTTCGTGTTTTTAAATTTTTTCCTATAGTTTTATCATAGTTCATATCAGTCTTCCAATGCTCAGCTCTCTAACTTGACATTTATAGGGCAGGAGAGTAAATGAAAATTTTTGGGGTTTTTAAATTTTTTCCCATGGTTTTATTATAGATTCTATCAGCCTTCCAAAGCTCAGCTCTCTAGCGTTTCTGGAAGTGGGCAATGTTACTTTTATATAATTTTACATTTATAGGAGAGGAAAGTAAATTAAAATATTGGTGTTTTAAAATTTTTTCCTATAGTTTTATCATAGTGTATTTCGGTCTTAAAAAGCTCAGCTCTCTAGCGTTTCTGGAAGTGGGCAGTGTTACTTTTACATAACTTTACATTTATATGGGAGGGAAGTAAATAAGAATTTTGGGGAGTTTTAATTTTTTCCTATAGTTTTATCATAGTTCCTATCAGTCTGCCAAAGCTCAACTCTCTAGCATTGCTAGAAGTGGGTAATGTTACTTTTAAATAATTTTACATATATAGGGGAGGGGAGTAAATTAGAATTTTGGGGTTTTTTGATTTTTTCCAGGGGTTTGGTCATAATTTCTATCAGTTTGCCAAATTTCAGCTTTATAGTAGGTCTGGAAGTACAGTAGAATTTTGGTGATCTATACATGAGTGAGTGAGTCAGTGAGTGAGTGGCAATTTCGACGTTTTTTGAAATTTCGTAACTACTTTACTACTATATAGAAGTCCATGAAACTTGGAGGGGTTGTTAATTCTATAAGTTCTACGACTGTGCAAAGTATGAGATTCGTAGCTCTTTCCGAAGTAGAGCTTTAGATAGGTCAAATATGGGCTGAAATGTTGCAAGAAAAGATGGTACGGCAGCGCGAACTTTGCGAGGCACTGCCGTGCCCTCAGATAAAGACAATGGAAGTCCAAAGTTTTATTTCTACTCAATCATTGTCTACGAGTTTTAAACAAAAGGTTATTTTTTCACTTATTTAATGGCAACAAGTTTAATTAGGTGGGTCCTCAAGTCGTGAACGTTTAGCCCAGATATTCCTAGGCTCTAAGGTCGACACTGACAGTAACATGTGTTTGTATTATATGCAGTGTTGTCTTGGCCGTCGGACTCGGTATATTGAATTTTTGGTGTTTTTTTTCTGTGTGCTGAGTTTTATTTTTGTAAAAAAGAACTTAGTTGGACGTAAAAATAAACAAGAAGTGCTATGTTTCTGAAAATACTGTGAAAATTCAGCCCAGTGTGGTTTTTTCGAGATGATTCCAGAGACGCAGCTATGTTGCCATCGCCGGGGATTCTGCAAATTCTAAGTTTTCAGGAATGACCGCCACGAATAGGGAAAATTTACACGGGGCCGCGGTTTACTTCTTCTCTTTATATTATTATTACTCTAAGATTATAACTTACCAATAAATATATCGGTTTTAGAATAGACCTTCCGTAGTGTGAACAGTCTCCATGGTATGAACGTGCAGATTTTTTTCGTGTTTACACTAGCGCGAGTCTACTGTACTTGGCTATTCGTCTTATGTTTTCTGAAATCCCTTGAACATATGGAATGTTAATAATACCCAGCGGATTATTATTTATACACTGTGCGGTAAAGTTACTTTACCGCATAGTGTGCGATAAAGTAAAATTATATAAAATTAGGTATATTTTTAATGAAAAAGAAGTCTAAAATGTTTAACTAGGTATATAGCAATTTTGTATATTAACCGGATCACATTTACCTAATTGCAATTTTGTTTAGTTACAGATTGTCCCCTTTATTAAATGAGCATATTAAACTTCAAAAAGACATTTTAAAATTAAAAAAATATCTTGGTATTATGTAGATAAACACCAAAATTCAAGGTAAACTATATCAGTTATTGATAATTTTACTTTACCGCATAGTGTGTGTAAAGTAAAATTATATAAAATTAGGTATAATTTTAATAAGTAAGAAGTCTAAAATACTTAACCATATAGCAATTTTGTCACCTTAATTTTTAAAACTATAAAAATATGTATTATGTAGATAAACACTTTGATTTAAGGTAAATATATCAGTTATTCATAATTTTACTTTACCGCACACTGTGCAACAGAAAGAACTTAAACTGTTAAAACAAACTCAGGAACAACCTTCTACTTCAACTCCGATGAATACAAGTTACGGCAGATTAGAAAACTGGGAAAGTCGTAAAACACAAGGAATAACAAGCAAAATTAAAAATTGAAGAAATTTGAAAGATTGCATTAAAAAACTGGAGATTCAACTTTCTAACGTAAAGAATAAGAAAAGTAGACGTTTTATGAAATTGAATAGGCTTAGAAGAAACTTTAGAGAGTATAGACAACCTAAAGGTTCTCCCAATGAGATACTAGCTCATATTACAGAAGGGAAGAATATTTCAGAAGAGGTTAAAAATAAAACCCTTTTTTCAGAAGTAATAACAAAACAGATTTACAAATAATTACAGAACATTACAGAAAAAAAGACAGAAGACATTTTTTTTGGGGAATGATTTCAGGCGACACTACCAAGAAGTATAAACAAACCCGTCTTCTGTAAAATGCCACTGGCATTTCTTTAAAAACTAAAAATATATGTCATCATCAAAGGTGTTTCACTTATCCCAGTAGAAATTGAAGAATCTGAGATTAAATATATAAAAAGTTATATTCCAGATCCTCCTTTTCAGGTACTTACTTTTTTCTAAAAAAAATATTTTTAGATGAAATTGGACCATCACGTAATATGGCTCATGAAATGATATTTAGTCGAAATGTTAAGAAAAAGAGATCTATTAATCGACAGTAATGATGGCAGCTCAGATGCAGAACCAATAACCAACCATCTTAAACAATCTTCATTTAGCTATAAAAATATCTACACTAGCTCATATGAAGAACCACATACTCAAATTTCTAAAAATGAGGAAAACAAAGATAACAAGCTTTTAGAGAGTGTCAAAAAAATGAGTTTGTGGTAATTATTATGGAAAAAACAGTTTAAGCACCATGTTGGTATGGTGCAAAAAAAAGATTCACGATTATTTAGTGAAGTTTCTAAAAAAAGTTTATTATAATAATTCATATATCATTTACAAGATCATAATTGTTTATGCCAAAAATAATGTTGTATGTCTACTTTCAACACCTATGATTAATAGTAGGGAGCAGTATACATTTATGGCTGATCTTTCTAAATTTAAGAATTTAAATAAGTTTTTTTAAAGTTTTTGTGGTTGTAGTTTGTTCTTGTTATTATAAGCACAATTTCTTTAAATAAAAGATTCTACTGATAATCTAAACTGTTATTTTCTTACCTCCGTGAAAGACACATCGTCGTTGATCTTACAAACTGACTGAAAAAAATGCAGTTTTGAGAAGACCATAATACTACCTTATTTGTGTAATTCTTTGATCTCACAAAGTGTCGTAACTCATAAAAATCCTTTAAATAGGAGCAAAATCATTAGTTCCAAGAACATTTTTAGTGATATAAATCCAATATAAATTTTCCCTAAAACTTGAAATTGCTCTCTTGTAAAATTACAATAAATGAGTTACGAGTTACGACATATCGTCGTTGATCTTACAAACTGACGTATCTCAAAAAAATTCAGCTTTGAGAAGACCATAATACTACCTTATTTGTGTAATTCTTTGATCTCACAAAGTGTCGTAACTCATAAAAATCCTTTAAATAGCACCAAAATCATTAGATCCAAGAACATTTTTAGTGATATAAATCCAATATAAACTTTCCCTAAAACTTGAAATTACTTTCTTGTAAAATTACAATAAATGAGTTACGTCAGTTTGTGAGATCAACGACGACATCTACCGTTTTTTTAAATCTCTGTTATTTCTTAACGTATTAAAATTAGTGAACAGCTTCAGCATGTTAATAATAGAGCTATTGGCTTTCTCAAAAAACTATTTTGAAGTAAAAATAAAACAACAAAAATTAAGAAACCAGTTATTGTGTTTGGGACATCTCAGGACACTCACCCATATATAAAGAAAGGGTTTATACTCAAATATGTCACAAATGGACATAGTTCAGTCAATGAATGGGCATTAGGGTGTTGTAGAGTGCATGGAGGGGGGGCAGTTAGGAGGTAAACGTACTAAAAATCCCCACCCCTAGCACCCCAGCTTCAGTGGCGGAGGGGGGTTAGAAGGTGCACTTTTTCAATTTTTTGCCTTTAACTCGATTACGGTAAGTTGTACAAAAAAAAATGTTCTATTAAAAATTAAAGAGGACTAAATTTCCTATAAAACCGTTATGCTAGCTTTAACCTTAGTGAAACACATGCTGAGATAGTGGCTACCGAAAATCGGTAATTTTTGAAAAACATATTGGCCCATATTTTTTATCAAACTTGTTTATCTAACAGTTTTGTTTTTGATTTTAGATGAAATTTGTTAATATAAAAGTTAAAGACCGGTCAATTTTCTTTAAAAATGTGTACTTATTACCAATCTACCTTCAACTTGTCAAAAGATAGAGCAAATTGAAATTTTTAATGAAATTTCTCAACTTTCACAAATATTACAAAAACTTTCCTATTTACTTTTTGCATTATTTATAAGTAATACATTAGCGAGAAAAGATAAAAGTTAGGGTAATGTACTGGGTGAGTTTTTATAAAGCACCACCCCATTAACTCTGTCAATATAAATCGTAGAAAGATTGAACGTTAATTGTAATTAGAGAAAATAAACTTGTTTTGCTCCAGGAATGAGTTTCTAAAAAAAACCTTATAAAATTCATAATAAAAACATTACAATAGATTCTCTGTTAGTCTTTCAAAGAATATCTATAAGCAAAAAAAGTGTAAATAAGAATAAGAAAAACAAAAAAATCTGTTTTGTTTAATCTTTTTAAACCAACAAACGAGAACGTAGATCTGACAAACTATGATGTGGTTATTGATGGGGGGTTTTTATTGCATAAAGTTGTGTGGCAAAGAGGATCCTCAGTTACTGAAATTTGTAATGGATACATCAAATTCATCAAGACCCACTATGCAGGCAAGTTTTGTACTGTGGTTTTTTATGGATATAAGATAACAGAAATGAGTACCAAGGCTGCAGAAGAAAAAAGACGCTATTGTATGAAAAAATCAGTAGATATGTATTTTACTTTCCATAATCAAATAAATGTAAGTGAGGAATTCCTTTCAAATACCAACGACAAAGATCATCTTATAAAATTACTAAGCTCCAAACTTCAGGAATGTGGAAACACAATGCTGCAAGCATCAGATGATGCTGATTGTGAGCACTGCAATTCAAAACTCTTTAAAAAATTCATGCAATGTAGCTGTATTTAGGGAAGATCCAGCAGCTAGGACTAAAAGGAATACTGTTCCTGCATGCTTTTAGTGGTTGCAATTCAACATCGGCAGCCTTTCGAAGGGGTAAGCTTGGATTTATAAAGCTTTATCAAAAGCACCCTGAAATTCAAAAATCAGCAAAAGTATTTTACAATCCCAGCTACTTGCATGCTGAAGTAGAAAATGCTGGACATTTATGCATGTTAAAATGGTATAACTCTCCAACAAATGAAAATTCCCTAAATGCGTACCGATTTCGGTTATTTTTAAAATCAGTAGCAAGTATTAAATCTGATCTATCATCACTTTCCCCCAAGTGAAGGAGCAACAAAACAACATTCGTATAGAACATATTATCAAGTACAGCTTTGAATAGGAAATTAGCTAGCTCCAGAACTATGGGGTTGGGAATTTAAAGTAAACTGTCTAGTTCGAGTCTTCGCCCAAGATCCTGTGACACCAAAAGAAATTTTGGACATGATTTATTGTAGATGCACAACTGACTACAGTAGCATCAAATGAAGCTGCAAGAAAAAGTCGTTAAATTGTTCCCATTTATGCCACAATTGTCAGGGAAATTGTTTTAATGATGTGTCCGTTTCAACTAATCACAATGAAGACGACGAAGACATGGAATGCCTTCCGACATTGCTTAAAACTAACAACGAATATGAAACTATTGACTGAGAGGAAATTCCGGAAGTGGAGCATCTGGCCTTTCGCAACCCAAGAAAGCAAGACAAACAAAATAATGGTCTTAAATTTACAAATCTGATAAACTATACTTAAAAGATTTTACTACGTACATTAGTGGACTTACAGGCCTAAAAAAATTCGACGTTACCAAACATCTACCCAGAAATACTCTAAGTATAATAAATGAAGTAAGAGAATTGTATATTATGCAATTTATGTGGTATGTACACCTGAGTATTTTATAAGTTTATTGGGTAAAATAGTAAGTAGATATAAGACGACCGGTCTAAATGCACTTTTCCTTTATACATATGTGTACTTAGTTGTAAAGTTTATTAGCTTATTTGTAAATTTAAATTAAAAACATAATCATCATTACCATCACTTTCTGTGCCTGAAGATGTAAAGGTTTTGGATGCTCCATATTCAATATAAATGTAAATTTGTACGCATGTACAATCCAATATATACGAACTTAATTTTTGAAGTCTAATTTCTTAAACCAACACAAGTTTTTTTTGTAAAACCTTGTCCTGAATCAATAGTCCAAGTATAAATGCCTAGTGACCTATCCAATTTTTAAGGTGGTTCAATAATGCCAACCCTTAATAATAATATCTACTTCTTATTTTTGAAGTACCTCCATCAGGGTACCATCACAAATCTGAAGTTTGTCCGAGGGCTTATGATGATGATAAAGAAAGATGATGCTAAAAGCAACCACACTTTTTTTTGTGGAAAATCACAAACATGAACTTTAAACTAAAACGCCTGTAACTTTTAATTTATAAGCACAAATTAGTAAATAAATAAATATATGTTTTTCAATTGAATGCTTTATATTGTTATTTTTACCGAATATCTTTTAGAATTTAAAACAAGTGTTAGATTAACAAATTTGAGAAAAAAGATGGGGCAAAAAGTTTTTTTTCAAAAATTACCGATTTTCGTCGTCTTTGTCTCAGAATCTGTGATGACTAAAGGTAAGGTTAGCATAACCGTTTTATGGGAAATTTAGTCCTCTTTTATTTCTAGTAGAACATTTTTTTTGTTCAACACACCGTAATTGAGTTATAGGCAAAAATCTGAAAAATTGCACCTTTTCACCCCCCTACGCCACTGAAGCGAGAGGGCTAGAAGTGGGGACTTTTAGTATGTTAACGCCCTGAATACCCTTAACATATTCCCAGAGAGAAAAATTCTCCCCCCTCCATGCACTCTACAACCCATTCGTTGACTGGACTAATAGACTAACAAAAACAATGTCTGTGTCGGCAATCAAATTATATATACATAATAAGGCGCTGACTGTGACGTCGCACGGCACCCCGACATAAAATAGGATTCTGGAACGTACCAACATCTAATCTAATCGTGTCATTGACTAAACTTACATATTAATATCCGATTATTTACCATCTCTTTTTAAACTTATGTATTAGTAAGGGCGCTTAAGAATCTTAAACACACATGAGTTTAATAACTAAACAGTGGTACACTAGTTTTATTTACTAAACTCACACATTGTCATACTACTTACTCTCTCTTTTTCTTATTGTAGTGGGACGGGCGCACAACAATCTAAAACAGTTATGGGCTTATTTTGAAAAGACAGGTGTTTATAAAATGCCATTTTGACAATCAATGTCAATCGACTTTTTTCCATTAGCGCACAGTGGGCTCTGTGATCTGATTTTTCGCCAAAAAGGGATTAAATTAAAAACGAACAGTAGGCCTTCAAAAAACTATGATTTGATTGACGCAACTTTCAGTTATTTTTTAAAAAGTGTCATTTTTCCTTTCAAAGGAACGCGTTAAAGTATTATATTTGTCTGGCGATTTGATCTAGATTTAAAGCTATTCTGCAACAATATTTTATGTTATCTAAAATTCGCATAAAATAAATCTTGTAGAGGGAGGTAAGTAGATTATATACATTAATACACAGGTAAGACAAGGGTTTTTGCTTGGAATTTTTGAAATTCTATAAACATACAGATTTCTTATAAATGTTGGTCAAAAATTTAGCTTCAGTCATTTTCACATTTTCACCGTTTTCTGGAAATTTTTATTTGTACATATCTTTAAAAAATTATAATTTAAAATGTGCTAAAAAGGGATATCTTTGAGAATATCTGGTTTTATATTTTATATTGTTTTTTATAAAAGTGCTTGTCTATTATTTTTAAAGCACTTTAGGCTAACCTAAACAAATAAAAATATAAAAAAAATATATATTAATAAAAAATACAAATAATGTAAAAAATATTTAAAAAATAAAAAGGTAAAAATAAAAAAATAATAAAATGTTCGGTCTGACATGTAATTTTAAAGAGAATTTTATACTAATTTCAAAAATCAAATAAAAAAAGAAGGTCACTCCATTAAAAATATCAACTGCAATATCTCAAAAAAAATTATAGAGGAAGTTAACTTTGACGGGTGGATTGTTTATGAAAAAAATAGGTATAAACTTTTGAGATAAACGCTTCTATTTTGAATCATCAGCCAAATTACCAAACCTGACTTTTAACAAACTAGTAATATAAAAACGTGGGCGTTTTAAAAATATTTATTTTGTTGGACTTAAAAACACAGTCGTTAAACTTGCAGGTTGTTATCCGCTACAAAGTCAGTGTTACGTTCGTATTATTTTATACGTAATACTTTATTTAGTTTTTGGTACAGCCAAAGCATAATACCTGTTCGTACAACTTTAATTTTAAATTCAAATTTTGCGCCAAATTCCCGTATTCGGAAAACCAACACAATTTCAATTTGATTGGCACAAGCAAAACGCCAGCGCCATCTACAAAAAATGAATCTGCGCTAAGAGGCGTAACCAAAAAAAGATTCGTCTGTCGGATTCTGTCGAGATCACCACGCAGCATGGTGATAAATTCTATTAACCAAAAAATCCAATAACATTCTTAGAAAATCAAACTAAACCATTACACAAACAAGTGATTCTAGTGTGGAGCGACTGCAACGACTGGGCCAGCGAGAGGAGCTCCTCTGGACGACGGAAACAGCTGAAGAGGTGAGTGCCAATCCTCTATATTGTCTTTGTGTGGCTCGGAAAAATTAATATTTTTACATCGTCCTTTTAAGGATTTTTGCACCCAGATTTTATAAAACGACCAGTGCGCTTACAGTCCCGCTGCTCTACCAACCTCAAAACGTCAACATTTTTTGGTCCCACGACCCAGATAGTTTTTAAAATTTGTTTGCTAGAAATATTAGATTTTTTCGCCTCGCCATTTTGGTTCATTTGTTGCCGTGTCCGGTTTAGAAAGGAGGTTCCGTCCCCCCTTGCGTGGCTTAACGGTTGCTCCACCCACATTTCATTGCAGCCGAAATTGGCACTTCGTACGTCGTTTGTTTTGATTCAAAAATCGAAATTTGTTTAAATAATAGTTATTTGTTTAAATAATATGTTATAGTTATTCAAAACAACAAAAGTGCTTGTGAGTTAAATGCTTTATTCTTATTTAACAGGTAAACAAACACATCTAGTAGAATTAGTATTTACCTGTAAATAATAAGAGAAACGGTAGTAGGTACAATTTGTTTTCTGTGCATTTATTTGGGAGAAAAATCGCGACCTAGGATAACAGCTGTGATAAGTTTTTGCATTTATTCGAGAAATCGATAATAAAATATATGCTGTCGGACTCTTTTGGACTGATTAAAGTCAATAGGGGTCAAGTGTTAGTTTTATTCCTTTTAAATATTTTTAATTTTTTAAATTAACAATATGTCGTTAAAAAAGCTTGAGAATCAACGCAAAGTTTCAATATCTCGTATTACGGAAACGTATAACTTGGGAACAAAAGCTAAATCAGATAGTTCTTCCTTGCCAATTTTTAAGGCGTTTTACGAATCGTTAGATGATCACTATGAACAATTTAAAAACATTCATAATGACATCATAGGTCTCTTGAAAGACGACGACGAAGATGAGTTCGAAGTACAAGACAAAATTAGGAAAGATACGGATCTATTCTACCACCAAGCTAAAGTTCTTTTTTCGAGTTTATGTTCCGATTCAGTTCACTCAAATTTCACCCCCGCAACTTCACACTATTCACGTAGCGATGATCTGGGCCCTTTAAAGGTACCTTGCTTTAATGGAAACGTAAAAAAGTGGCCAACCTTTTACGATGTTTATTCTTGTTTGGTTCACGAAAACTCTAATTATTCCGATATAAGGAAATTTCAACATTTGCTAACCTTCCTTGAGGGCGAACCACTTAATATTTTAAGTTCTATAAAATTAACGGCAAGCAATTACGCAATCGCCTGGAAGGTATTAACAGATCGCTATCAAAATAAAAGACTTTTAGCCAGTACCTACTGGAACTCAATCTACTATGCAAATTCTTTAAAGGGAAACCAGTCAGCAAAGGATCTTAGAGTCTTGGTAGATACCTTTTCCGAGAATGTTGCGGCGCTCGAAAATCTTGAATTTCCAGTAACGTCGTGGTGTTTTTGTTTATTTTCAATTTTATTATCAAAAATCGATCAAACCACAAGAACCGCTTTCGAATTAAAGTATTGTACTACCGAGATTCCAACATATCAAAATCTAATTCAGTTTCTTATTAACCAATGCCGTGCTCTTGAAACAGTACAGCTATCTCCCCAAAATACGCAAATGCAACCTTCGACTTCAAAACAACAAAAACCAAATTATTCGAATTCTAGTAACCACAAATATAATTCTTATTCAAATAATCAGTACAAATCAAGCCCTCCATCAAATTTTTTAGCGCATACGCACTCACAAGTATCAAATAAACAATCCAATACTCAATTTCGACAAAACCAACAACCCTATAAGTGCAAATTATGCAATAATTCTTTTCATCCACTCTCGCAGTGTGGTGTTTTTATCTCCAAATCTCCTTCAGATCGTTTTACTTATGTAAAACAACAATCGTTATGTATCAACTGTTTACGTTCAAATCATCAAGTAATTGACTGCAGTAGTACCTACAACTGCAGGGTATGTCGACATAGGCACCATAGTCTTATTCATCTATCGCAAACGACAGATTCAATCCGTCAGAATTCAAGTCAATCCTTTGTTAATTCAAGCCAAAATTCAAATCAAAATTCGAACTTAAATCAAAGTTTTATTTCAAATCAAGTGGCCGTGCCTAGCACAGGCACAAACTTATCGTATCAGAATTCAAATTCAAGTCTTAGCCAACAGAACCCTAGTTTTGTTCAACCCAGTTCAAATTCAATTCAAATCAATTCGAATCCAAATACATCTACAAATCAATACTCTTCGTTATCCACCTTGACGCCCCGGACGACAGTGCTTCTAGCGACTATAAAATTAGAGGTACTGGATAGTCGGGGTAACTACCAACCTGTCCGAGCACTTCTGGACAGCGGTAGCCAAGCTAACCTGTTAAGCGAAGCTTGTCTTAATAGGTTAGGCTTGCCAAGAAACAAAATTTCGATCCCTGTTCTGGGACTAAATCAATCTTCATCGGCCACTAACGGCATTTCTACTTGCACTATTCGAGCCCTAGGCCAACAAGAGCCTACCTTTTCTATTCAAGTCTTCGTTTTACCGAAACTCTGTTCGAATATGCCCTCAATACAGGTAGATTCATCCAATTGGAGTCATATTTCAAATCTAAAGCTTGCAGATAATCAATTTTACAACCCTGGTCCAATTGACTTACTCTTAGGTGCACAACTTTACACAGAAATCGTCCAATCAGGACGAATTCCAGGACCTCACGGCCTACCCTCCGCTTTTGAGACAGTTTTTGGGTGGGTCTTGATGGGCCAAACTCAAAACAAATATTTCACCTCAAGTCAATTCTTACTTTACTTCCTGTGAGCAGTCTCTCGACTTTAATATTCGCAGATTTTGGGAACTAGAATCAATTAAGTCAAAAACCCGAAGAAAAAAGATGTGAAGAGATTTTCCAAAAAACTACCACTAGAGATATTTCGGGCCGATTTACTGTAAAGTTGCCTTTTCGTCACATTGACCCTCCTGACCTAGGAGACACATATTCAGTGGCCTATCGTCAATTTTTGTCTCTCGAATCTCGCTTAATAAAAAATTCAAATTTCTATAGTATGTACTCGGATTTTATGAGAGAATATCTCAAAAACGGGCACATGTCTTTAATTCCAAGATCCGAACCTAGACCTCAGTTATGTTCTTATTTACCACATCACGGAGTCCTTCGTCTTGACAAATCAACGACTAAACTCCGGGTGGTTTTTAACCCCTCGATTAAGGGTTCGAAAGGCCTAAGCATGAACGAAACTCTTTTAATAGGACCAAAATTACAAGCCGATATTTCCGAAATTCTATTAAAATTCAGATTTTATTCTATCGTATTTTTGACTGATATAAAACAGCACTTTTTACAAATTCAAATCAATCCAATTCATCGGGACTACCAAAGGCTACTTTGGCGATTTGATCCCAATGAACCCCTGCAGGAATACAGGCTTAATACAGTGACGTTTGGTGTTAGTTCAAGTCCCTATTTAGCTATTAGAACTCTTAGAGAACTAGCCATCCTGGAGGCTAAGAATTATCCTGAAGCATCTCAGGTCCTTTTGAATAACATTTTCATGGACGATATTTGCTGTGGAGCTAACTCTCTAGAAGGTGCTTTATCACTTCAAAAGGATCTCATAGCGTTGCTTAAATTGGGAAAATTTGAATTAAGAAAATGGGCATCAAATAATCCGAAACTTCTTTCACATTTGTCGCCCGCTGATTGTCAGATCCCTGTTACCTTTGAAGACGATTCTTCAACATCGATTAAGGTGTTGGGCCTTCAGTGGCACCCTTCTACAGATACTTTTACCTATTCTTGTACCCCTTGTGAAAAACCTTGCACCAAAAGGAATATTTTATCAGCTATCGCTAAAATTTGGGATCCTATAGGTTTCTTATCGCCTGTTTCATTTTTAGCCAAAGTGATTATGCAAAAACTTTGGTTATGCAAAACTGATTGGGATGAAATACCCCCCGATCCAATCAAAACTCTTTGGAATCAATTCAATAATCAATTAACCACTCTTTCGAATCTTTGTATACCTAGACATATTTTTTCGAATAATATTCAACGATGTCAATTGCTAGGTTTCTGCGATGCATCCGAGCTAGGATACGCTTCTTGCGTATACGTTCGCGTCGAATTACCAAATAAAATTATCAAAACTGCTCTAGTCATGGGCAAGTCAAGGGTTGCTCCCTTACACACTATTTCAATCCCACGTTTGGAACTACTTGGAGCTACTCTATTAGCTGATTTACTCGAACTAGTTATTCGCACCTATTCATCATTACTCGTAATCGATGAAATTCTTGCGTTCTCGGACTCACAGGTCACGCTTCATTGGGTCACATCTTCACCTCACAAGTGGAAGACCTTTGTGGCAAACCGCGTAAGTCGTATTCAAGAAACAATCCCCGAAGTCCCATGGTATCACATTACTTCACTCGAGAACCCTGCCGACTGCGCTAGCAGAGGGTTGTCGCCCAATAACTTAATAAATCACCCTCTTTGGTTTCACGGCCCTCCATGGATTACCTTGCCCACTACGGAGTGGCAAATTCAAAGGTTTATAAATGAACGTTCTTTGGGAGTTCCAGACGAGGTTCTCAAAGAAGAAAAACCGGAAAATTCAGTGGTGCTGACGGCAGAAATTCAAAATCAAAACTTTTTTGATAGATTAATCGATAAAATATCCAATTTAAATACCATTCAAAAAATCATTTGTCATTTTCTAAGACTTATTCACAATCGAAAAACCTCAGTTGACCCTTTATCCGGCGTTTTTTCCGCTTTTGAACTACACAAGGCTCTACTTGTTTTAGTTAAAAGGGTCCAAGAAGAGTGTTTTTCGGATATCATTCAAAAAATTCAAAATACTCAGCTATTACCTAAGCCGTTTCGTAAACTCGCGCCCTTTTTGGACGAATTGGGTTTCCTTAGAGTGGGCGGACGCTTACGGCATTCTCAACTCTCCTTTGAGGCAAAACATCCCTTATTATTGCCGAAATCTCATAGATTAACCCAATTGATCATTATTCAAACTCATAACGAAAATTTACATCCCGGAATAAACACAGTCCAATACTTAATTCGTCAAAAGTTTTGGATTATGTCATCACGTCGAGCTATTCAGAGGGTTTTATTGCAATGTATTCCCTGCTTTCGCTTAAAACCAAAACCGTATACTCCGTACATGTCGGATTTACCTTCTTTTAGAACGTCACAATTAAAATGTTTTTCACACGTTTGCTTAGACTATGCAGGCCCAATCAAAACCTTTGTAGGTCAGAGACGTCGTGGAGCACAAGTTGGTAAATCATATATCGCAGTCTTTGTCGATACTTCTGTCAAGGCAATCCATATCGAGCTTGTTTCGGATTTAACCACAGAGGCGTGCATCGCTGCTTTACGACGCTTTGTCGCTAGACGTGGCACTTGTGTCCAAATCACAAGTGATAGAGGCTCAAACTTTGTTGGGGCTATTAAGGAGCTCCATAATCTTTCGAAATTAGCTTCTGAGAGCTTAAAAATCAAATGGTGTCTTAATAGTCCGGGAGCCCCCCACCTAAATGGTCTAGCAGAAGCAGGAGTCAAATCTATAAAAACACATTTGTATCGGGTCATCGGTGACCAGATACTAACCTTCGAAGAGCTCTATACTCTCCTCGCCCAAATAGAGGCATTACTCAATTCTCGACCCCTTTGTGAGCAAAGCTCTGACCCAAACGATCTTACGTCTTTGACTCCGGGTCATTTCCTCACAATGGAACCCCTTAATTCGTGTCCTGATCCTGACCTTTCTACCCTTAAAGTTAATACCCTTAAGCGTTGGCAACTTATCCAACGGATTCATGCCGATTTCTGGAAGCGTTGGAAACTCGAGTACTTAAATACTTTACAACAGCGTTCTAAGTGGTCGGACCCTTCGGTTGAAATCAAGCTAGATACGCTTGTATTAATTAAGGATGAAACTAGGCCGCCATTACACTGGTTGCTGGGTAGAATAGTATCTGTACATCCTGGTCGGGATAATCACATTCGAGTTGCTACTGTTAAAACACAACACGGACTTTTCACTCGTCCCGTGGTCAAGTTGTGCCCACTACCTTTAGATGCGCACTAAACTCCCAAGCAACTTCTTTGTTTCGTGTGTCGTTATCTAGAATATATATATATTTTTTTTTCATTTTTTTTTTCCTTTTGATCTATAAACCTAAAACGGGTTTTAATAACCTACCCTTTAAGGTTTTGAATTAACTTATATTTTTTTTTTTATATAGCAATTTGTTTATTCAATTAATCTCAATGTAAAACTTCGTTTTAAGTGGGCGGAAAATGTTCGTGCAACTTTAATTTTAAATTCAAATTTTGCGCCAAATTCCCGTATTCGGAAAACCCACACAATTTCAATTTGATTGGCACAAGCAAAACGCCAGCGCCATCTACAAAAAATGAATCTGCGCAAAGAGGCGTAACCAAAAAAAGATTCGTCTGTCGGATTCTGTCGAGATCACCACGCAGCATGGTGATAAATTCTATTAACCAAAAAATCCAATAACATTCTTAGAAAATCAAACTAAACCATTACACAAACAAGTGATTCTAGTGTGGAGCGACTGCAACGACTGGGCCAGCGAGAGGAGCTCCTCTGGACGACGGAAACAGCTTAAGAGGTGAGTGCCAATCCTCTATATTGTCTTTGTGTGGCTCGGAAAAATTAATATTTTTACATCGTCCTTTTAAGGATTTTTGCACCCAGATTTTATAAAACGACCAGTGCGCTTACAGTCCCGCTGCTCTACCAACCTCAAAACGTCAACAATACCGTTTAACGCTTTTTAATATTTTTAATTTTTAGTATGATTTATAGTTTATATTATTTTGCAAACTCTTTATCCTTTTTAACGCAGCATTGTTAAGCATTACACAATGAGCTCAATTTAACCTTAACAAACCCCAAGTACCAAGTTTGTCACAAATCGGTTCATAAATGGGATAGTCTATAGGATAATATTTGTTTGAGCAGAAAATTATAATAAGCGACGTTAAACACGGCAGAGTTCCAGAGTTAACACATATCGGTTCATAAATGCCAAAGTTCTCCATTTCCGATCGGCCATGATATTTTTTGTGTTAAGTTTGAGTAACAAATCTTAATTATCGGCTTTGTACACCCCAAATTTTTACAAATAGAAAACTGCTCTCTTGGATCTGTCATATAATTTTTTTAGGAGTTCATAATTATATTCAGCGACTTTAGACACGCCAAAGTTCCAAATTTGATACCTATTGGTAAATAACTATTTTTTAAATTTAAGTCAAACTTCATATTTATCGACTATTAACACTCCATATTTCAAAATTTGACTTATCGGTTCATAAATAGGAAACTTCGCCTATTTGGATCCGCCATTTTGAGTGATAATTCCTTTTTTCTCATTTCAAAGCAAAATATTGTTACAAAATCCATTTTTCTAATTTTGGTCAAAAATTAGGTCTGGGAGCCCATTGTTTAGTAGTGAGTTGGACACATCAAGGTAGAATAAAGGGGAGCCGCTCCAAGCATTTGTATAATGCGACAGAAAATGGGACCCCTAGGCGTGGCTTAGAGTCGTACCAATATGTCTGCTTAACAGGGCTGCACTCAATACATTTGTTTACATTTCTTTTTAATACAAGATTTCAGCTTCTTCTCTACAAGGGATATCGAGAAGGGTAATACTTAGGTTTGTGAAAAATTGATGTTTATTAATTTAGAGATGAAAATTATGAATTTATGATAAGATAAATTTTTTACTTTTAATAAAAAATTATGTTTAGGGATTAAAATTATGAATCAAAATGTGCCGTATAAGATTTTATTTTGCTGCGGTAATATTTGGTTTTGAAAAGGAACAGCGACTTCTATCATTGTAAATCATTATACGTTGTTTGAGTTGATTACTAATGATCCCACCAACACTGCCTGACCTGTTAACAGACCCAAAATTATCTTAATCAAAAAGTAAGGTTAGGTGCCATTTTTTTTTTTAATTCTGAGCCAGTGGCGTGTCGTATGGGGGGCCAGGGGAGAGGCGAACGATTTGATTTCATGCATTAATAGCTCATACAATTACCCACACGGCTATGTATAATAAATTTCGAAGCTGTTTCGAGGCCACGAAAAATTTTTGTAATTTACAATCAAAAAACTTAATTGACTTATACACTGCGCTGTCAGCGAATTTGCACCAAACGGTTGCGATTGACTGCTTCCTAATTTTACATTGCCCCCGGTTCCTAGGGGCCGTAAGTGGCTCATATCCTGTTTTGACCCACCGCACATAATATCTAATCCTCTAATTTAGTGAGACCTAGTTGTGCAGGTGCAGTAGCTTGAAAAATAAATGGGATAGTCTAAAAATATATTGTACCCCTGACATCCCCTAGGGGCCATTAAGATAATTTTTTATCACAGGTAATGGATCAATACCCAAAGTCCGATATAAATTGCCACAAAAATTAGTTTTTTTTAATTTAATTTGATAAAATTGCTTGAACTTTAAAATGTATCATCTATGTAGGGGCCGCCTCTAAATATGAAAATTTTTATATTTTGTGATATGTGCCGGACCCAATAAAATATCTTGAATAAGTGATTTTCTTTTCGGTGGGTTCAACATAAGATATTGACTCCTTAAAGCCCCTAGGATGGCCGCGATTTTTCTTATATGGCAAACCTGTGGGTAATTGTATGGCCTACCAATTTGATGACATAGTTGTAAAGGTGCAATAGTTTAGAAGATATAAGGCATAATCTTAAAACACATTTTGCCCCCTTTCGCACCCTAGGGGCAAAATATATAATTTTTTTTGACAGTCAAAAAGCTAGTGCGTGAAGGCCAATGTACCTGCCAAATTTCATTACTATAGCTTAAACCGTTTAGAAATTAAAAAATATTTTGACACTCTAACCTTGCTTTTTGACTAAGACAATTTTGGGTCTGTCAACTGGTCAGTTGGTGGAATTATTAGTATTCGATTAAAACTGGTGTTGTAAAATCTTCATCAAAACGCCCACGAAGGCCAAATTTTGACGCTAGTGCCCGGACTACGATGCGGTTATTAAAAAGCAGTGTGCAGCACACTGGAAATAATTTCTTCTTGATTGTATGACATCAAACTGCTTCACGACGAGATACATCTTTAGGAAATCTATATATATATTTATCGGTTTCACAACGTTCTACGTCTTCCGATACCCAATCTCCACTCGTTTCTGTTTGCCCATAATTCATCATCGAGGCCTCTTATTCTTATTTCACTATCTATTCCTTCTCTCCAGCTTCTCCTTGGTCTTCCTCGTTTTCTTCGGCCAGTTGGTTTCCATTGTAATATTTGTTTAGGTAGTCTTCCATCATCCATTCTTTGTACATGTCCGTACCACACCAGTTGTTTTGTTCTTATATCATCCACTAGAGTACGTTCACCCACTGTCATAATTTCTCTTATTCTTTGATTGGTAACTCTTTCTCTTTTTGATTTCCCTGCTGCTCTTCTCCAATAGTCCATCTCCGTAGCGGAAAGTATTTTTTCTGTTCTATCTTTGATTGGCCATACTTCTGAGCCGTATGTAATAATACTTTTTACAATGGTGTTATATATAAGCTTTTTGTTATGTTTTGATATACTTTGGTCCCAAATTATTCCATTTAATAAAGTTATTGCTTTTCTTCCTTGTACGTTTCTATCTTTTATAGCTTTGTCTAGTGTTCCGTCAGCTGTAATTTTTAGACCCAAGTATTTATACTCATCACAGGACTGAATTCGCTGCCCAATATTTAAGATTAGATCCTGTTTCGTTCTGTTTCGTTCCACCAATACACATATACTCTGTCTTATTGATATTAACCTCTAGTCCCCACTTATTGTACTCTTCTATTAGTTTTCGTGTCATATATTCGAGGTCGTCATAATCCTGAGCCACCACTATCTGATCATCGGCGAAACATAAAGTATACAAGGTGGTTTCATTCAACGGAATTCCCGTGTTTTGGCATTTTCTCTTCCAGACTTTAAGGACTTGTTCCAAGTATATCTTGAAGAGCGTAGGCGAAATACAGCAACCTTGTTTAAGACCTTTATTTACTTGAAAGCCTTTGGTTAGTTTTGCTTTTATTTTAACTTTTGCCTTACTATTGCGGTATAACTCTTTGATGGCCTTAATTAGTTGTACGCTTATGTTTGTCTTTTCCAACGCTTTCCAAAGTAGATTTAGTGGTATACTATCAAATGCCTTCTTGAAATCTACGTAAAGCAGTTGGAGCTCTTGTCCGTATGCCATTTTCTTTTCAATAACTTGGGTTATACAAAAGAGATGATCTGAAGTCGATCTACCCGCCCTGAAACCAGCTTGTTCTTCTGCCTCCATATCTTTATATTCGCTCTCCACTTTATTTCTTATTATTTTGCCATATATTCTGCTTAGCGTACTAGTTACCGATATACCTCTATAATTGTCACATTTTCCTTCCTTTTTTGTGTATTGTGGATATATATGACGTTTTCCACACAGTTGTTACTGCAGCTCCATTTAAATATATTTGGAAAAGATTCCGTAATCTACAAAACAATTCTTCAGTGCCATATTTAATAAGTTCAGCTGGGATATTTCCGGGTCCGGCAGATTTACCGCTTTTTAAGGCTTTGCACACGTTTTTGACCTCATATATTGTGAGGGGTACTGGAGATCCCATCGTTCTAATGATATTGTCTCTTTCGTCTTCCTTGAATTCTGCTCTATCTTCAGTTAAAAGTTTTTTAAAATGCTCATCCCATTCTTTGTCTGGTATTGGTGAAATAATGTCTCTGCATGTTTCTTTTTTGATCGATCTTATAGTTTTCCAGCTTTCGGTACTTCTCCTACCTCCTAAGTAAGAATCTATTTTCTGGCACTTTTGCATCCATGATTGATTCTTCTTATCACTGATCATTCTTCTCACCTTTGATTGCGCGATTTTGTATTCTTCTCTGCTTCTATCTGTCTTTTGGGATAAGTACGTGTGATATAATTTCCTTTTTTCCTCTATTTCACTTTCAATCTCAGCATCCCACCAGTATGGTTTTGTTCTTTTTGGAGTTTCTTCCACTAATCCTAGTGCTTCTTTTGCAGCTTGATGGATGCTTAATGTGATACATTCGTATTCTTCATCTGGGGTTTCACCTGAACTTGAATTAAGTTTTTCGTTCAGTCTCTTTTTGTATAAGTTTTTTACGCTGTCATGTTCTAGGCTTAGTAGATTATATTGACAGTGATCAATTTCCTCATTCACTGTATCATCAAGATTTTGTTGATGGAGGCTTCGGCCTTGATAAGGAAAGAGAATTTTGGTCTCCAGAAAATAGTGATCACTTCCGCATGTTGATCCACGCTTTGTTCTGACATCTTGAATTTTTAGTTTTGTCTTTTGTTTAGTGATAAGATAATCAATGACGGATTTCAGGTTTTGTGAGGGTTTGGTCCAGGTATATTTGTGTATTTTCTTATGTTGGAAAAAACCGTTTTGGATTTTTAGGTCTAATTGCTCACATACTGTGATAAGCCGGTTTCCATTGTCATTAATAACATCTTCTCCATATTGGCCAACTGTCAGATCATTTACTCTGTTACCTGTTCTACTATTTAAATCTCCCAATATTACAATTTCTCTAGATGTACTTACTGCTGATATTTCATTGTGGATTTCTTCAAAAAAATTGTCTTTCACGGCTACATTTGCATCGTCATTATACGCATAGATTCCAAAAATCGTAAGTCTCATTCCTTTTATTGTTATATTCATTCTTATTAGCCGTTCATTTACTGCTTCCCAGTTGGTGATATATTTTCTAAATCTTTTGTTGACCAAAATAGATACTCCTTGTTGAGCATGTTTTTCTTTTGCCACTCCGCTATAGAAATGGTCATACTGTCCTAGGTTTTCAGATCCTTTTCCTTTCTTCTTCGTTTCTGTTAGTACAGCAAGGCCAACCTTCATTCTGCTGCACTCATGGACTATTTCATTCACTTTTCGACTCATTCCTTGTACGTTCCATGTACCAAAAATCATATTCCTGTTTCTTTGCTTGGTTCGTCTTAGGTTTTTCATTTCTTTCCGAGGCGTTTGATTGGGTTTTTTAACAGTGTACGTTTTTTCCGGGTATCAGAGAGTTAGTCTAATGTCCCAACCCCCAACCTGGAGGACCAGGTGATTTTTGATCGAGGTTTTCTTCCCCTAGCCTTTGACGATTCCAACGCCGGTACTACAAGGCAGCATCTTCTTCTTTTATACTATCCCTAAAAGAAAGGGTTGCCACCTGCGCTATGATCACCGTACCGAGGTCCATCCTCTCCGCCTTTCATACCGATGTGGTCTTCTCCCGTAACCCTGGGAATGGGACCCTAAACAGGTGCTAACTCTCCGGGTCAGAGAGTACCTGGAATCTACGGAGGGCAGGGGTCGATTCATTTCCCCTGATAGACATCTGACGAGGTCTACCCCGTACCCTATCTGAAAAATCTGAAAAAGTCAAATAAATAACATTCATTTATCTATTCTTTGTTCTAGAGATATCGAAATTCGGAATCTAAATACAAAAGTTTTATGTTTTTGTTTGAGTTATAAAGTATTTTAATCGCAATTTTCGCAAAAGTGGCGTTTTTGAGCGCTCAGACACGCGACAAGGGGCTGATTCTGATCCGCCAGCCTTGTGTTTCTTGGTTGGGTATCTTTAGAGCAGTGGTTCCCAAATCAGGGGGCGCCGACCAATATTGGGGGGGGGGGAAGGCGCGGGAGTCCAGATATAATATATTAGTTTTAATAAAATTTGTTTTATTGTAGTAAAAATACAGTTTGTTTCTATATTCGTGGACAGGCCGGCGCAACCAATTCGTTAATTCAAAAAGGGGGGGGCCAGCGCCAAAGAAAAAAGTTTGGCTATAGAGTAGGGTAGAATGTGTACCGGTTGTAAGCTTTAGTTAAGCTAGAGAACTATTTTTCAAAATTTTTGTTCCATAAAAACACAAGTACGGTTCTGTTTATTGTTTATACTCACCTATGAAATGTTATTCCTTTTGATATCTTCTAATCTACACTGCTTCTGCTACCATAACTACGTAAAGCACAAAACACAATGTTCGTTTTTAAAAAAACTAGCAAAAATGCCACTCGAATCTTTAAGAAAACGCAATTTAAATGAAAATAAAGCTCGATCGATGTGATCGATCGCGATGACAGAAGTGTCTAAACAATATGGCCGAAGGGGGTACATGTAAATTACGTCATGTCAGCTCCCTTTATTCTACCTCGATGGTTGGACAGCAATAAAAAATTAGTTATGCTTTAAAAAGAGATGGAAATGAGTATGTTATAAAAATAAAATTTATGTCGGCGCGCAAATTTGAAGCTATGTCACGAGTTATGGTTTCTAAATTTTTAAAAAATAGATTTTTTCTGTAAGTGAGGTGATCCAATATGTAAATTGTGTATTTGAAATTAAACTAAATACATTTTCTCTACTTTTTACAAAATTGATGGAGTTAAGTTAGATAAAAATTATTTAATTTTACTTTACCGCACAGGTAAAGTAACTTGACCGCATACTCTACTGTAAAGTGCCACTTTCCATTCTCAAATCGAGGTGGTAAAATGCACTTTCACATACGCGAGTAGGTAATAGTTATTTACCTAACTAGTGCGGACTTTACCGCACGCGACGGCAGTTGATCGAACGACGCGCAACGGAGTTCGGTCAAGACGTCAAGGTCGGAAAAGACACTTACGCAAGAGTTCTGTACAATATTTTACCTATCAGCATATTAAACTAAATAAAGTTAAAAATAATTTTTTTTCTATCAAATTGCAATTTTGTATAGCTAGAGATTGTCCTCTTTATTTTTGTAGCAAAAATGAGCATATAAAACTTCAAAAAGGCATTTTAAAAGTATAAAAATATCTATGTATTATGATGGTATGGTACTAAACACTAAAATTTAAGGTAAACTATATTAGTTATTCATAATTTTACTTAACCACACCCTGTGCAGTAATATTACTTTACCGCATAGTGTGCGGTAAAGTTAAATTAAACATTTTTCATCTAACTTATATTCACCAATTTTGCAACAACTAGAGAAAATGTATTTAGTTAAATTTTAAATACACAACTTAATAGAAAATATCAATTTTTTAAAAATTTAGAAACTATAATTATTTGTATAATTTGATTGCCGACACTTTTTTTAAATTATTTTGCAGGTATACTAGTGAGGTGGTATTTGCTAACAATCTGTGAATAGTGCAATTCTTTAAAACTATCTTTGAACAGACCCTTTCAAATGGGACGTCATATGTCATGTCACTTATTTTGATAGTTGATATGTCACTTTTTTATGGTTGTCTTTTGATGTAAAAGCGTTGTATTGTTGAGCTCCTTTTTAACAATAAAAAGCCTTAAATCAAGTCCCTTTAGTTTGTTTAGTACCTCTGAGGTTAATACAAGACGCTAGCGCTACCAAGTCCACTTCCAATACCTGGCTTCGCATGCGTAGATCTACCAATATTATTTACCTCATGTATTAGAATCGATGTACAGGTTGATTTTCACTTGAATGATTCTAACCACATGAAAATAGAAAGTTTCAAAAACCTAACCTAACGAAACCTAATCAGATCTAACCGAACCGAACCAAAGCATACTAAACCAATATTTTTTTTCAAAAAAAAAACTTACCTGACTTCCTACCTGGGATGCTAGAGGATGTGAATCCGAACCGGACCGTACCGAACCGAACCTATCCAAACCTAACCCTACCCAACTAAACCTAATTAGCAGTACGTGTTGTAGTTTAGTTTGGTTAGGTTCGGTTTGGTTCGGTTCAGATTCACATCCTCTAGGATCCCGGGCAGGAAGTCAGGAAAGTTTTTTTTTTGAAAAAAATTATTGGTTCAGTTTCCTTCGGTTCGGTTAGATTTGATTAGGTTTTGTTAGGTTAGGTTTTTGAAACTTTCTATTTTCATGTGGTTAGAATCATTCAAGTGAAAATCACCCTGTATGCATCTATTCTAAGACATGAGGTAAATAATATTGGTAGATCGGCGCTTGCGAAGCCAGGGATTGAAAGTGGACTTGGTAGCGCCAGCGTCTTGTATAAAAGTGTTTATATCAATCCATTCACAAACATAGAATTACCGCATATTCTTCTGGAAAGTGTCACTTTCCGTTCTCAAATCAAGGTAGTAAAATGTTGGTTTCAAGCGCACGAGTACACTAAAGATTTTAAAAATCCTTAGTGTAAAATAAACTGCAGGGTATGGCGAGAGTTTAATTGGTCCATCTGGGCATAAAAAAATTGCAAATATTTTTTGACCTATCTTAGCAATATCGTCGTGTGTGTGTGTGGGTGTGTATGTCTGTCCGTAATGCTCCTGAACCGGTAAACCGATTTTCATAAAATTTTCAGGTAAATTAGTGTTCGACACTGCCACGAGCTGATTAGATTTTGGTCAAAATCCATTAATGCAAATAACAGCTTTTTGATAATTAAAAAATTAAAAAAGTGCTAACTTTTTAACGGAACATCGCTTCAATATGCGGTTTAGGAATATAGTAGATAACATTTTTCACAATAATTTGTGTTATGATCACGAACTTCGTGGGAGCTTTCGTTTTTGGAGTTCATTTGAAGTGTGCTAATAGGCTAGCTAGGAAGGTATCAGATCCATCATAGATCAATTTATTTTACACAATAATGGAATTTACCATTACTGGGATAGGTTATACTAATAAACAGACACAACAAATTATTTTTATCAACGAGTGACTCATCAAAAAACACGCAAATATTGCGAGGCTTAGATATCGCAATGTTTTGCACTTTTTATTATATTATTCACAGGCCGATACAGCAGGCAATAATCTCGGAAAATTTCCATTCATTACCGACTAGAGCAATAAAAACTTCATTTGCTCATTTATTTGTTAATAACTTTTCAAATATTTAACAGATTTTGAAACTGCCGACTTATCGGAAATTAATTTTTCTTCCAAATATTAATAAATATGTGCCGATATCTTTTTCATTGACGGCGGATAAGCTTTTTTGCCTTCTTCGTCTTGTCATCAACATTTTAAAATCAAAGTTCCAAAATCGCTTAAATACATTTTAAGACAAGCCGATTGCCTCAAGCTAAATTGTAAAATTATTAGTTTACCAAAACTTTTTAAACCGATTTTTGTGATTAATTTAAAAATAAATTTTCTAATAATTTATTTTTTCTTTATTTCAGAGCCAGTTGCTTTAGCTTACAGTAAGTATGAAGAGTCCTTAAACAATAAAATTGTTTCTTTATTGTTTCATTATCTTGATGATGTTGATTGGTGTTGGAACGAATCAAATAATCAAATTATACCGATTTTTTTTTGTAATATTTTCCAGGCAAATTTTTACGCTCATAAACACGCAGTTTTATATCTTTATTTTTACCAAATATATTTAAGTCAATTTGAATTGAAATAAGACATCGGTAGCAACATGGAATCTCACTTATTCGATTTCATTAGATAGTAAGTCAATTTTGAACAAATTATTTTTACTCAAAATAACTTTAATTAAAGTTGTTGGGGTGCACACACTAATGTTGTCACAAATTTTTTTATACGAAGATTTGATATTAAAAATACAGTTTAAAAAATCTTTTTTGCATAAATTATTTCGTTTTGTTGTAACGCTAAATTATGTAATATGTATCAAACTGAAAAATATTTTTTGACGACTTTATATGTAACAATGCCCCAAGGGTGTTATTGGTTAGTTAAAAAAAAAGCAAAACCACGTCAACTGAGGTTTTTTACGAAGTTTGCTCCTAATACAAACAATTTTCGGACGGACCGCCAAAAAGAGGTTTACTCACATACAGCTTTGTTTTTCAGAGGGTGTATGGGTTATCTATCTATCTATTTAGCCTTCTTCGATCTATATTTGGACATAGGCCTCCCCCAATATCTTCCACTCTTCCCTGTCTATCGATGTATTCATCAATCTAGTTCCGAATGTTACTTCAAATAGTCCGCCGATCTCACATGAGGGCCTTCCCCTACTTCGTTTATTTTTCCCAAGTTCTCCAGTTTACTTGCATACATACATTTGTTGCGTTGGTGAGTTTTTATTTAGCCGCCCATTTATTTCCATCAAATTTTTAAATTGTTTAAATCTCCAAAAAAATAATTTTTTGGTTTAGTTCCCCTCTAAAAAATAAAGTAGACCCTTTTTTGGGGTTCTGACTAAAAAGGTTTTGAAGAAGGCCCGTAAAGACTCCGTTGACGTATGTTTTTTTCTTAATAAAACGAAATATCAACCCACTAGAGGCATTGTCTTATTAAAAGTCGCCGCCCTGTTATTATAAAGTATAAAATATAAGCAATAAATGAAATGAAATAAAACTAAAACTTATGTTTTAATAATGTTTCTTTATCGACGTTCGTTTCGTCTTTGTGTGCTTTACAAATATTCATCCTATATTACATTTAGATTAAAAGTATCCTGAAAAATCAATAGCTATAGCTGATTTCAAATATCCGATAGTTAAAGATAAAAGTGTGTTATGTTATTAAACCAAAACTTAAAATTTCCAAATAAAAAGTATCCAGCAAAATGGCATATGGAACTCATGCGTCTTTTGGACAACGACTGCAAGGAAAAACAGAAATATCGATTTTTCAGAAATGTTATTTCTGTAGATTAGGCGTTTTCATTAAGCCCGATACTGCTATTAATACATTATAATAATATGCCAAATCAAAATTCAAAAAATTTCTATCCAACATATTAATGTTTGCCATAAAGTGTTTCGCATTTTTGTGTTTTTGTTCTGGCTTATCGGTTCATCATCTATTTGATTTTATTAGATAGATGTTTTTTTGCAAGCATATTATGGTTCTTCGTGTTAGTTGAAAAAAATTTCTCAGCATACCGCCGTATACCAGAATATACTCCCCGCGCACTGCAAGAGTATCGAACAGTAGTATGCCCGGTAGCCCCCTAAAAGCCGGGTATGCCCAATGACGCTTATCCGAAAGCTAGCTTTTGCTCTACGATGAGTGTTCTTACACCCCTCCTAAATACCGCTTATTTTTTATAAATAATCTTTAAATTTGTTTGGAGCGAGATGAAGAGCCTGTTTTTTGGTTTTTTGTTTCTGGACGTCAAATTTCATTCTTTACCATACACAAATTAACTTCTGAAGCTGGTTATTCGCCAAAGGGGGTTGCCGATCTGTAGGAAATTTCCAAATCTTTGCAAAATAATTTTTTATTAGAGGTTTCATTGAACCGATTTGAGGAATTTGTGGGAAATCATCATCTCCAAGCTGATCTTAAAGTAGTACGCCCAAATAAATGTATTTTTCCATTTTTTTTTAACTATTACATTTTTATAGTTATTTATGTCTCTCTCTCTTATGGTTATACAAACCTTTCGACAATGCCCAGCAATATTGTTTACGTACAAGGTTTAAGTCTGAAAAATTTTAAAGTTTTGTGTTTCAATATCATTTTTTTTACCGATTTTGTCATTTTTGAACGCATGGGTAAAGACTTTTTAGTCCTTCAAATTAAATGATAAAAAACGACACCACCAAAGCCCTTGACGTAAAATACAAATTTGTTAAGTGCAATTAATTCAATTCTTACAAAAACATGTTATTATACCGAAAAATGCACGGGCTCCAGCTACAAAAATTATTGGAATCGTGGGGATTTTAAGGAAATCAAACTCTTGGTTGTGGGAAACTCGTTCAACAAGGATTGCAACCCTGGATATTGCAAAAACCTAAGCTGTGTAGGGAGTTGATTTGTAATTTGTATACTTAGTGCGGTGTGCTGTTTCTCACTTACAAAAATGCAATAAGAATAGGTGACGCAAATAAGTAATAACCATGGTAAGCTTGCAACAAGTTTTGTCATCAGGGTGCTTTAATTAGAAAATGATCACATCGTGTGGTATTTGTATTCAACTTTTATGGAAATATCGCACGAACTGGTCATTCCATGATGGAGTAGTAATGCACAAGTGCCTCTCCCTGCAAAAGTCTGGTAAGGATTGCCTGTTTTTCAACTATCCAGGCAATCCCAGCTGGCCGCAGCTTGCTGTAAACTGAAATCTCATGGTTTCACAACTTGTTAAAGGCTGAGATTCTACGATTTTTATATTTTTTAGTTCTTGCTTTAAAAATTATTGACAATTTATTGCAGGTAAAATAATAAGATTTCAGTTTACAGTAACCTGCGACCGGCGGGGATTCTTAAGTTCCACATTCATCTTACTAAGGAGCGGAGTAATACAAGTGTCTAAAAGATTTAAGACTCTTGTTGGCATTGACATTACTACTATTCAAGGACATTCGGTTAACATAAATGAAAAAAATGTGTTAGTTTTATGAATTTTTGTGCCTGTGCTTGGGGATTGCTTGGACGTTTTTCTTAAGGTAAGTAAAATATTATGCTTCTTTTATTAAATGGTTTTTCCTTATCTCAATATGCATGAACACTTTTAAGAGTTGGTATGCTTTGATTTTAAGAAAGTAAAATCAAATGTGTTAATTTGAAATCCACAGTAGCAATCAATTTGCACTTAAAGTACAGCTAAGCCGAGCAAAATCTGCCAAAAAATTGTGTTTCTCGTGTATACGAATAGGGTAGTTTGGGGGATGAAAATGTGGTGAAATAGGAATTAAGGGCTTTTAGTACCTAAAAAATAGTAAAAAAAAATCTTTTAGAAAATAATATTCAGTTATTAATTACCCATAATATCTATAATTTTTTATTTAAATTGTCTCTTCACATGTTCGCGTATAATCCTGCCCCCGTTAGTCAACAGGCCGTAATAACATGGGGAGACAATATATTTTTGCCGCTTTTAAACTAACGGGGGCAGAATCGATCGATCAATATAATGAAAAAAATGGACTAGACCGATCTTCCCAAATCAACGGTCCCATGTGAAACGGATCTTTAGACATGGGACCGATGATTTAATGTGATGACAAGATTTAAATCATGGTCCCTGCTAAGCATCCGTCGCAGATCATCGGTCTTACGGTAAATTATCCTGAAAATGAAAAGGAAGCAGGGCGCGCGGTCAATGTAAGCAAGGGAAGCTTTGCTTCCCCTAACAAATCACAAATATCATATAAAAATTAAATTGTATTTATGTATATTTTACTCGATGTATGCTATTTAGAAGCAGGTACATTTTAATTGTGGAGATAAATGGTTATGTCGTGGTTTTTATAAATATATCTTCATATGCTTTTTATTCAAAAAAACTTTAATGAACAATGGACAGATTTACTGCTTATTTTCTCCATTTTACTGTGCTAAACAAACAGACAAAATCCAGAGATACCCAAATTAGGCACTAAGTTTATCCATTGGGCATTAGGTTGCTACTTGCTAGTTGTTAGTATACCAGCCCTTAGTTATTAAAAAAAACTGCCTTTCTCTTCTTAAATTTCTTTTGGAACGAAAACAAATGAAGTTTTTTCACGGAGAAAATTTCTTGAATGTTCACTTATATCATGTTTTTTGATAATATTTATATTTTTATATTATAATTTTTGATATTTTGAAGTATAAAGAAGGACATTTATATAAAAAACGGCAGATTGAGGCAGGATTTTTTTATTGCAAACACTGCTCAATATATCAGTGAATTAAAATTTGTCTGTGACCAACTGGCCTTTTTTGGCCATTTTCTTAATTTACCTTTTAAAATTTGAAAAAAAAAATTCGGCACTATTTTAAAAAAATATTTTTAAATTATATTTAGAATAATTTTTGTGATAATTTTCAAAATCTTCTTCTTTCCACAACAAAATACATGTTCCAGCGCTAAATAAACTGTGTATAATCTTTTACTCAGTACACGCTAACACCACACAAAATTTACATGAAAATTGATGAAATTTTTTAAGTAATTGATAGAATTTTTCAACCTATATTTTAAACCTAAAAAGACTTCAATATCCCCAATGTATCAACTGTCCATGCCATTAAGAAAAATCGCAATATTGCGACGTTAATATATGGTATAATGGCCACTAAAAATAGGTCCTGAAACCATTGTGCGTTGATCCGGCTCCCAGTTGGCTCGGCGGCCAGTTGTCGGCGTCTAGTTGTCCTAGGCCGTTAAATATGAGGCCTCAAAAATAAATATCGCACAAAAAAACTGTGGAAAAAAAAAGATTTTTTTGAAATATAGCTCTAATGAAAATTTAGCTTTGGGTCATAGGTACTACAGTGGCAAATATAAAAAATATACCCTTTTTTATAAATTTACTCTACTATTATGGGAAAATCAACCTATTTCTCGGGGTCATTTTTACACGGGCTCTTATGGGAAGTTTGAAGTATGAATTTTCAATTTGAGAAACAAAAACTTACTGAAATTAAAAGTTTTTTTTCTTAGATTCGCATTTTAAAATCAATTGTGTTTTTTGTATCTTTACGTATATAACAGAAAAAGTTTTTAATACCATAAAACATAGTCAAAATTTAAAGAGTTTTATGAAATATTACAAACCTTTATAAACACAGCCTAAGTGTAACGTGACCACACATCAATGATTTTAATGATAATGAAAACCGTTTAATTTTTTACCAACTTTAATAGTTAAGTATCTCTTGAAAATCGATTTCACGATAAAAATTGCTCTAAAATGTTTACCAAATAAATAAAACTTCATAATAAACAATACACAACATACAAATATTTTTTTCCTTGTAGGTATCCCTTTTACTCTCATTAACAAACAAGTAAGTGGTATGAAGAAAATAAAACAACCGCGGAAATTTCTTAACAGCTATGACGACACGATATTAGTGGACTGACCGTTTTGATAATCCTAAAAGTGTAAATTGCGAATAGACTGAGCAGGCTTTATTAACACTCTGTAACTCTACTTTAAAATGTTTAAAATATTTTTTTTTAAGTTAGACATTTTAATGACTTTTATTTCTGACTATGTGACTATACTTTTGTACTATCCAATTGCAGTGTTTAATCGTTGCATCATAATTGCGGTTTTTTTCGTGCTTAGTGTACAAAGTGTGGGTGCATGTGCATATATATCTGTCTACAATTGAATTTGAGCTTTTTAAAAATGTATATAAATCAATATTACATTAGGTGTTACCTAAGAAGGTCATAAAGGTATTTTTTCAATTCTAGGGCTCCACCAAATGCTATACAAGAGTTCCAAAGGAAGGAAAGTATTGTGAGTTATGGCGCGAGTACCCGATCTCTTAGCAAGTATGATTCTAGAACGCTTAAATCTCTTCTACCTCAGGTAACTTTGCAAATTTAGCGTGTTTCTTAAAAGTAATGGCATGGCAAAAGATGATTTAATGCAAAAGTTAACACCACTATTTTTCATGCTAGCACGAAAAATCTGCGTCGTTTTAGGAAAATTAAGGCAACGTCACCCACTGTGTGTGTCCTTTTTTCACTTTAGCGTTTGATTTAAGAGAAGGATTCTATTGAGAGTAAAAAGCATTTTTATAAAGTTTTTATCAAATGTAAATTACATGAATAATAGTTCTTCAGGTTATAAAAAAATATTCTACAAATTGAATAGCTTTCCGTCGCCAATTTTATGAAGAAATGAATTATTGCCGCGCATTTGCAATCGCCTCATCCCAGAAAACAAATTTTAGTTTACTATTTTTTAAACATTTTCTGCTAAAAAATAAATGAACAGAGTCTACAGACCCCATCTTGGAGGATACTGTCTTATTGCTGCCCTATTTAAATTTCATACCATTATTAAAGACATTTAATAAAATATTATTATAGGAAAATTAGATTTTTTAAATAATCTGCAAGACTACTTACAAAAAACCAATTTCTTAAAACCCTATACTGCCGTCCTTAGTAAATGGCTTTAAATAGGTTATTTTCATCTGTTTTTTAAGAAAAATACTCAAATTTTGGTTCGGAAGTATTTTATTTTGAAAAACAAAAAAAATATTACTATGTACTCTATTTAAACTTTAAACTCACTTTTCTCGAAATAAGTGAAAACGTAGGTAGGTGGGTCTTATTAAGGACGGCAGTATAGTAGGTGATGCCGTGAGGATTTTGGGAACTTATTTTCTTAGTCAGCAAACATCGATAGGTATTCTAATATTCTAAGCAGAATTTGTTTAGGCGCAAAATACAAAAAAGATATGAATACGAGGAACTAATTTTCTTAATAATAAAACTAGTCATACTAATAAAGGGTATACTTAAGTTAATTTAAAAAAATATTCTGCTTAATCTCTAAGGATGCCAAGTATTTCTGACAAGTAAAAAACGATTATTTTCTTGGTTCCTAAAGTTTATAAGATGATAGGTTGTACTATAACAAAAGCTTAAAATACCACCTGGCTGTTATTTACACGTCTCAAAGCCGTGCCAGAGTTATCTGATGCCCGTTATATTAATGTTTGTTACACCCACGTAGAAATGAGAAGGATCCTTTTGCTTATTTTAAGACCAAATTTCCATACACATGGGCCGCAAACGCAGTGGCGGCTGCTACAGGGATGGCAACAGAGCAGTGCCCTCCCAAAACTAGACAACAAACAGTATTAGCTCACACTACTACTATATAAGTAGTGTGAGCTATGGTGATCCTAATTTTTTCGAGAAAAAAAAAGTTGCTCCGATTTCAAAATTTTTGATGATGATTTTAAAACTTTTTTGTTTTGCCGTCTGTCTGTCTGTCTGTATGTCTGTCTGTCTGTATGTCTGTCTGTAACGACCAACCCGCATAACTCAAAAACCGCTTGTCCGATTTTAATGAAATTTGGTACCTAAGTAGGGTCTTGGGCCGTGATGGTCCCGTTTAAAAATGAACAAAATCCACCGAACGCAAGCCTAATAAAAGGGTGGGGGTAGATTCCAAAAATTAGAGTTTATGTGAAAATATGGCGTGTGTGATATCAAACGAGAGGTAATTAAGTCTGGAGTTAAACAAAATGAATTTTAGTTTATTTTTAAAAAAAGGGTGGGGGTAGATGTAAAAAATTAGAGTTTAAGTGAAAATATGGCATGTGTGATATCAAACGAAAGGTAATTGAGTCTAGAGTTAGACAAAATACATTTTAATTTTTTTTAAAGGGTGGAGTTAGATTTAAAAAATTTGAGTTTAAGTCAAAACATGGCTTGTGTGGTATCAAACGAAAGGTAATTGAGTCTGGAGTTAAATAAAATATATTTCAGGTTTTGATTATATTAGCTCACACTATAACTATAGTACCTAGTGTGAGCTTAGGTGCCCATAGATTGGCAGAGTATTTTTAATTGATGTATTTAAAAAAAAGTTAAATCTTCTATCAGTGGTTAACAACAAGCGATTAATTGGGTGAACTTTTTTAGCGTAAATAATTGAGGCGTGTTTTACAAAAACAACACGTCCAAAACAAAAAAATTTCAGAAAATAAAAAAAACGGTTTATTTTAAAAACGAATGATTTTCTTAAATATTTTTTTATTACTCACAGTAACTATTGACTTTAGAATTCTGTTCGTTACATAAGAAAAAACGTTTGTTGCCTAATTACTATTACTTTAGAAAAAGAGAAAACCTGTTGGACACAAGTTGTTTTTGCAAGAAAGAAACAGTTAATACAAAGAGAACTTATAGGGACATATGTGCTTTTTGCGGAATAATACAAATTTTTAACTGCTTATATCTTGGCACTTGTGGTGTTTTTGCAGAATCTTATTTCATGGTCTTAAAGCTATCCATTTTTTCGACTAGATGACGCCACTAACATATTTTCGTCAAATTTGGACTTATGCGGTTTTTGTAAAACACGCCTCAATTACAAGCCGGCAGCACCACGCGGGATAAGATTTCAATTTCACCCGTTTTTCAGCGGTGTATTGGTGGCTGTTCTCGCGCGGAGGCCATATTCATCGTGCTAAAACGTTTGTTGCCCTTCCTACATGTTGCCGGTTCGATCCCTAGTGAAGACGTATGAGTTTGTTTTGATTTGGGGTAGGTGAGCTTTGCCCGTCGCGTGTCATTGTTTGTTTTTGTTATCATTTGATTATAAAAGGAAATAAATACCGTCGATTACATAATTAACTGTGTAAATTTAAATACGTGGACATATGAATTTCGATAACAAATAAAATCTTTAGAGCCACATAGACCGGATCTAAAATTAACCAAAATTTTAGTGCAAGTAATAAAAAATTATAGGATGCTGAAAACTGTGCGGTTATAAAAAACGAAATGCTTTTTTTTTTGCTTTATTTGTCTTATTATGAACAATCCACGAAGTGATCCTTCGTGGGTGGTAAAGGGAATGTGTGATTTCAAGCACTTGTGAAAAGTTAAAGACACAAAGTAAGTGCTACTTATTTAAATAACCACATAGAATTTTCTATGCTAGGCAAGACTGAGGTGCCACTTGAATAGTGCCTATAGGCAAAATCTTACCGAACATAATAAAAATGTGGCAAACAATAGAAATATACTTAGTAGGTTAATAGACTGTTTTAAATTCTGTGGGATTTTTGAGGTTGCTCTACGTGGCCATGAGTCTAAAACTGGTGCTAATCCGGGCACTTTGCGCATGTAAACGAAGGGAGAATAGCCTTTAGCGACAAAGAAGTAAACTAAAAATTACACGAAGTAGCTGCTTGTTTGCAAAATGCTAAAATAAAATTATTTAGGTACGTTTTTTTATCTCCTTTTTCATGCAATATAAATTTCTGCCCCCCCCCCCAATTTATAACGTCACCTGCCGCCACTGCGCAAATGTGTTGTTGCCGAGGGGTCATCAGCTTTCAACAGTACTGTACAAATTTCACAAAATACTCGACAGTACACGACAGTACCCAACAGTATCGACAGTACCACGACAGGACCCAACAGTACTCGACAGTACACGACAGTACCCAACAGTACTCGACAGTACACGACAGGACCCAACAGTACCCGACAGTACACGACAGTACCCAACAGTACACGACAGGACCCAACAGTACCCGACAGTACACGACAGTACCCAACAGTACTCGACAGTACACGACAGTACCCAACAGTACACGACAGTACGTAACAGTACTCAACAGTACACGAGAGAATCCAACAGTACTCGACACAACCCTCTTACCCGAAACAGTGGCGTAGATGCGAAAAGACAGGATGACCTTTTTTGTTTTTTTTTTTTGGTCGCCAGTGTTTTGAGGACGCGCTCAGGCCCTGTCGGCCTTCCCCAGGATGACCTTTTTTTTTTTGGTCGCAAGATTTGTGAGCGCGGCGCGGTTTCCCAAAGGTGATTTTTTTTTTTTTTTTGCTCGCATGTTTTTTGAGGGCGCGCTTTGTCCCTGTCGGACCCCCCAAGGCACGACGACAGTACTCGACAGGACCCAACAGTACTCGACAGTCCACGACAGTACCCAACAGTACACCGACAGGACCCAACAGTACTCGAGAATACACGACAGTACCCAACAGTACTCGACAGTACACGACAGTACCCAACAGTACTCAACAGGACCCAACAGTACACGTCAGGACCCAAGTCCTGTTGGACGCTGTACAAAATTTTAGGGTGCCGATGACCCCTCGGTTGTTGCCCATTTAGAGACTGTTAAAATTAATTATTATTTTTTTAATTTTCCTTGATAGCTCTCGCGGTTTTTAAGATATTTTACTCAAACCTAAAACCTAAATTAAGCGTAAACATCCCTAGGCATGCAAATAATAATTAGAATCTAAAATAAAATATTTTTTCAGCGGGAATGCTCCTTTCTCACTTTTGCCTAAACCTGGTGCGTCATTGATAGATTCTAAGATAAAGAGTAAATAAAGTTTTTTCTAGAAACTTTTCGGTATCTTGCAGTTTTTCTGTCTTTGTATAGATTGGATTTTAGAACTTTTCTGGCGAGACGTTCGTGATTGTAAATAACAGCCAGACTGTGTGATAAAATTTTAAAACTAAGAAAGTCACTTCCTGTGTATTTTCCAACCTTGTAAATCAGCCTGTTATTTCTAGTTATAGTGGATCATAATATTAGTTTATTCGTTTAGTTTCAAGTCTAAGAAAATCAGAGCACAAATCAGTCCAATTTTTGGATCCGAAAACTTCAGCCAGGGGTATTTTCCACCACTTGAGGCGAGCAAGAGTTCTTTTCTTATAATGCCCATGATTTTTTCTTAGGAACCCATCGGAAAATCATCACCAGAATGAAAAATGGTTAATTATTATCATTAACAGAAAATACTTATTCATATACACAGACTACGAAAATAAGTTCCAAAAAATATTCACGGCCTCCCCTACTAGTAATAAGGTCATATTTTACGAAACATTGTTTATTTACCTTAGTTTTCATAGAAAATGCATACTGAGTTCCGATATTATGCTAATAATAATATAACATTCACTTAGTGAGCGACAATAGACGTGGAAGGGCTCGTCTTGACACAAAACTAAATTATTTTCAATGTCCATCAAATGGGTTTACTGTAACTGTAATTTGGCACTTAATTAAACCTGCTTGGGGATGAATTAGAACACGATAATAGACACTTGTTGGAATAAAACCTGACCGTGTATAAAAATCGACTCTATGGTAATAGATTTACATATAAAAAGCAGCTGCTTTACTTCAAAATTCGGCCTTTGTGTATTTAAAAACCGGATTTATTTGTGTCGGTATTTATTGAATGAAAGTTAGCGTCTTTATTATTAAATTTGGCTTTGGTATGTCAATTCTGAGAGGTCAGTTTTCTGTGTAAATGTGTCAAAATAAAGTCGACTCTAAAATAAAGTCAGGTTTTATTCCAATAAGTCCTTGGTAATGGATTTTTATCTTTGACAAAAAAGTTGATGTATCTGTGTACATGGAGCCTTTACTATTAAAGCCAATCCTAAATATTCCACAAGTATATCGACAGTCAGCATAAAATAATACCGAACCGAGGTTTTATTTATTATACCCAAACTACATATTAAAATCACTTTTAGATTACCTCAACCCTCATGGCACTGACTATGAATTTTATGGCTGGTTTAACCATGGCATTTTCTGCCGTGATGATACCTCAATTAAATCAACCCCAAAGTGATATTCAAGTTACTCAGTCCGAGAGTGCTTGGTTGTGTAAGTAAACGGGTATGCATTTTAAAAATTAGAATTCACAGATTTTAGCAAAATCAAAAAAATGTTTATTATTCACTTACGATAAAATATTCTTCTCCATTAACTTGACGATAATGAGTATTTAATTTTGGCAATCCCTCAAGAACTTTTTCCGCACATCTTATTATGTTTTTGTATTCGACTTCACAGGCTGTTTATTTCTCTTATCTTAAGGATGATGGCATAAAAGGTGGATCATTCATAGAAAAATTAGTATATCGTGATAAAAATCACCAGACTCACTACCGGATAGGCGACCTTTTTTATATTTGTAACGACAAAAAAATACCACAACAATGGTAATTGACAGCATCCATAAACATTTCACAAAAAAAAAATCTCAAAATATTGTTGTTCTAATTCTTAAGTTTAATTGGTATATAATTTTCACTTATTTGTGTTACAATTAACCTAAAACTATTTTACTGTAGGTAACAAAATAAATATTTTGTGTATATTTTGGTTTCTAGCCCTGAAAAAAGACAACTACTAAAACGTTGATGAAAATTTCTTCCTTACTAACAAAAACTTGATTAGGTTATATTAGTCAGAGCATATTATTTTAAAAGGCTTTCCGTTTTCGGTCTAGAAGCAAATCATATTAATGTTTGGCAACACACCATTTCCCCCTAATTTGACCCCGCTGAATCCGAATATCTCTGTTGCCAACTCGAAAAATCGACAGGGACGAAGAAAATCCCCCCCAAACCCCCAAAAACCTGTTTTTTTTTTCAGTTTTATGCAATTTTCTCGAAAACTAACCTTTTTATCAAAAATTGCAAAGAACAGTTTTTTGTGGAGAATAAAATTCCTTTTCCAACAATATATTGATCAATAAGGTAAGGGAAAGCAAGTAGCTCTTCAGTGGCGTACGTAAATTGGGATTATTTAGAAAAAACATGGTTATTATAGGTTTTTTAAAATTTTCTCAAAAACTACACTTTTTAGGAAAAAATATGTAGTATACTTTATTGTAGAACATAACATTTTCTTTTAAAAACTTTATTAAAATGTCGGGTTGTTGCCATATTTAAGGCTTCAGGGACGTACTAATATAAACTTATTTTCAAAAATAAATAAAATCATCAGTTTCCCTTGCATATTTAAATATCTTTTCTAAGATTTTCAGAAAAAAATGTTCCTTTATTCTTTATTGAGGATAAGACAATTTCTGTTTAGATGATATATTACAAAGTGAGGTTAATCTTATGATAAATACTTCAAAAAGGTTCGTAATTTATACCTACTAAAATAAAATGTTTCCAAATTAAAATAAACTGTTTTTGATTAGATTAGATATTTCGATTTATCTAAATAATTTCTTTAAAGCAAAAAAACAGCGGTGGTTATAAGGGGAGGGGGAATAGGGGCCATGCCCCCCCCTAAGCAATATTTTTGTGCAGTAAGTAACAATAGTAACTTTGACACCGGTGTTTTTGGTTATTTTTAAGCATATGGAACTAAAAATAAAGTGGTGATTCTTATGCAACGGTTTGGGGGGGGGGCATAATCATAATTAGGTACTCATACTTTAGACCTTTTGAACTGTCGACCTTTTGTTTTTTGATCTTTTGTACTTTCGACCTTTTGTATTTTCGACCTTTTGTACTTTCGACCTTATTTGTTCGACCTTTTGTACTTTCGACCTTATTTGTTCGACCTTTTGTACTTTCGACCTTTTGTACTTTCGACATATTATCCGCCGCTCTTTATTATCCACCGAAAAGCTAATAAGACACAAAATTGGTTAGTTTGGATTAATCTTAAATAATTTCTTTAAATTAAGAACACCACTGGAGCGGTAAATATAAAATAACTTCCACTTTGTTATACATCGTTTGAAAGGAAATTTTATTGGGTATGACGAAGTATAAAACACACTTTTTGATAACGAGCTTGGTTTTTAAGAAAATTGAATAAAACGTAATAAAAACATGGTTTTTTAAATGATTTGTTGAAATCACTCCCATTGACGGACGTCGCTGGAGAGTTTGCTATAAGTCAAACCCCACCGAGTTTCACGTTTTTAAAAAGGAAATTTCCGTGTCTAAAAAAAAGTGTAGAACAAGTTTTTTCATGTTAAGCTTAGTTTTTGAGAAAATTAGATAAAACCTGTAACAAAAATGGTTTATTTTCTGTTTTTTTAAAATTAATTTAATTTACGGATGCCCCTGAAATTTTATTTATAAACGGATTTAATCATGTTACACGTCATATTGAAGGAAATTTTATTGAGTATACATGGTTTTCTGTAGATATTAGTTTTTTTAAAAATTAAATAAATCTTGGAAAAAACATAGGTATTTTTTCAACTTTTTTTAATTACTTCAATTAACGGACGCCGCTGGAGAGCTTCTTATTAGTCCAACTGTATTAAGTTATACCATGTTGAAAAGGGAATTTTATTGTGTACAATAATGTATATTATACATTTTTCTCTTAGAAGCTTAGTTTTTAAGAAAATTTGAAAAAACCTCAAACTTTCAGATTTTGGGGGGTCTGGGGGGCTTTTTGGAGGTTTTTGCATCCATTTAAAAAATTATTATTAATTATTTATGTTATTATTTTTTAATTATAAAAATATATATTTTGAATGTACACCTATGACAATTTGGGCTTTCCAGCGGCAATTTAAAATTCCGCCGCCATTTTGGTCGCCATCTTGAATATCTCAGCCCCTGTCAATATTTAGTTGGCAACAGGGATATTCGGATTTAGCGGGGTCGAAATAGGGGGAATTGCCCATTTGCCAAAAAGTAAAAAAAATGCTTCTAGAAAGTGGATTTTCCCGAATCTTGCCTGAACTATATAGTTCAGGACCTTTATTATTGACTGCCCGTGAGGTGAGGTGAGCGAAAGGTTCACTTTTACGGATGGACTTTGAATACTTTTACTACCCTTTTTCACGGGGAAATTAATTCACAGAGGTGAGCGCTCACATCACATGAAGTCACGGACCGTCAAGAATAAACATCCTGGCCCTACATATGATGTTTGAGCGATATGCTGAATTTAATGAGAGAAGCGACAGACCCACCACTGGCAGGGGGGCGGTTTCGCTTCCTTAAACGTGCTTTTTGAGAGTTTGTTGCTAATAACTCAAAAACTGCCAACAACAAAATTTTAATGTTTTTTCTTGTGGCATTTTTTTTCCTTAACACATGGTTTTCATTCAAAACTTATTTTGAGTTTTAAATCACATTGTATTACACAGTTACATATTATATAAGTAAAATATTTAACATTTATTTTTATAACTCAGTAGAAAATAAGTGAGTAAGATACTAATTCTGGTTAGTATTAACTTAAAACTCAATTCTTTATGTTAAGGTTATATGAAATTAATGTTTGGGGGGCAATCACCCTCACCACCCCTAACGTCCCTGGAAAGTGCTCTCTGAGAGTATTTTCCTAATTATTTGCAAACTTTTAACTTGGCGAAAAACAGCTAAATATTAATTATTACCGCTGATAAAAAGTCCTCTTTAATGATGTGTAACACAATCCTCTTACATCAATGGCGCACCTTTTATATGCATTTAAATAAATGGAAGGTGTAGCCAAAAACATATTTTTTGTATTTTTCTGAATTTTATACTTCTACATGTCTTCTTTGGTAACTTATTTTTAAAGCTGAAAAAATTTCCTTTCCAACGATATGTATTCTTTCCCTCTCAAAGCAGCCGTGCATCTTAACTTGCAAAAACGTTTATATCTCCAGAAATCTTTATAAAAACATATTTAGTAAGGGAACCGCCTCCCCATGAATGGTGGGGAGAGTGGTTCCACCTCTTAAAATATATGATATATGTTCGTACCAAGTGTGTTGCTTCCTTTATTAAACGCAGTATCTGTAGTAGCGGTGCTTATATGTAGATTACTGGAGATATAGAAATTTTTTTGTGGGTTTATGCATCGCTACCTAGAAGGGAGAGTGATGCATATTGTTGAAAAATAAATTTAGGATAATACAAAAAAAATATTTTCCAATTCAATTTATTTAAGTGCCTATGAAAGGTGCGCCACTGACGTAAAGGGAGCGCGTTACACACCGTTAGAGAGTACTTTTTGTCAGCCTTAATAACTATTACTTAGTTGTTTTCGGCCAAGTTAAAAGTTTGCAAAAAATTAGAAAAATACTGTCAGAGAGCATTTTTAAGGGGGATGATGGATTGACCCTCACCCTACTTTATATAAGGCCAACTCAAAAAATTGAGTTTTAAGTAAATGCTAATAAGTAATATATATTTTTTTACGCACCCTTATTTATTATTTACTGAGTTACAAAAATGAATGTTTAATATTTGATTGATTTAAAGATTCCTAGAAATATATTGATTTTTATGTCAAAACGGCTGTTTTCGAAATATATAACATATGTAACTATATACAATAGAAATAAAATTTCGGACTTCCATTGTCTTTATTTATTTTAAAAACACGACGTTTCGGTTAGTAAGTATCTCTAACCGTTATCAAGTGTAAACACCGTTAGAGAGTTTACACTTGATAACGGTTAGAGATACTTACTAACCGAAACGTCGTGTTTTTAAAATAAATAAAGACAATGGAAGTCCGAAATTTTATTTCTACACAATCATTGTCTACGAGTTTCAAACAAAGAGTATATACAATAGGTTTTTGAATAAACATATTTTTTTGAGAAAAACAATGTTAAGAATAAAAAATACTACAAGAAAAAACTAAAATTTAAATTTTAAAAATTTTACCTAATTTGGCACGTATATGACACGTTTACCAATGCTTTTAGAGGTGACTTATGTACAGTGGTGGGAAGGAAATTGTGTCTGCTCAAAAAATGATCCATAGATATTCAAAAAAGTTCACAGTTTTCGTATTGTTCCCATTTGTAAAATGTTTGGGGGAGTCCAATGTCTATCAATACCAAGTGTGTTGCCTTCTCTCATTAAACGCAGTATCTGAACTTGTAGGACCAAAACTAATATATTAGCATCAAAAGAAAAAATCATATATTTTATGGTAGGTAACAAAATAAATATTTTATGTATCTTCTGGTTTCTAGTCCTGAAAGAAAAAAAAAACGAACCACTGAAAATGCAAATGCTAAAAAACACTAAACTTTCCGTATTTGTCATCGGTCCTTAGAATCTTATACTTATTTATTATGAGTTACCTACACTTACTGCTTTGATTTACGACTGTTTCAGTTTTGACATCAGCTAGCTTTAGTATTTTAATTAGGACTTTACCTTTATTTGTTTGCAATAGAATTTCCTTTTTTTTTTTAACTTTTTTCTGTCAGCTAATAATTTAGCCTTATGTGTTTCTTGGTCTGATACTGTTTGCTTTTCTAACAAATTTAAATAAAGTTTATCTATTTAATTTTTTTAGCGAGTATCATATTACTGTTTGCCCCAGCAGCCATTATGGCATCTGGAATCACTATGGATTACATTGGAAGACTAAACACAACTAAACTTGCTATTGTTCCTATGATGGCGGGGTATGCCATTATTGCTTCCGCCAAAAGTACAACAATGCTTATTTTGGGGAGAGCCATTACTGGTATCTCATACGGTAAATAATAGCAGTGTTTCATCATCCCGTTCGACAGTCATAAAACCGTCCGAAAAATCCCAATGCGCGCGCAATGCAGTAGGACTATTTTAAAACAGTTTTGGTTGAATGGAACGACCAAATAACTGTCCAAAAAACGAATGCTGTTGTTGTAGTGATTTACTTCAGTCATGTGATCATATAAAAAAGAGTTAAAAGGAAAGTCACGTGACTAAAAGAAAGGGTAGGTTTGTCGTCTCGCGTAAAGGTAGATCGAAGGCAAAGTGGGAATTCGAGACCTCTAAGTTTTGCACACAGAAAAAAGAGATTTGTGAATTACTTTGTAAAATTGCTTATTGTATGTAAATTTTATTTTAAAAAAATACGGCGACACTGGTTTTATTTATTACACATTTTTTTTATAAAATTACATAGGATTATCAGAATACATTTTTAATTTTAGTTCTTTAAAATGCAGCTAAAATTACATTAATTCACAAACTATAAACCACCACATACTGCCTAATAAACTAAATCCAAAAATTAAAACGAACCTGCATCAGAACATATTTTTAGGCGAAACTTAGAAAATTACTTTTACATATTTTTTGTAATGTTACAAGTTTTATGTGAAATTTATTTATTTATTTATTTGTATTTTGTAATTGGAATTTTACAAAATATTTGTAAAATTACCTACACATCATAAAAAGCCTCAATATTCACAAAGTATTTGTGATTTTATTCATTTTTAGGAAATATAGATCGTGATACTTCTAAGAAGTTAATTTTGTAGCTTGTACTTTGGTAGGTATATATAGTTTATGAACTTTTGTTATTTTAGAACCGTTAGGGCCGCAAGCAAGAAAAAAATTCATTGTCACGAAGTGGATGAGAATTTGAATACATTTTTTCCAGTCAATCATTTGATAAAGAAAAGAGTGAAATGCAAACATTTCTAATGCGCCTGTCTTCGATCCTTGTATTTTGTAGGAGTCCGAAGCCGGTTTAAGTGGCCTGTTGGAACGGAAAAATGACCGATAACAGTACAACGTCGACCTGAAATGCAAAAAGGATTTTTCGTACCGTTTTATGACTGTGAATGCGTGAGATTTTTAAAACATTACAATATTGGTAAAAAAAAGTTAAAAGAAAAATTTTGGTAGAAAAACAATTTTTGTTGAAATAAAAAAATTTTGGTAGAAAAACAATTTTTGTTGAAATAAAAAGTAATACTAATACATTTAGGAAAAACTTAATTTAGTTAAAAACAAATTAGCAGAAAATACTTTGGATTTAAAACTGTGTGATGGAAAATAATGGTTGATGGTTGATAGTATATATACAGGGTGTAAACGGTATGATTCACAATATTTTAATGAGTAATAGATCAGGCCAAAATAATTTAAAAAATTCATATAACACTGTTTTCAAGACAGAATTTTTTAGGTTTGAGGAATGGGGAAAGAAAGGTTTTCGAAAACATAAAATCTGCTACCGCTAAATGATTATCTGGCTAACTATGATTAAAAAATGTGATATAATAAGAAAAATATACTTTTTATTTTTGCTTACATAAAAAAAAATGTAAAAAAAAAATGTTATTGTTATGTCTATCTAGAGACTTAACTTAGTTTAATTTGGCATTTATAAAAGTTTATAACAGAAAAAACAGTTGGTATTCTTTATATTATATTATTATTTTTAAATCTGCTTATTGTTCCTATTTTGATACACGACTTTACGAAACTTTATATTGTTGCTGTGTATTATAAAGAAAATATCACCAACAAAATAAAAAAATCGACAACATTGATGCTCTCTATCTCGAAAACAAAAGAGTTTTGACCTCCATTTTATTTCAACTATTTTTCTGATTTTGATCTCCTTTATACCTGATTAAAATGTTGCGAGTCATACCATTTACACCCTGTTTAGTAAAAACCAATAGTAAGTAAAAAATACTAATTTCGCCCGTGTGCAGAAATTTTTCCGCAATGCCACCATACTTTTCCGCACATGTATTGCAAATTAATTTTCCACACATCGTCGTTGATCTTACAAACTGACGTAACTCATATAAATCAAACAAGTTTCGTGGCTAATCGGGCAAAATGGAGTTTTTTGTTTCCCTCATATTTTTCCGTGGGTAGCCTGAAAGCTTAACCTCACGGGGGTCCAAGATCTAATGGACACCTAATATGTGTTGACAGTTAACTGTTTCGTCCTTATGGGACTCCTCAGAACACTGCTGGTCAATGTGACCAGTCTTGCGAAGTTAATTAGACGGTTTTATCTCAAATCAAATATAAATAGTGAGAAAACTATCGCAAGAAGCGCCATCTACCGAGATACGAGAGAAACAAAAAACAAAAGCAGGCGAAACACTGCTATATAATATCGATCAATGAAAAGATCTAATGCAAATAAAAGAAAACAACTATAGTCCGTGACCTATGACAGCTCTTTGTCTTTCAGGCCGGAACAACGCATATTGCATTTTTACCCGTCATCAAGACAACGTCAATCAACGGAATTTTTAAGCCAAATAATACTAACAAACGTGGAATTTCGTACCCGTGAATTTAAAAATCAAATAAATAAAACTTGTTTGATTTTTAAATTCACGGGTACAAAATTCCACATTTGTTAGTAACTCATATATTGTAATTTTACAAGAGAGCAATATCAAGTTTTAGGGAAAGTTTATATTAGATTTATATCACTAAAAATGTTCTTGGATCTAATGATTTTTGTGCTAGTTAAAGGATTTTTTGAGCTACGACATTTTGTGAGATGAAAGAACAAAACAACTAAGGTAGTATTACGGTCTTGTCTCAAAACTGAATTTTTTTGAGATACGTCAGTTTGTAAGATCAACGACGACATGTGCGGAGGACCAGTTTCTTATTACTATGGTTCAACAGTGTTCATAGGAAAAATAACGTCACAACTCGATAGAAAGTAACTTTATTACACTTGCCTCGTTCACAACATTCACGCTCCTTGGAATTTCGTCAGTTTCTTCTTTTGCTGATAAAAACACATTTGATTAGAAGTACAATTATGAAGAATTTAATTGATAGAAAACCATATGCTACGAAAATCTCTTGTCTTAATTTTGTTCGGTTTCCATAAAAACCTCTTTATTTTTCTTTTATTTTTGAATTTAACTTTTATTTTTTCCTATTTTTCATGGACTAAAATTTTGTCTTGAACATAAAATTATTAGTCTTAAATTTATATTAATCCTAAGTAAATGGGTCAACTATTAGTTATTATAAAATTTACCTAAAGCAAAATTGCATTAGAATGCGAGAATTAAACGCAAAAAATGTTATTTCTATTCTAAATTTAAGAATTATCATTTTATTTCTTATTTCTTTATTTTTATATACTTTGGCACTACAAGCGTCCTCTATCGTGTTTTTCACATATCCATAAAATTTAAAATATGGTGTGATATGGTTTTCCTATAGAGGGTGAAGTGCTGTGCGCATGTGCGAAAAAACTGCAAGCGCAGGATTGGGTGACAGACAAAGTGTGCTGCGCGTCGCCATGTCTAGAAAATGACAACCTTAAAATTTAAATTTAAAAAATAGTGAAAATTCACTTTAAAATTCCGCAAATAATTAAAATTATCGTGCCATCATCCTGTTGGAACTTCAAGCCACATAGCTCTAGTGGAAAGGTGTACACCTTGGTTCATCACCATTTTCTTGCTCTTTAAAATTTACCCTACAATTTTTAAATTATTTACTTTCTCTAGGTAAATGGTATTTTGGTCCTTCGAGCCGGATTTTGATTTCCATTTTGATTTTCTTTTTGATATTTCAAAAAATTCATTTTCGCTAGAGTGAGAGCAAACGCTAGTAGTGTGAAGGTAAGAAAGAGACGCCATTAATAAATTAAAATTATAATATAGGTAAATAAAATAGGTACCTATGAATTTGTATTAGGAGACCTATACCTACATCTCGCAAATTTTATAAAAAACTCAAGGACATATATTCGAGATTGGAGTCTTGGGTCGCTATGTGTATGTAAATGCAAAAAGTTTATCTTTGTATTTTTGAAAGATATATCTGTGTGTAGGTAATTTCGGAATATAAGCCCACATAGCACAAAAATCACATCAACGTTAAATAAACGTGAACAAAAATAACAAAGTTTTTTTTTACTTGAAAACAACCTCATACCATGTAATAATTATTTTGTTAAATCTACATGCTTAAAGATAACTTAAAAACAAGGAGAAATCAAGCTATAAAAATCCACTTTTTGCTGAAGTTTTTGGTGCTGTGTATATTACGTGATTTTTACCCTCGTTATTTTCATGTACCAAATGCACACTTGAAAAGTCCTCCACAACATGTTCTAAAACGCCACTAGATTAAGACTTCTAAAACCTACTAACTTTATGCGTCTTTTTTGGTCACGTTTTTTTAATAACATTTTTTTAACCTAAAAGAGACGCGAAATGAAGTTATAAAAGTTCACTAGTTTAAGACTACAACACTTCAAGACAATTTTAAAGATGGCGCTCAAGGCAAGACAAAATATGTATATATCTATCTATATACATTATGTTTTTTTTTTAAAGCTAAACAAGATTTTTTAACAGTAAACACTTTCACAGAGTATTAATATGTCTTTCTCAGGTTAAATGACTGATGCGTCGTGATCCTAAAGGATCAGGGATCAGTTTCTTAACAGGTTTTTGGAGTTTAGAGGCCAAAGCCACTGCCTGATAGATTTCGTCAAAGTGAAAAATGCCGACAATAGATGGCGCTGCTGCACTTTATAAGTAAAATCTTAAAATTGTTCGGTAGAAAAGCCATGCAAGTCGCGTTTTAAAATTCGTGTAGAAAAGGCGTGAATTTAATGTGATTTTAACGTAAAAATCACTTGAAACTAACGTAAAAACAGTGCTGTTTTTAGCAACGTTATTTTTTATAACGTTATTGAATGACCTATCAAGCTTGTTTTCATATATGAAATAAACGTTTTTTTCTAGCAGCTTTTAAAATCAACGTTTTTTTTTTCTCACGCCTTTTTTGCGTGTTAAACACGTGATTATGCTATGTGGGAGTTTTTTATTTCCTAATTTATAACACGCAAATAAACACCTGCATGTTTATTTGTTTTTTCTTTTCGCTGTAGTTTGCATGCCTATATGTAAGTGGCTATGGTTACATACGGTTATTTTAAATCGATTTAAATTTTTTTTAAATATTTAATCTACAAATTTTGATTTTGTTTACTTTGCCTAATTTATTACAAAATAATGTCTGAAAAGGTAAAGAAAATTAAAGTCTTTCGTGACATCGAAGATTCAAATTTAAATGAAATTTTAACGGTAGCTAAATTGGCTAAAACTGATGCAACCAAAGATCTTAACTTTAAGATTCGTTACGAAGAGCTTGACAACGTCCAAGAGGAATACCTTAAAAAGCACACCGCTTTATTAAATGAAATTTACCAGGATCAGGAACAAGTTAAGACTTGTATCGAGCATCTTCATTCATTTCAAACAAATGTTGCTCAAGTCAAAGAAATCTATGATAAGTTGTTTCAAGCAGAAAATACTGCGCCGCCTTCGCAAGGTGGAAGTCGCCGACTTACTATTAACCCCTACTCTCCAGGAGGTTCACAAACCCCTGATTATTTTCCAAGTTTACCGAAAATTGACATTCAAAAATTCACTGGCAATGTCAATGATTTCCCCACCTTTTGTGATCAAATATACAAAAATACTCGCTTTTAGTTACTTATTTGGATGTTCTCCAAAGAAATTAGTTATGCAATTACCATTTCGGATGCAAACTATCCTATTGTTTTCAATATTCTTGTAAAAAGGTATAAAAAATGTTCGCATGTTAGACCAAAATTATTGGAATGCTATCGAAAATTGCCCTAAAGTAAATTCTGATGACTCCGTAGCTCTAAGAAACTTGCTTGATATATTCACAAAAAAATATTGAAGCTTTAAAAACTGTTGGTTTGCAACCAGATTTTTGGGACTTTGTCTTAGCCCAAAAGTTGTTGAAATCTATTGATAGTTCGATTCAAACGCGATTTGAAGTTTTTCATGGTAAGCCTGCCGAAATACCTTCATATAAATCAATCTATAATTTTTTGGATCAACATTGTAGCTCGCTTTTTGTAGTTAACGCCGCTAGTACATCCAGTACGCAATTTTCTATGAAGCCCAAATTTACAAAACCGCCCCATATAACTCAAAAACGGCAAAATAACTATAATACCCGCCAAACGCCTCGTGCATTTTTTACCGCGCAGCAGAATTCTCAAAATAATTGTTCCTTATGCAATTCGAATACTCATAATTTGACTTTTTGTCCTGATTATTTAAATAAAACGCCTCAACAAAGATTTAATTTATTAAAAGCAAGACAATGGTGCGTAAACTGTACCTCTAATTGTCATAAAACCTTCCAATGCAAAAGCACTTTTAATTGTCGATTTTGCAAAAAAAGGCATTATAGCTCAATTTATTTTGACTTGCGCAATGTAAACGAATCCTCGTCTCAACGGCAAGAAAATAATAATGCAGATTTGCCTGTAAATAGCCAACAAATTAACGCGTTTCGGCAGGAAAGAAATGAAATTAGTAACTCATCCCCTTCGCAAACTCAAAATCAAGGTGATTACTACTCTACTCAGAGTTACAGTAACTCTAGTACTTTGCTTTCTACCGCTCTTTTTCAAATAAAAGATATAAGAGGTAATTATCAAACTTTTAGTGGAGTTTTAGATTCCGCATCGCATCTGTCTTTTGTATCTTTAAAATGTGCCAACAAACTAGGCCTACCCCGCTTTAATATTGAAACTGAATTGGTGAGACCAGTATGCAATCAAAATTAGGATCTATTGATATGATTATTCGCCCTTGCAATCAATCTGAACTGACCTTATCAGTACAGAGTGCAGTTATTTTACCTCAAATTTGTTCTTCGCTTCCCTTAAATGACATAAATATTAGTCAAATGGGAATTATAAAAAATATAAATCTCGCGGAACCTTATTTCTATAGACCGGGAGCAGTCGACGTTTTACTTGGAGCCGATATTTTCCCTTATATTCTTAGAGATGGTCGTATTGTAGGTAATATAATTGAGCCTATCGCCTTAAACTCAATTTTTGGGTACATTTGAATGGGACAAATTGGTAACACAAACTCGCCCCTCGCTTCGGTATCCCTTTTATGCCAAATTTCAAATAATCAACTTAATGATTCACTATCGAAATTTTGGGAAACTGAAAATATACCGGAAATTAAACCTATTCTTTTCCCGGCTGACGAAGCATGTGAAAAAATATTTAAAAATACTACTTTTCGTGATAATACAGGGCGTTACGTCGTGACTTTACCCTTTTGCGAAAATAGTGAACCAAGTTTTTCAAATAGTCGCCAACTTGCATTAAAAAGATTTTTATCTCTCGAAAACCGCTTAATTAAAACACCCTGGAATCCTATCAAAAATATTCGGACTTTATGCAAGAAAGTTACTACTTAGATGGCAACCCTCTTTAGACTATTTTTCATACTCAGTAGAGCCTCTAAATCGTAGTTGCACGAAACGCAATATCCTTTCAAAAACTTTTAAAATTTATGATCCCCTTGGTTGGTTGTTGCCAGTTACTATTTTAATTAAATGCCTAATCCAGGAATTTTGGGAATCTGGATTGGACTGGGAGCCTCTGGGAACGCTATAGGTTAGAATTACCACTTTTAAAAGAATTTCGCTTATCCCGCTTTATCAACATTTTTTCTGGAAACGCTCAATACGAATTAATCGGTTTTTCAGACGCTTCAAATAAAGCGTACGCAGCTATTGTTTATTTACGCGTAATTTATAAAAATAAAATTTTTTTTATTTTTTATGCTCAAAAACTAAAAATTTACAAGTATCGCACGACTCGAGTTAGCCGCTTGTAATATATTAGCTGATTTAATTCAATTTATTCTTTATAGTTTTGAAAACAGACTTAAAATTCACCAAATATTCGCATGGAGTGATTCTCAAGTAGCTTTATCGTGGATTAAACATGGACATCCGTCTAGGTGGAAAACCTATGTACAAAATAGAGTCCCGCAAATTCATGAAAAAGTATCTCCTAAAAATTGGCATTATATTTCCCCTTCTCAGAATCCCGCTGATGTAGCGTCGAGAGGTCTCTATCCTAGTGAACTTATAAATCATAGTTTATTTTTCAAGGTCCCCAATTTTTAAAATTACATTATGACTACTGGCCTATAACCTTGGAAATAAAAGACACTGAAACTTTAAATGAAGAAAAAGCTAATAAAAACATAACTTGAATTACTACGCAAACCCCAAACTTAAATTTTTTAACTTCGTTTATTAATAAAAACTCCACTTTTACTAAATTCTGTAGAATTTTAGCGTATATTTTACGTTTTATTAATAAACAATTTCTAAATAAAAGTATAATTTTTGAAACTTTTTTAACGTTTCAAGAAATTCAAACCGCACTTTATTTATTAATAAAAAACGAACAATCGATCTATTTTTCGGAAGAAATAAATTCTCTTAAAAATAATATACATATCGAAATAGTCAGTGATTTGACAGCCAATGCTTTTATCGCAGCAATGCGTAGGTTTGTGGCTCGTAGAATTTACGTAACTGATATGTATTCTGATAATGGAACTAACCTAGTTTCGGAAAATAGACAGTTGTTACAGATTGATTCTTCTCGTCCAATTAAATGGCATTTTATTCCAAGTCACAGTCCCAATTTTGGAGGTCTTTGGGAGTCAGGGATTAAAACTGTCACAAAACATTTATTTCGAACCATTGGTTCACAAATTTTAACATATGAAGAGTTATATACAGTCACTTGTCAGATTGAAGCTATTATGAACTCTCGACCGCTAACTGAAATTTCCTCGGATCCAAATGACATTTCTGTTTTGACACCAGGTCATTTTTTATCATTGGAACCGTTGACAGCTCTTCCTGACGTTGACTTAACAGATGTCAAAATTAATAGATTAACTCATTGGCAGCTACTTCAAAGAATCCATCAGGATTTCTGGAGACGCTGGGAGCAAGAATATTTGCATACACTTTAACAAAGGAGCAAGTGGCTGGACCCCACATGTACTCCAGAAGTTGGTCGTTTGGTAATAATCATGAATGATTTTATACCCCCGCTACAATGGCAGCTCGGTAGAATAATTGAAATTTTTCCGGGTAAAGACGGTGTAAATCGAGTTGCTAATGTCAAGACAAGGGACTCGGAGTTAAAGGGATTAATCTCAAAGCTATGTCCTTTGCCACTTGATACTTTAGAAAATGCATAGCATTTTCGGCCGGCAATATGTTCGGTTTTCATAAAAAACCTCTTTATTTTTCTTTTATTTTTGAATTTTACTTTTATTTTTTCCTATTTTTCATGGACTAAAATTTTGTCTTGAACATAAAATTATTAGTCTTAAATTTATATTAATCCTAAGTAAATGGGTCAACTATTAGTTATTATAAAATTTACCTAAAGCAAAATTGCATTAAAATGCGAGAATTAAACGCAAAAAATGTAATTTCTATTCTAAATTTAAGAATTATCATTTTATTTCTTATTTCTTTATTTTTATATACTTTGGCACTACAAGCGTCCTCGATCATGTTTTTCACATATCCATAAAATTTAAAATATGGTGTGATATGGTTTTCCTATAGAGGGTGAAGTGCTGTGCGCATGTGCGAAAAAACTGCAAGCGCAGGATTGTGTGACAGACAAAGTGTGCTGCGCGTCGCCATGTCTAGAAAACGACAACCTTAAAATTTAAATTTAAAAAATAGTGAAAATTCACTTTAAAATTCCGCAAATAATTAAAATTATCTTACCATCATCCGGTTGGAACTTCAAACCACATAGCTCTTATGGAAAGGTGTACACCTTGCACTTTGGAACTTCAAAACAGCGGTAAATCCCTCTCCATGAGGCTATATCACCATTTTCTTTCTCTTTAAAATTTACCCTACAATTTTTAAATTATTTACTTTCTCTAGTTAAATGAATTTTTTGCGCCAATGTTAATTATAGTCCACTGTATCTACCAAAATCCAATCTGAGCCATCTGAGTGCTACAAATTTTATACAAATAAAATTATTATCTGGTTACTCTTTTAGAAAGTAGCTACTAATAAATACTTTTTTCTACAACCGTGCGTCTTAGTGCGGGAAAGTAAATTTTGACCTTATAAGATAATTTTTACCTTCCTAGCCCGCGCAGATTGGCTAGAGGATTGTTTTCGACGAAAACATTTTTTTTGAGATAACGCCGAAAATGTGTTATTTGGGTGTATTATGACCTATCCTAGCAATATCGTCATGATGCCTGTCTATGTGTGTGTGTGTGTATGTGTGTGTGTGTGTGTGTGTGTGTGCGTGTTTGTGTATGTGTGTGTGTATGTGATTTTTTCTGTCTGTAACACGATAGCTCCTAAACCGCTAAACCGATTTTCATAAAACTTTTACGTATAATAGTGTTCGACACACTAACGAGCTAGTTTGATTTTGGTCAAAATCCATTAATGCTATTGACAGTTTTTTGACAATTAAAAAGTTTAAAAAATCCTAACTTTTTAACAGAGCATCGTATCAATATGGGGTTTTCGGAATATAGTAGACCACGTTTTCTCAATAATTTGCGTTATAATCAAAAATCACAAGAGCATTAGTTTCCGAGATATTTACAAAAAAACTGTTTTGAAGGCTGATTATCATAGCTTCACTTGAAGTGTGCTAATAGTCTAGCTAGAAAGGTATCAGATCCGTCAGGGATCCATTATTTTATCTTGGTATAATAACTACAGTTACAGTGGGTAATTTACTGTTTACCAAATATTTAATCTACTAAACCGTCAAAGTTATTTATAGCGTCAGTTTAGATACGTCCGATGAAGAGCTCCCTGAAGTAATTTTAAAGGTTGCCCATGAAGTTGATACGGAACACATACTTGGTAAATCTAAACAAAACGAACACAGAAAGAGCAGGTTTTTACCAAAGAAAATATATGCAATTTTATGTTAGCTTCTATATATATATATACCTCATGATTAAAGTAATTACCATTTTTGCGCTGGCAGGCGCTCTTTGCTGAATGGAGCTTTTGAATATTACAATCGACGACATTCTAGACAAAGGCAATCTGATTGTTGTAAAAATTGTTGATTCCAAAAATAATTGTCCAAGATCCTTTGTTTTATCTGAAGAAATATATAATGGAACCTCTTTGAATCTCTACAGAAAATATGCAGATTTACGTCAACCTAACACTCCACATGGCCGCTTTTTTATTAATTTTAAAAAATGAAAATGCACAACTCAGCGCGTTTCTATAAATAGCTTCGCTAAGATGCCGTTAGAGATGACCGCATATTTGTGCCTACCGAACGCGGAACGCTATTCAGGTCATAGCTTCAGGCGTTCTTCGGCGACGTTCCTGGCAGATGCAGGTAAAGGCATAACGAACATAAAATGTTTGGGTGGCTGAAAACCCAGTACAGTAGCTGAGGGCTACTTAGAGGACTCGGAGAATCAAAAAAACATCATCTACGAATGATTTACAATATATGCCGTCAACTTCATCTTTATCCTTCGGCAACCCGGAAGCCATGCCCTGCCAGTCAACGTTATTTCTATGCCCTTCTACGAGCGTTATGCCTATGTTAACGCCAATTAGCTCCATTGAACCGACAGTACTAAATAACTTGCAGAATGCAACTAATTGTATTTTTAATATTTTTAATAATAATCATAATAAGCTATGTATTTCACATTTTATATGTTTAACTAAAATAATTTAAAAAAATTTCTATTCTTGTTTTTAATAATGTTATTTTTAATAATTATTGGTAGTATTTAACCTTTTCTACATATTTATGTATACAAAAAGTAGGAAAATATGTCAACTCTTACGGCTTTTATACGGTCGTAGAAAAAATAATGTTCCTAAAGGCATGCCTAAAGTGTCTTTCCCACTCGTAAGCGCTTGCCCAAACTCGGTTCTTTGCCGGCTTTTCTTTCGCACTGAAATGTCAATATATTAAAAACCTTTATAGATTTGAAGTTACTGTTCATAATATTTCCTATAAAAAGCCTTGGTTGCTATGGTGTATACGCAACGAAAAAATGTTTAGTTATATTTTCTCTGATACCCGTGAATAAAAAAACAACAATTTTTCGTGGCTAAGCGGGCATAGAAAGATTTTGTTAAATTTGAAGGAAGTTCACGAGGCAAAAAGTTTTTACAAAAAAGTTTCACGGGCAAGACCTCAGAGGTAAAGGTAGCTCGGGGACGCGTTTCTGCCTCATTAGGCTTCATTCAGCCCGAGCATAACCATAAAATGGAAGGAGATGAAATGATGATGTGGATATCTGAAAAGGAATATAAAATATGGTGTTTACTGAGGAGAGACCAACTGTCAATTTGCAGCTTCGGTCAGGGTTGCCTCAGTTTTGAGGCTAATTTTGACGTCGCGACGGAGACAGATATAATCTGCTCCCAGTAAACACCATATTTCATATTCCTTTTCAGATATCCACATCATCATTTCATCTTCTTCCATTTTATGGTTATGCTCGGGCTGAATGAAGCCTAATGAGGCAGAAACGCGTCCCCGAGCTACCTTTACCTCTGAGGTCTTGCCCGTGAAACTTTTTTGTAAAAAGATTTTGTTCCTCTTGTATTTTTCTGTGGGCAGCTCGAAAGCTGTACACCCACGGCGGTCCAAGATCTAATGGACACCTATTAAGTGTTGACAGTTAACTGTTTCGTCCTTAAGGGACTCTTCAGAACATTGCATGGTCAATGCGACACTTTTTTAAAGCTATAGAAACGGTATATGAATCTCAACTTACGATATTGGTAAGAGAAATAAATAAATAATGCCTGCGAGATACCATATGCTTTCACATAAGTGGCGACATCTACAAATATAAAATAAACTACCAGAGTAGAAATAAAAGGCAGGCAGATGAGACAAAAAACAGTACTCATGACCTTGATATAATTTGACCCTCAGGTCCGGTCAATGCATATTACATTTTTTTCCGCCGTCGCAACGTTTTATGTCGATTCAGCACAGTGTGAGCCAAAAATGCTACAAACATAGTACCCGTGAATAAAAACACCATTTTTTGTGGCTAAGCTAAGCCTATTTTTCCGCACTTAAATGCTTGACAGAACTCGTTACGCATCGTTCTGTGCACGGAATTTCCGTGCGAAAAAGTCAGTTTTTTCGCACTTGTTTGAAAAATAGCTATTTTCTATTTAATTTGCTTTCCACCAATTTTTTTCTACCAAAATTTTTTTCAGAGTTTTCTCTCAAGGTTAAATAAATAAAATAAAAAACTGGCAAAGCATTCGTTCTAAGAAAAGACTGAATCGGATTTAGTGACAATCGTTTATAATGTACAGCTTGATCTTTTATAAAAGTACCGCGTTAAACTTTTTTATTCTTTGCCGTAAAAAGATAAAACAAAAACCGAATTGAAGCGGATCATTGACAATTTTTGTTTTATCTGTACATAAATCGAACAACTATTTTAATTGAGTTTATTTTTTCCTTGTACTTCCTTTGTGATTTTAGCGCATTTAAATTTGTTCATACTTCTATGGCAATCATAATAAATAAAACCAGATACGTGGAATGTGGAAATACGCGCAGCATAGACATATTATATTATTTTAAAGTCCAAAAGATAAGACAAATCTAAAAATACAATAAATAAATCCATGACGAATCTGATACCTTCCTAGCTAGCCTATTAGCACACTTCAAGTAAAGTCACAATATCAGCCTAGGAAACAGTTTTTTGTAAATATCCCAGAAACTAAAGCTCCTACGAGGTTTTTGGTTATAACACAAATTAATAAGCAAAATGTAGTCCAGTAAACTCCGAAAACCGTATATTGATGCAGTGATCTGATAAAAAGTTAGCATTCTTTTAATGTTTTAATTGCCAAAAAACTGTCATTAGCATCAATGGATTTTCACCAAAATCTAGTCAGCTCGTTAGTAAACACTATTTTACCTGAAAATTTTATGAAAATCGGTTCAGCGAGTTAAAAGCTATCGTGTTACGGACACACACACACACAGACAGACATCACGACGATATTGCTAAAAGAGGTCAAAATACACCCAAACAACACATTTTCTGCGTTATCTCAAAAAAAAATTCGTCGAAAATAATACCTTCTCTAGCCATTGCTGCGCGGGCTAGGAAGGTAAAAAATCGATCTCTAAATCCAGTTTTTGCTTCTATTTTCTAAAACAAATGATAATAAAGTTATTGCTAGGTACGTTTATTAAAATCACCCTGTATCTACAGTCTTGGTCTTTCATTGCTAAGCTTTATGCGGCTTTCCATTCTTTATGTGGCTTAAGCTAGTAGTTCATAGGCCAGTCAACTTATCGTAATTGGGGGGTACTATTTTTCCTTTTTACCTAGAGCATCTTGCCAGAATGTTAATAAACTGTGAAGACCATCTCAAAGTGTTGGTGGCCAGTCAAAGCAGATTGATAATGTTGAAGTTTTTTTTTTTGAAAAACGGTTATTGAAAAGTAGTTTTATTAGTTTTATTTTACTGCATCGTTCCTTCACTTTAAAAGACAAACGTTTATTTTTTACTTCGAACAGAGGTGCTGCTAGACCCCTTTTTTTGTTTTCTTTTTCATATCTTAATGTCCATCAACGTCAAAATATGCTTTTCTGATAGAAGACGCCAGACACTTCCTAGAATAAAATATAGACTTTAATTTTCATATGTTTTAAAGATTTATAGTTTTTTGGGTGATACCCCTTAAAGGGGTGGTTCCTGAAATTTCTCAAATTATTTAAAAAAAAGTGATTTTTTAGTGAAATAACAGCAAAAAATATTCAAAATACTTTGTTATAGCACCTTAAAGTTCGCTTCTTTTGGTGCAGCACTTAGCATCCTAGCTTTGGTTGGTAGCTGTCCAAGCTGGCTAAAATTTAAACTTTCTAAAAATTCTATGTTTTGGCTATAAAAACTGATTTTTTTTTCAAAAAATGTTAAAGATACGATAGTACTTGTACATTTTTTTAGGCAATAAAACATTGACTTCAAAACTGCTAAAATTAGCTATATAGCAATAGTAGTATGGTTCTCACTAATGACTGAATGTAAAAGGATTTTTTAAATTACGTCACAACAAAATGCCTAGGGGTGTTTTCTGTTCAAAAGCAAAAACTCGAGAAAAAAACAATAGGTACATAGCTGAGCTTAGGTAATCTGCTTTCGAACGGTGTAAATTCTGACTACCTAGCTGTTAAGTTAAGCGGTCGTTCATTCATTCATGCAAATTTTCGCTATTCTGTGGTATATATACTCGTAAAGTATTTGTTGTTCACTATATTATTTGAAAAATCATTTTTATGAATTATGTTTTGTGGGTTTTGGGTATTCGGGGAAAAATAACCATTGACCTTATGGCGACGTTTCGTGTTGAGAACTAACACTTTTCTTGAAAATACGCCAGTGTAATTACCATATTTTTAGGCAAAAAAAATAAATAAAATTATTAACAGGACTTAGAACTTGGAAATTGTAAAGCGGCGAAAAGTTAAAAAAATAAATACGTGAGCTGGGGTATTGCGGGTCAGGGTTGGGGGGGTAAAAAGAGGCAGAAAATCGTATTATTGCGATTTCCGACGAAAGTTCACGTCGGAGAAATAAGTGATATACAAAAAAGTCATGGGCCATAAAAATGTCTAAAACTTTTGTAAATGTAATTTTTTAGATAACCTCAAAATGTTCGCGAAAATTTTTTAAAATTTTTTATTTTTGCAAAAATAACGTCAGGTTAACAAAACTTGGTAAGAGGTGCTTTGGGTGCTAAATGTCTACAATACTTTACAAACAAAACAATTAAGAAGTTTCTAAGATATTTATTTTTTTCCCCTCAAAAACACTTTTTTTAATGAAATTTCTTTTTCAGAAAATCATCGTATCTAGTTCTGCTGGTACTGTTTTTGGCACTCAGATATACTTCTTGGCGAAATAAAACAACATAATAGTCGTCTTTTAAAATCAAGTCGGAAAAAGGCAAACGACTAAAAAAAAATTGTCACAATATTTTTTTAAGGTATTTAGTTATTTTATATCTGTCTATACATCAAAATTGGAATCAAAATGTACAGGTATAAAATCCACCTACCTCCCTCCACAAGATCCATTTTACGCGAATTTTATACACCACAAAATAATGTCGCATCAACATCTAGATCAAATTTTCATACAAATATGGTACTTTTAATGCGTTTCTGAGGAAGGAAAAATGAAACTTCTAAAAAGTAATTGAAAGTTGCGTCAATAAAATCATAGTTTTTTTCAAGGCCTACTGGACTATCTACCCTTACTTAGTAAGGGTATTCGGGAGTTAAAGTTTGTTTTTAATTTAACCCTTTTTGTCGAAAGATCAGGTCCTCGCGCCCACTGGCATATTATAAACACCTCTCTTTGCCAAATAATCCCATGACTGTTTTAGATTGGTGTGCGCCCGTCCCACTTTATTGAGTTAAAAAAGAGAGTAAGTAGCTGGATGATAATGTGTGAGTTTAGTAAATAAAACGAGTAGACCACTGTTTAGTTATAAATGTTCTGTGTGTTTTAGATTATTAGGCGCCCTTACTACACGGTAAAAATTTTTGTATACAATGAAAACACTTTTTTGAAGTGTAAACTTCTTTAGGCGCGTTTAGCAGTTTTTGTGGGTACTGAATTGGACTGAGCCGTCAGGCTCGGCTATGTAACGCTCATTCGGGTGAAGTCGGCTCGAGTCGACTAACTGTGTTTATTCAGCGAGCGATATGATGACGCAGATGAAGGCCAGTATTATTAATTTCGCCTTGTTGAAGTATACACTTCTGCCGTGTGGTCTTAAGCACACACAATCTTTTTTCTTGAATAAATTGTTTTACCTTAAACGCAGCGTTTAATCTTGAAATGAGACTTTATTTTTCTTCTTCAATTGTTTTGTTTCAATATAATCCATTCTGTAACAAAGCAAATTGTCTTCACAAAGGTAATATTTTGCTTCCAGAGAAAACGGTGCCTTAGATTAATTCAATTCCAATTAAATTCCTTTTCTGTTGCTTTTGATTTTTTTTTAAATTCTTATAGGGGATTCAATTCTTGGTATCGAAGTTATATGTGCTTTTATGTCTTTTACTAACTCTTCATCTAAACGTAATTGACTACCACGTTTACCCTTGAAATCTGCTGTCATAAATTTGTTGTCGTCACATTTTTTATTTACTGTACATATAAATCCATCAGATATGTCCAATGTGTTGCAAAACAAGTTTTGCATACTCTCAAAGTTTCATTTTCTACCTTAAAATAGAAAGGCTTATTGGCATTTCCTCCCCCCTAAATTCGCAACCATATTTAAGATCCTTTTTGATATCTCTCCCATTTTTTCGTCCCTGATACATAAAAAGAACTTGTTCTTACTTTTCACATAAACTGACACATTTCCAAGTTTTTGGTAATAAATCGACGTAAGTCGCAATACTGCCGCAGATATTTCAATAATTTTAAAAACAAACTGACTCAATACCGAACGAGTTTTTTTATAATTATATTTTTTGTAGATATACTGACTTAACTTAAATTCGGTCAATAGAAGAATAAAAATAAAGAATTAATTGCAAGCACGATCTTAAAAATACTCTGCCAATCTATGGGCACCTAAGCTCACACTGGGTACTATAGTTATAGTGTATCTACGTGAAAGCTAATATAACTAAAAACTGAAGTATGTTTTATTGAACTCCAGACTCAATTACCTTTCGTTTGATACCACACAAGCCATGTTTTGACTTAAACTCTAATTTTTTAAATCTACCCCCACCCTTTTTTTTAAACTAAAATGTATTTTCTTTAACTCCAGACTCAATTACCTTTCGTTTGATATCACACACGCCATATTTCCACTTAAACACTAATTTTTGAAATTTACCCCCCCCCCTTTTTTTTTTAAATAAACTAAAATGTATTTTGTTTAACTCCAGACTCAATTACCTTTCGTTTGATATCACACACGCCATATTTTTTCATAAACTCTAATTTTTGAAATCTACCCTTACCCTTTTATTTGGCTTGTGTTCGGTGGATTTTGTTCATTTTTAAATGGGACCATCTCGACCCAAAACCCAGCTTGGGTACCAAATTTCATTAAAATCGGGCAAGCGGTTTTTGAGTTATGCGCGTTGGTCGTTACAGACAGACATACAGACACACAGACAGACAGACAGACAGACAGACAGACATACAGACAGACAGACAGACAGACAGACAGACAGACAGACAGACGGCGCAACAAAAAAGTTTCAAAATCATCTGAAACGCAAAGATATATAAAAATTTTTGAAATCGGAGCAACTTTTTTTTTCTCGAAAAAATTAGGATCACCATAGCTCACACTACTATAGTATGTGTGAGCTAAAAGAGGCGGAAAGAATGGAACTCGGTACGGTGATCATAGCGTAGGTGGCAACCCTTTCTTTTAGGGATAGTATAAAAGATATCTGTTGCCTTACAGTATGGCGTTGACTCGTCAAAGGCTAGAGGAGAAAAACCTTGATTAAAAATCCTGGCCCTCCAAGTAGGGGGTTGAGGCATTAGACTGGTTTTCTAATACTTGTTAAACAAAGCAATTACCAAAAAGCCTAAACGAAGGCTCGGAGCAATGGATGAAAATCCTCGGAGAAATGGATGAAAATTCTCGCAGAACAAAAAGCAAAGACAAAGGACTATGAATATAGCTACATGGAACGTGCAGGGAGTGAATCAAAAGTTGGACATTATTGCAATCGTGCAGAATTGTAAGATCGAATTTATTGCACTCAAAGAGACAAAAAAGAAAAGAACAGGTATGAATAGTGTCGGCAATTTCAACCATATATTCACTGGAGTCCCAAAAGAAAAGAGAGCAACCAGAGGGGTATCCTTATTAATAAAGAAAAACCTAAAAAATAAGATTACCGACTACGATTGCATTAGTGAAAACATACTTCGAGTAAACATGAAGATGCTTGGTCATAATATAAGCATAATAGCAGCCTACGCACCATCAGATGATGAAAGCGTAGCTACCAAACAACTGTTCTTTGACCAACTTGATGAGACTATCACTAAAAATCGGTAACACCAGAGAAATAATTATGCTTGGCGATTTTAATAGCCGAACTAGTAGACAAACCCAGAGCAAAGGACCATTTGGACAAGAAGAAACAAATGATAATGGCTTGAGACTGATGCAATTGTGTGAAACCCACAACCTAAAAATAAATAATGGTTTTTTTAAACATAAGCATATTCATCGATATACCTGGATTTAGCCAGCAAGAAATCTTAAATCAATCATTGATTATGCTAAAGGTGGACAACATTCGCAATTAAAGTGGTATGCTGTACGAACACTTCGTGGAGTTAACTGTGGATCTGACCACCATCTGGTAAAAGCAAAAATATTATTCCCTTTAGGAAAAACAAATAAGGACGAAAGTATTGGAGTAAATGAAAACCTATTATGCATCGAAGACGATCAAAAATACAACTTTAGAAGTCTAGAAATCGAAAGTACTCAATGATTATTAAACACAGAACACTCATTTGAAGAGATATATATACAAACATAATAAAAAGCTTGAAGGAAGCAAGCTACGGATCTGTTGGATACCAAAATAATAGAAATAACAGGGAGATGTGGTGGACAGAAAAAGTACAGTTAATGACCAAAGACAAAAAAACGCACATACTTGAAATGGCTCAGTACTAAAGAGCAAAGAGACCTAGAAATCTAAAGAGAAACCAGAAGACAGCTAAGAAATTTGATACGCACAGAAAAAAATGAAATGTTCGAGCGCAAATGCCACGATATAAATACACACGTAGGAGGTAGGCAAAGTTCTGAAGTATGGAAATTCATTTCTACCGTTAAAAACCCAACAAAAGCAAAAGTAAACATCCATATCATCAAACTAGAACAATGGACAGAAGACTACAAGGGACTGCTGCAGGAGACGAGACCCGAATATCCGGCAGCCTCTCCGAGGAGAGACATAGAAGTATATGGAGAGGAAGTAATCATCGAAAAAGAAATAATAGAGAATAGTCATTAAAAGCTTAAATCCGGAAAAGCTAGCGGACCTGGAGGAATATATGCTGAAATGCTCAAATATGGATCAGAGAAACTAATCGAAAATCTCACATATATTATCAATCAATGCATAAACGGACATCCAATACCTGATGATTGGAAAATTGCATTCATATCCTCAATTAATAAAAAAGGAAACAAGCTGGATTGCAATAATTACAGAGGAATTTCAGTAACCAGTACTCTAAGTAGTTTTTACGGTAGGATTCTTAGAGATCTCATAGAGAATGATTTTCATGAACAAGAAGAAGAAGAGCAAAGTGGGTTTCGTGCAGGCAGATCTTGTAGTGATAATGTTTTTGTCTTAAACAAGTATTTGAGAAAAGGAGCGCCAGAAATATAGAGACTCATGTTACCTTTGTGGACCTACAAAAAGCATATGATACCGTTCCAGTAGAAAAACTATGGAGAGTGTTAGATCAAACTAATATCAATCATTAATACATAAAAGCGATAAAAGGGCTATACAAAGGGTCAAAATCCAAAATTAAAATTGGAAATCGTCTTTCAAAAGAATTCCTGGTAACAAAAGGCTTAAGACAGGGATGTTGTATCTCTCCAACTCTTTTTAATATATATATCGCAGTAGCTCTAAAAAACTGGAAACGTAAAATGCATGGCATGGGAATACAACTTAACGACCGATTTACCATATACACACTGCAGTTTGCTGACGACCAAGTAATGTAGCTAATGATAAAGAAGACATGGATGGATATGATAAGAAAGTTAATGGAAGAAGACCAAAAGTGGGGATTAATAGTGAACGTGGACAAGACACAGTACTTATGTATTGGAAACGTATCCAGTGAGTTAGAACTAGACAATGGACAAGTAATATCTCCATGCCATGAGTATGTATACTTGGGTGACACATTTGATAAGACAGGAACAGACTGTAAAGAACTGGAAAAAAGGATAGTAAAAGCAAAAAAGGTTATTGGATGTCTTAACAGTATTTTATGAAGCAGAGAAATAAAAAAGAATGTAAAATATAACATATATAAAACACTGGTGGAAAGCACGCTGTTGTATGGAATAGAGACTTGTCGCGTAACAGAAAAATACAAAATAAAAATGGAAAGTGTCGAAATGGATGCAATAAGAAGATCAATGAGAATATCTAAAACAGATCAAATAAGAAATGAGATCATAAAAGAAAGAATAGGAATTGAGGGAAGCATAACGGATGACATCACTAAAAGGCAACTGATATGGTACGGCCATGTACAACGGATGAACGACGAAAGATTACCAAAGCAGGTCCTAGAATGGCAACCAATAGGGCGCAGAAAAAGAGGGCGTCCTAAACTAGAATGGCAACAGTCAATCCAAAGATCAATGAGTGAAAAAAATCTGACAGAAGATCGAAGGAGCTGGAGAATCGGGGTCATACAACGTAGAAAAACGTTCTAAACCGACTAAGTAAATAAAAAAAACAATCTAAAAAATATGTCAGTTTAGTACTAAATTATGTAAAAGAAATTACCTTGCGTTTTTCTACAACACTGACCAAACACAAAATAAACCAAAAAAAAATCAACATTGCACTTCGCCTGTCAGAACAACACTTTATGTGCTAGTTTTGAATCAAAAAACTCTTAAGGTATCAATTAATTATTAACTTTGTTAAAAACTCGATTTTCCAATTTTTTTGAGTTAAGTCATTGTTTTATTGGGGGTGCGATGTGTAAGTTCAGTCAATGAAACAATTAGATTTGCTAATTTGTACGTACGTACGTAACCTGACTTTTTGCATTAAATTTTGGCGTTTTACGTTATACTGAATCCAAAAATCAAAAACAGGATGGTGGCGTGTGTGGATATGTGTGTATATAGGTGTGTCTACTACTATTTTTCTATCCATAAGTCATGAAGTACTCATCTGATTTGATCGAAGTTTTATAAGTATATATCCTGTGACGAGAGGAAAGTCTGATTTATATTTTTGAACTACTCAATATGGCAAAACCAAATTGCGACTTTTCAAATTTTAAATCGGCACTAAATGTCGCGATATATGCACGAATTAAAGGTACCCAAAATAATTTGACAGCTATGACATCTAACAGGTGGCAAATGACAATTTTTTTCAAATATATTCAATAACAAACATGTAACCAGTAAATACCACAGAGTAGCGCCATATTTGCATGAATGAATGAATGGCAGGATTCATATTAAGTTTTCTAGCTCCCTTACCGTAATAGCTAGGTAGCCAAAAGTTACACGGTTTGAAGGCTGATATGAATCTGCTGTGCAATGTACGTATTTATTTTATCCTCGACTTTTTACTTTTGGCGAGAAAACACTCCTAAACATTTTGTTGCAACATAATTTAAAAAATCGTTTTAGATTGAGTCATTACTGAGAGCCATATTACTGTAGCTATACAGCTAATTTTATCAATTTTTACTGTAAAATTTTATTGCCTAGAAAAAAGTTTTAACTTTAAGCTGGCTTTGATAGCTACCTATCAAAGCTAGGATGCCGAGTGATACATAAAAAAAGTAGATTTAGAAGAACTATAAAAAAATATTTTTGATGTTTTGTGCTAAGATTAAATCGCTTTCTTTAAAAATGTTTTGAACATTTTTAGGAACTACCTAACTGAGGTTGTTTTAAGGGGTACCACAAAACTTTAAAATTTTAAAGGGTAGAGATTTAGTCCATATCTTCTTCTAGGAAGTGTTTGACGTCTGTTTTTAAACATAAAAAGCCATGTCTTCAGGTACATTTTGAGGCCTACCACCACCTCGGCCGGTGGTAGAAATAAGAAAATTGACTTTTGAAGTTATGAAACGATGCAGTAAAATAAAAATAATTTTTAATTACCGTTTTTTCAATTTTGCTATTGGCCGTAATAGTTTTGATTGGCCACCATTTGTTTAAGCTACGACTTTGAGATGGCCATCATAGTTTTTTAATATACTGACAAATTCCTTTAACTGTTACGAAAAGGAAAATGAGTACTTCCAGATTATACCATTTCCCTCATTCTGGCGAACTGGCCCATGGACTAAAGCAACTTTTGTTGCTTGTAAAGTATAGGCTACTTAATTTATTTAAATTTAAGTTGTCTACACCGTACAAGAAACAAAGTTTAGTAACTTTAGCAAGCTACTTGAAGAACGTACAAACCGATACAACACTTGCGAAAATGTACTTTGCGTCGATCACCACCGAGCTATCAAGTGCGTACCAAGGCAACAAAGGTTTCATTTTCAAAATGTCACCACTTGGCGGCTAAACAATTTCAATAGATAGGACAGGATCAGAGAGAGTTACAACAGAATAGTTAACTGAATTCAGTTTATTAAAATCCTGACAGGAATGGCACAGTGGCAGATCCAACGTGCACAACAAAGGGCGAAAGAATTAGCTATCTAGTTTTAAGTAGTAAATATTTACTGAAATTATTTCCAAAAAGTTTGCTATTTTTAGCTTTTGGTTGCAATCCTGGTGTCGTCTATGCTACAGAAATCGCCAGAGTCGATATGAGAGGAATGTTAGTTTCTGCAGGACCAGCATTTGTTTCATTAGGTAGGCAGTGTGAGCAGCAGTGTAGCTAAAAGTCATGGGACCCCGGGGCAAACAATTTTTTAGGGGCACTCATAAGTCAATAAGAATATAAAATGTTTGTCAACAAAAATTTTTCTTTTGCCATAATAACTGAATAAAATCTCTTTTTCTTGCTTTTCAGTTTGCAAAATCATTTATTTGATCAATAGCTATAGCCTATATACTTTGTGATTTCATCATCGTTTTGTCAACTGCAGCACGGCGAAAAGGAAGGGTGGTGTTTTTCGCTTTGGATATGTATGTATGTATGTACGTAAATATGTATGTTTGTGTTACGCTAGAGGCTAAACGGGTGAACATATTTTGAAGAAAAGGGTGTCGATAAATTGCTACTGATCCCGAAGGTACTATAGGTTATATTTTTTTAAACAGGAATCAACATGGCGGTCGTCATACGCCATTTTGTCATATGATGTAGATTTTAAGGCATACACATTACCTTCATTTTAGGCGACTCTGCTCTCACCCATTTCCCCTCCTGTCATTCCTCTTCCTTCACCTTCAGAAACCATATTCGCATAATTTTATCAAATATAGGGCGATTTAAAAATGCTTTCTCCACAAGCTTTAAGATTGTTTTTCCAACACCATTTCACTAATTCCCCCCTCTCTCTTCCTTTCTTCTCCGCGCCCTCCTTATTAGTAATATTTGCAGCTATAACTTGCACAAATATATATTGTAAGGGTCAGGTATTAAATTAAAATATTTTATTTCTATTTACTAAAATTTTTGGAAAAAAAAAACACATTTAAGAATTTACTAAAATTTTTGGAAAAAAAACACATTTAAGAATTTAACTTTTTCAAAAATTAAAATAAATCAAGAAAACCGGAAAAATATCACCCAGTATTTTATAGACGGACCTACAAGCCACAATGTAAAAAGGCAGGTTGAAAATTTTAAACAATACTTCACATACTCCATGGTACAATACATTGTAACTTCACTAAAAACATAACGACAATTAAACAGAGGCATAGACTGAACGATGATTCTCTCCGTCGGAAAATTAGGAATAACTAAAAAGATTTGAATTAATTTTGTGGATAAACTCTTTAAGATGAAAAACAGGAAATGAATTAGCATTAATCTATCAGAAGTGACATGAGTATGACGCCTTTTTCAGGTAAAATGAATTAACTAGAAGCCCAAATTTAGTGAATTAGCATAAATCTATCAAATGTGACATAATTGATGTCTTTTTCCCAGTAAATTTATTTAACACAAAAAGCGCGAGAAACGGAACTCAATACTTATAAATCAATCAAAAAATACATAATTAATGAGTTTTTACAGAAAATTGAATTTAAAAATTTTCAAAAAGGTCAGTCAATTCACATAAACAGATTAAAAGTGACATAATGATTTTTTTGAGGAAATTTAATTAGCGAAAATCTAAGAAATAGTAATAAATATGTCACAAAAAGACATATTTACGATAATCAGTACCTGTTTGATATGATGATATGATATTATGATGTCGCACTTGCACAGCTTCGTTTGATAGACTCTATGGTGTTTGTTTACTGTATATTTAATAGATGTGAATTTAGTGACATATATTTGGACTATTAACTATGTAAACAATGAGACGGTATTTCTTACAATATAAAGTTTTAATTTGGATAAAAGATGTTTAATTTGATGCAAATAAAAATAACATTTTAATAAAATTTAAGTAATTTTTATATATTTTTTTAAATGTTCATTTTAAGTTAAAAGTTAAGGGCTTCCTTTATGCCGGAGTATCGGGTACTCACCCGGTTTGCCCAACGATAGCTACGCCACTGAGTGTGAGTATCTCTAACTGGGGATTCACGAAACTGGATGTCCTTGATACATTTTGACAGTTGAATTAACATTACCAAAATGCGTCCAGGGTTTCTATAGAAAACAACAGGGATAATTTTTAAAATGACAGGTATTCACCAGCCAGCGTTAAGGGATTTTATTCCCGTTAGACTACTCTATTTGTGTATTTTTAATTTCTTAGTCTAAATTTTCTTCTTCTTCTCACATTTTTGCTTTTTAAATTGTGCCTTTCATGATTACTTATTTAAAGGCCAAGTTATTGCAGTTTTCTACTTTCCATTGTGATCAGTTATTCTCTTTTGACGTGTAGTCCTCAAAAATGTTCAACAATTTCTCTATATACACATGAGATTCTTAATATTAAAACTCTACATATTTGTAGAATATTTACCATAAAAAATATAGATTTAAATAGTATATTTTACATCAGTGTGGTAAAAAATAGGATACATTTGCCTTTCTAGTGTAGTGCTCAAATTATTTACGGATTAGCAATTGGTTAGTTATTTTCGGTCAAAACTGTATAAATTCACTTAAAAGAAAGACTTTTAATTTTGCAATTATTTTAAAATATCACTCTAACTTTGCTTAAACTATCTCTGATATTTTATGTTATTTAATAAATTATAGTTTTTTATTTTTCATATTTTTCTCCAAGTTGACCCATGAGCTTGTCAGAAACTGGATAGTTACATATCGCCATGATCAACACATTATGATAATAATGCATATGTAATAATATAATGGCTGCAAGAAGCGTTGTGTTTTCTAATTTTTATTGCCAATTAAATACAGTATTTAAAGAAACGAATACTTTAGTTTTCGTTTTTTTAATTTAATACTTTTTTAATAGCCCGTTTTTAGTTCCCGCTTGCCTATTTGGGATAAAATATAGTGTGATACGTCAAAAATGGTAAATGGGACAGAAATTGTCCGTTAGTATCTTTCGGTAAAATGATAAAAACTGACTAGAGTCAGTCTTGCTTTGCTCTTTTTTGTACTCGTAGCCACAGTTTAACATTTTTACTTTGACTAGAATTATCAATAAAAATGCAGTTGATGCCAAGAAAGTAACTATTACTCGAGTGGTCGTGATTTTGGTTGCACTATTTCTCCAGCTGTAACTGCCATTGCCACCTTCTATGTATTCGCGTCTGTTTAGTTTGCCTTATGTGCTTCATACTGTTCGTCCTTTTTTGTTTAGTAGAATGTTGTATATAATTATTTGCTTCTGGTCCCTTTCATTTTTCTTTATAAAACTTCTTTTTGGCTTTTTTTATATTTGTTGTAATTATTTTCTAAGATAATTCATTCAAGAATTAAGCAGAAGGCCGCGCTGCGCCGCATGTTTGAATGAATGTGCGATTAATTTGGCATTTTAGCTCACACATATACTATACTATAGTAGTGTGAGCTATGGTGATCCTAATTTTTTCAAGAAAAAAAAAGTTGCTCCGATTTCAAAAATTTTTATATATTTTTGCGTTTCAGATGATTTTGAAACTTTTTTGTTGCGCCGTCTGTCTGTCTGTTTGTCTGTCTGTATGTCTGTCTGTCTGTCTGTCTGTCTGTCTGTTTGTCTGTCTGTCTGTCTGTCTGTCTGTCTGTCTGTCTGTCTGTCTGTCTGTCTGTCTGTCTGTCTGTCTGTCTGTCTGTCTGTCTGTCTGTCTGTCTGTCTGTCTGTCTGTCTGTCTGTCTGTCTGTCTGTCTGTCTGTCTGTCTGTCTGTCTGTCTGTCTGTCTGTCTGTCTGTCTGTCTGTCTGTCTGTCTGTCTGTCTGTCTGTCTGTCTGTCTGTCTGTCTGTCTGTCTGTCTGTCTGTCTGTCTGTATGTCTGTCTGTAAAGACCAACGCGCATAACTCAAAAACCGCTTGGCCGATTTTAATGAAATTTGGTACCTAGGCTAGGTCTTGGGTCGAGATGGTCCCATTTAAAAATGAACATAATCCACCAAACACAAACCAAATAAAAGGGTGGGGGTAGATTTCAAAAATTAGAGTTTATGTGAAAATATGGCGTGTGTGATATCAAACGAAAGGTAATTGAGTCTACAGTTAAACAAAATACATTTTAATTTATTTTTAAAAAAGGGTGGGGGTATATTTTAAAAATTAGAGTTTAAGTGAAAATATGGCGTGTGTGATATCAAACGAAAGGTAATTGAGTCAGGAGTTTAACAAAATACAATTTAGTTTTTGTTTTTTTAAGGGTGGGGGTAGATTTCAAAAATTTGAGTTTAAGTCAAAACATTGCTTGTGTGGTATCAAACAAAAGGTAATTTAGTCCGGAGTTGAATAAAATATATTTCAGTTTTTAGTTATATTAGCTCACACGTACAATATAACTATAGTACCTAGTGTAAGCTTAGGGGCCCATATATTGGCAGAGTATTTAATTCGCATGCTAAATAGTGGGAGGCATCTACAACGATCTCTCCTTACTTAAAGTTGGGCGTGGATTAGTCACAATAATTTTTTGTGAGTTTTTAGGAATGATGGTTTCTTTTCTCGAAGGATGGCTGTTTCATTGGCGAACGATAGCGTGGCTTGCTGTAGGGTACAGCTTTTTTCCGCTATTAGTTTTTTTTGCCCCGGAAAGTCCGGCGTGGCTTGTATACAAAGGCAAAGACGAACAGGCCCTAAAATCTTTAAAAGTTTTGAACAAGTATCAAACTCAACCGTCTGAAAGGGTAAGTTGCTGTTCTGGATAATAAAATAGTTATAGTATCCCATGTGAGGTACTCAAGATTCTTTATCATAGTAAAGCATGTCACAAAAAAGTAAAATATTCTTATTATGAACAACAGATATTTTGAATATAAATTCGTGGTATCCATTAAATCCAGCAACCATGTAGGTAAAATCCTATTTGTGCTTCTCACTGAATTGACTCGAGATCAACGGAAATATTATGACGCATACATTTTAACAAAAATCTGTTGAAATCTTTTGGTAACATTGGTTCACAACATAAACAAAAACCGAATTGCTAAACGTTTAAATTTAAAACACAGAATTTATTTTGTCAAGTTTAGAAACCCTAAAAACTAGAGGCACTATGATTAATTTTGTTTTTTAAGAGATTTCCATTCAACCCCCATTTGTGTTTATACGTTCACCAAGCGGTATAATCTTCACTGTATATCATTCAAACATTTTTAGCTCACACTACTACTATATAAGTAGTGTGAGCTATGGTGATCCTAATTTTTTCGAGAAAAAAAAAGTTGCTCCGATTTCAAAAATTTTTATATATCTTTGCGTTTCAGATGATTTTGAAACTTTTTGATTTTGCTGTCTGTCTGTCTGTCTGTCTGTATGTCTGTCTGTCTGTCTGTATGTCTGTCTGTAACGACCAACCCGCATAACTCAAAAACCGCTTGTCCGATTTTAATGAAATTTGGTACCTGAGTTGGGTCTTGGGCCGTGATGGTCCCATTTAAAAATGAACAAAATCCACCGCACGCAAGCCAAATAAAATGGTGGGGGTAGATTCCAAAAATTAGAGTTTATGTGAAAATATGGCGTGTGTGATATTTAACGAAAGGTAATTAAGTCTGGAGTTAAACAAAATGAATTTTAGTTTATTTAAAAAAAAACGGTGGGGGTAGATGTCAAAAATTAGAGTTTAAGTGAAAATATGGCGTGTGTGATATCAAACGAAAGGTAATTGAGTCTGGAGTTAAACAAAATACATTTTAGTTTTTTTTTTAAGGGTGGGGGTAGATTTAAAAAATTTGAGTTTAAGTCAAAACATGGCTTGTGTGGTATTAAACGAAAGGTAATTGAGTCTGGAGTTGAATAAAATATATTTCAGTTTCTGATTATATTAGCTCACACTATAACCATAGTACCTAGTGTGAGCTTAGGTGCCCATAGATTGGCAGAGTATTTATAATTTTATTATTGCTTTAGATTCTCATTTTGTCAAGCTTTTAGTAGATTTAAAGTTTTAATTGTAAAGTCGATCGTTAGCAAATGTGCTATTTCTAAATGAACTGCTCGTACGTTTAGGTATTAAAAATTACCTACTCCTCATCCTTGTATTTGGCTTTATCCAACAGACATAGGAAATGGACCAAATTAGTTTTACAGCTTTTGATAATTGTAACATAAGTGAATTCTTATGGTTGTTTTTCCAAATATTTAAATATCAGTCAAAAGGTGGCACTACATTAGAGTCATAGGGACATCGATTTGGTTCTAGAATTCTGCATTTGACTAAAATTTTAAGAATGACAACGGATTTCAGTCATAATTATTAATAAAGTTAGATTAGATGTCATAGTTAATTAAACATTTTGATAATCTAGTGAAAACAAACAATACATTTTCAGTTTGACGCTGAGGTAAATTTTTGCCAAAAAACATAGGTGGGCTAGCTTTCCAAAACAAGAAAACTAAAAGATTAGAGTAAAAATAAAGCCTATTTTTATTTTTGGAAAACCAAGGGATGACGTTGTTTCTTAATATAAATTAAAATAGAAAAAAATAGTTGATTACCACAGTAGTACGTATTTAGTAACCCGACGAGAATCAGAAAATCGGATAAACCTGAACTCCGGGAATCTACTATATAATAAAGGTAATGAAGATAATAGCAACTTCGGAGTAGGATTCATAATCAATAAAGCAATAAGTAAGCACATCCATACTATTAAAGAAATCTCAGATCGCGTTGCCTATCTTACACTTAAAATGAAATAAGCAAAGCGGTGGCAAAGCTATAGTTAATACCCTCCATATGCTCCTGAATAAAATACTAAAAGAAAAAATTATCCCAAACAACTGGAAAGAATCCATAACTTTTATTCTACACAAGAAAGGCGATAGAGCAGACCTAAGAAACTATCGACCTATAACACTTTTCAATATAATTTATAGGCTTTTCACGAAAATATTAACAGTTAGACTAACAACAAAATTTGACAGATAACAATCAAAGGAACAAGCAGGCTTTAGAAAAGGTTTTAGTACAGTTGACCACTTATTAACCATGAAAATCCTAATAGAACGAGCCAACGAATATAACATTCCGCAATATATTGCGTTTATAGACTTCGAAAAAGTTTTCGATAGCATTGAGGACTGGACAGCATCTTTAATTAATAGCCGAGTAGATCACAGATATACAGACTTAATAGCCAATATATATAGCGAAACAACATCAATCAAAATCCACGAAGGAACCAAGCCGATCAGCATGAGAAGAGGTGTCAGAGGGTGACACAATATACCCTAAATGATTTAACCAGGCCCTAGAAGATGTTTTTAACAGCTTAGATTGGGAAGAAATAGGCATCAAAGTAAACGGACAATTCTTGAACCACCTAAGAATTGCTGATGATATCGCCTTAATGACAGACAAGAAAGAAAGATTGATAAAAATGCTGGAAGAACTGGATACAGCAGTTAAAAATATAGGCTTAAGTATGAACTACACTAAAACTAAAATCATAAACACAGTCACATATTACAGTCAAAATAAACCAAAAGAAAATAGAACAAGTAGAGGAATATATATACCTCGGACAAATTATTAAACTGAAAAAAGAGAACCAAACAGCTGAAATCAAGAGACGAGTAAGATTGGCCTGGGCAGCATTTGGTAAATTAAGCTACATATTAAGAAATAAAACATGTCCTCAGTACCTCAAAACGAAAGTGTATAACCAATGTACCTTTCCTGTACTTACCTATGGATCCCAGACCTGGACACTTACAAAATCAAACCTGGATAAGGTAATAAAACCCCAAGCAAGGGCGGATCCAGAGGTGGTTCTCGAGGGGGGGGGGGCACTTTAGGTGACATTCTCTGTTGGTAAAAAACGGTATATATTGTTTTAAGCAGCATTTTATTGAATTAGTCAGTGGTTGTAATTTTGATGATAATAACAAAAGACAGTTTCATGCGCCGCAGGCAAAAATTTTGAATTTTTATTAGCAAAAACATTACTTTTTACTCATTTTTTGTATATTCAAAAAAATCTCGGGGTGGGCAAGTGCCCCTAGTGCCCCCCCCTGGATCCGCCATTGACCCCAAGGATCAATGGAAAGACAAATGTTGCATGTAAAGCTCACAGATAGAAAAAGGAATGAATGGATTAGAAATAAAACAAAAGTAAGGAATGTCAGAGGAGAAGTAGCAAAATTAAAATGGAAATTTGCCGGTCATAATATCAGACAGAAAGACGATCGATGGAACAAATATATTGTAAACTGGAGACCTTGGGAAAATAAAAAAAGTAGAAGAAGACCCCAAATGAGATGGGCGGACGATTTGAAGAAACACGCGAGAGCTGAATGGATGAACACGGCGACAGACAGAGAAGAGTGGACGATATTGGGGAGGCCTATGTCAGATGGATTGAAGAAGGCTAAATAGATAGATAGATATACGTATTTAGTACGTAGACTGACAACTTTTTCAGCATTTATTATAAATTATTGTTTTTTTTAAATTGTGGTAGTTTAAGGTTTTGTAAATAAATATTATTATTTATATCTTTTTTGCGATTTTTTTGCTAAAATAATGTGGTTTAAGTGGCCTAAAGGAACCAATTCTGTCAATAGAGTAACAAAAGTAGATCACCTTCAAATAAATGCAGTCAAAAGGTTGACTAGAGTGCAGAATATCCCTATATCTTTTACCTGCGTATACCATGTGAAAAAAAAATCAAAATTTTTGAGACGAAATATTTTGAAAACTAATCCAATACTGTCTTAATTTTTGCTGAGTTCATTAGAGAAATGTTCAAACATAGACGGAAACCACTCAACCTATTTAAATAAATTGACGACTTTCCGGTGGTGGTTGAAACAAGAAAAAACATTTTTAGGTTATAAAAAACTTTAAGCTATTCCTTTTAAAAAAATGTTGGTTTGAAAGCTCTAAAATTAAGAAAGAAGGGCCAAACTGAAACTTTAGTACAAATCTGTTAGTAATCCCGTGATTTTGTTTGCCAGGGCATGGCCAGTCTTAAATAACTTTTTTACAAAGAGAAGAAATTGTATGCCTTTCTTAGTTTTTACTGACTTGATTAGAAAAAATTTAAATGAGAAAATATAGATGAAATGTAGTCAACCTATTTAAATAAATTGACGACTTTGCGATTAATCGGTGGTGGTTGCAACAACGAAAAACACTTTCAGTTCATAAAAAAGTTTGAGATATTATGCGTTTTGGGCAATTTCTGGTTTGAAAGCCATAAAATTTAAAAAAGGGCCAAAAACTGAGGGTAAACTTATAATGAATCGCACCTGTACAGTGCCTCTTCCACACTTGTTAGGTAAATTATCATTATTAGAAACTATAGTATAAATCGGTGATTTTGTTTGCTAGGCCATGTGTTAGCCCGCGGTTAGAAAAACGATAACTGCAATGGACTGTAAATATTTTAATTATTGAAAGCGCGAACAAACATAAATATATTGATATGAAATTACGAAATAATCAAAGGTCCATAGGTTAATTGTGGGTACCACACAACGGCAATCAGAGACAAAGCACTCACCAGTTTGCAGCCAATTTCTCCACTTCCAAGGGGCCCCTGTTTGGATCTAATGATGTCACCACGTAGCTGAAGGACTGAAGTTTCTAGTTCTATGCTTCAGTACAGCAAAATCGAGCACTTTTAAGTGTAGAAATTTGAAATAGTTGGAGAACGAAATTAACACGCCATTTCTCGAGGCGATTGACAAAGGATCTCTCTGATTCTTGGTGCGCATGTCCAAAATGCGCGAATGCACTCTGTCCGTCATTCAATTGTGTGGTTTTATAATTAAAAACAACCGCGAAATTTAGCGGGAGCTAACATAACTGCCCTCCAAAACCCACAATTTTAGAATCTCAACCGGACAGATATAGATATAAGAAAAAGGATCGACAGATAAATATAAATGAATGAAAACAGATAAGTATCGTAAGTTTATTTAGAGATAACGAAATCACGAAAAAGGCAAAACAAACAAACAAAAAATTCAAAAAAAAATTAAAATAAAGAAAAACCTATTGTAATACCCGGTAATAGGTAGAAAAATTAAAATTACTTTTAATTTGGCAAGGGGCACAGTTTTACAACTGGCCGCTTATAAACACCGGTAACCGTTTGTACCGTCGCAACACGCACCTGACCGTCCCCGCTGGGATGCAGTTCGATGACCCGACCGACCGGCCATTTCAAAGGTGATTGAATGTGATCACTTGTTATGATAACCAAATCATTTAATTTGATATTTGGGGACGAATCAGCCTACTTGTGTCGCTGTTGTAGCGTATGCAAATACTCTATAGAATACCGTTTCCAAAAATCATTATGTAGTTTTTGAATTAGTTGCCATCTCGAGAGCCGATTTAGGGGAACCTCGGACAAATCTGACTCCGGAATTTCTGAATTAAGGGGTTCAAGGGTCAAAAAATGCCCAGGGGTAAGAGGTTGAAGATCGTGTGGGTCTGAAGAGGCAGGAGATAAAGGGCGACTATTAAGTACGGCTTCTATGCGACATGTAAGGGTGGACATTTCCATGATGGACAACTTCTGGTCGCCGATTACTCGAAAAAAGTGAGTTTTAAAACTTTTGACGCCAGCTTCTGCCAGGCCATTGAAATGTGGACTGAGAGGAGGTCCCAGATGCCAACGAATAGAAAGTCTGGTGGCCGCACTTCTTGCGTAATCAAGTAATTGGTTACGAAACCCTATAAAATTACTGCCTTGATCTGACCAGCATTGCGTCACGCTTCCACGTCTGGAAATGAATCGATGGAATGCACCTAGGAACCCTTCGGTGGACAGTTCCATGGTTAATTCCAAATGCATGCAATGTGTGGCCGTACAGACAAACACACAGACATACGATTTGAAAGCTTTACAACCACGGTCACGATGAGGAATCACAAAGAAAGGTCCACAAAAGTCGATAGCTACACTCGAAAAAGGTTTAAGTTGATTGATTCGATGAGCGGGAAGTGAACTCATTATGGGCGGTCTATAGGGTTTAGGGTTGATTCTAAAACATTGCAAGCACTTGGATATGGTTCTTTGAATTGCCCGTCTGGCAGATAATATCCAAAATTGCTGTAAAAGCAGATTATGTAATGTTTTAAACCCAGGATGAAGGTATTGTCGATGAGCGGACTCGATAAGAAGAGTAGTTAAACGATGGTTACTCGAAAGTAAGACGGGGTGTTTTGCAGAATAAGACAAAAGGTCAGATTTTTGTAATCTGCCACCGACTCTAATGATATTATTTTCATCAAGAAAAGGTGAAAGTTTTCGGAAAGGTTTCTGTATTGGTTTATCCTTAGATAACGCGAAAAAAAGCTCAGAAAAACAAGAACCTTGAACGCGTTTGATAAGAAGGTATAACGCACTTTGCATCTCACCGGTGGTAGGAAAAACATTCTCAAAAATAACTTTTTGGTCCGGCGGCTTAGTGGGTTTTTGATAGGAATGGTTTTGAAAAAGGTTAACTATTCGAAGGGCATAACAAATGATACGTTAAATTTTTGATATAGATGAATATTTGATAAGAAGCTGATCTAAGAAGTTAACGTCAATTATCGCATTGCAACAGACCTTTGGCTTTTCCTCCAGATTAATATCTCCTAAATCAATCGGCATTTTTGATTTATGAAAATCGGGCCATTCGTTTTCGGGAGACCACAAAAACGACGGTGCGTTCCACCACATGTCATGTGACATGAGCTGTGAAGGGGTGGCCCCTCGTGACGCAATATCGGCTGCATTTAAAGCAGAAGGAATGTGGCGCCATGAGTTTGAGGAAATGATTTCTTGGATTCTACTGACTCGATTTCCAACAAAGGTTTGCCAGCGATTAGGAGGGGATGAAAGCCAATGCAATACGACTTGCGAATCGCAGAAAGTAACGATATTTGTAAAAGTTATTTTTCCTTCATAGCTAGATAAAACGAAGCCAATTAATTCGCTTAAAAGAAATGCGCCTATGAGTTCTAGCCTAGCCAATGTCTGTAACTTTATAGGCGCGACCCTAGATTTTGCAGATATGAGAGAAACAGATATATTGTTTTCCTCTTTTACACGAAAATATACGACGCCTGCGTAGCCTCGAATTGAAGCGTCACAGAAGCCGATGATTTGACAGATATTGGTTTTTTACAGTTTGATTTGTCGGGGTAATTGAAAATTGGAAAGAAGCGGGAATTCAGAACGAAGTTTGTTCCAAGACTCGATGATAGAAGAATCTGGTTCTTCGTCCCAGCCTATTTTCGATATCCACAACTGTTGCAAAATAAATTTTGCTTGTAGCAACAAGGGACAAAGAAAACCTAAGGGATCGAAGATTGTTCCTATGATAGATAAAATAGAACGTTTGGTTGGGGGTTTGTCCTTCATTCGGCATTGATAAGAAAAAATGTCGTTTTTTGGATGCCATTGACGATCGGATTCTGGCAATGTTGCCAATAACTCGGGACAGTTGCTTGCCCATTTTTTAAGTTCAAATCCTCCCGACTTCAACAAATCATTGAGTTCCGTTTGAAGGGAAAGAGCTTCAGAAAGCGAAGGGCTAGTTCCCAAGATATCGTCGATATAGATTGACGATTTTAGAACAGTACTAGCCATAGGAAAACGTTCCTTTTCTCTCTCTGCCAGCTCATTTAAGGTACGCATGGCTAGAAAAGGTGAGCATGTCATGATAAAAGTGACAGTAGAAAGTTCCCACACTGAAAGTGGGTCATGTGGAGAAAACCTCCACAATATCCTTTGATAAGGACGGTGATAAGGATTGATAAGGACTTGACGGAACATCTGTTTGATATCAGCAATGTAGGCAGTAGGATTAAGACGAAACGTAAGGAGTAAAGAAGCAATATCCTTTTGAAGTTTCGGTCCAGATAACAACGTGTCATTGAGACTAATATTTTTTGGGGTGACTGCCGAACAATCCCAGACTACCCTTAATTTTGTACTTAAGCTTTCCGGCTTTAATACGCAATGATGTGCTAAAAAACACGATACGTCGACTTTTGGTTGACTAGATAAAACTAAACTCATATGATTAGAATCGATATAGTCTTGCATGAAACTTGAATAGGCAGTGTACAGATCAGGATTTTTGATTAATCTATTTTCTAGAAGTAAAAATCTATGATAAGCTTGCGGATAAGTATTTCCTAGGTCAGGGTTTATTTTATCTTTAAACGGAAGATCTACCATCGCCGTACTACACTCGCAGTAAAAATTGATTCTGCTTGTTTTTCTTCCTTTGATAAGATTTGTTTTTTAGGCAAATGTTCGATTTCCCAAAACCTAGGGAGAATGATTTCTAAAGGAGGTGAATGACTCGTTAAAAAACAACTGGTTCGTTCCGTAAGACTACCTACTTCGTCAACCTTTCCCATGACGACCCAGCCAAAGATAGTTTCAAGGGCTGAAGGTTGCCCTATTTGTCCAAGAACCCTGCCCTCCTTGAATATTTGTGCGAATAGCTTGCAACCAATAACTAGGTCCATAGGTCTAGATTTGAAATAAGATGGGTCGGCAAGTTTAAGGTTTTCCAAGTGTTTCCACTGATTATCGTTCAAAGTGAATGTAGGCATATTGGAACATAATTGTGGAACGACAATTGCTTCGAAATTAAGTAAAGGAGTGACCTGTCCTTGTGGCTTAATGTGACATTGAACGAGCCCTTTGGAAGTAAAAGAAGACATCTGATTTAATCCGAATATTTCAGTGGTGTAACTTCGCCTAGGAAGATTAAGACGCTGAATACACTTTTCACTGATGAATCCTGTCTGTGATCCAGAATCAAGCAGTGCCCTTACAGGTTGAACCTGAAGGTCCTGAGGTATTTAATGACACATGAAGATTATTGACAGGTGGTGTGTGAATGACAGGACTAGTATCTTGGCTTCCAGACTCTTGATTAGTTCCTAAGATATGAGTTAAAGTGTGGTGCCTTTTACTATTGCAAGTCCTGCATGAATATTTGGATTTGCACCTATCTACCCCATGCAAGGGATGAAAACACGCTAGACATAATTTTTTCTGCTTGACGAAAGATAGGCGATCGATAGGTGAGAGATCAAGAAATGTTTGACATTTCGAAAGCACGTGACCTTGATTACACCGGAAACATGTTATTCCCGTACTTGAATTAGTTGAGGTGCCAGCCAGTCCTATAAAAGGCGACTTGGATGATTTATAGGTAGGCCTTTGCCCAAACTGATTTTGCATAGAATTTGAATTTTGATAGGTAGGCTTTTGCCCAAACTGATTTTGCATAGAATTTGATTTTTGATAGGTAGGCACCTTTTTGGGTGCTGTTGATTTAGGAAGTGATTCCAAAACTTTACATCTTTTTCTAGAAATTGAAAAAGTGACTGAAAAGTGGGAATTTCGATATTAGTATTGGCGTGACTCATTTCGAAATTTGAACGACGCGTCGGAATATCCAATTTTTCTAACAAAATGAAAAAAATAATAAAGTCCCAACTGTCAACGTCAAAGCTAAGTGATTTTAAAATTTCTAGGGATTCAGAAAAGGTGTCAATTAAATTACGCAATTTTTTATCTGACTCGTTTTTTAAGGTGGAGTTCATAATTGTGCTTAAAGCATCATTTGCAAGGTCTCGCTTGTTTTGATGTCTATTGACTAATTTGTCGTAAGCAACTTTGTAATTTTGATCAGATAAGCTAATCCCTGATATCAATTTTAAAGGCTCATCCTCGAGATATGAAAATAAATATTGAAGTTTTCGAACGTTACTTAGACTTTGATTTTGATCTATAATGGTATTAAAAACCTCGGAATATGGGAATACCTAACTCTTTGAGTTTTGGAGTTTCAGATTCGTTTTGTCGAACATATGATCCCGAAAGGGTTGGGGCCTCAACCGGAAATATTTTAGAGTAAACCCCCTTACATGCATAAAAATATTTACGAGCTTCTGAAAGGATCGCATCCTGCGTTTTAAACTCCTCGTCGTCCGAGTCGTCTATCAACATAATGACATCATTATGTGCCAGCATGCATTTATCGAAGGTTTCATCCAAATCGGAATGCCTCACTTGAAACTCGTTTCTCGCTTTTTCGTCCTTTGCCGCGGTCTGTGAAAACACATAACACTCGGTGATCGCAGATAAAAAACCCTTGCGTTTTTGCACGGCTTTTTTGACAGACATGATTTTACCTTTGAAATGACGAAATTGTCGGTAAATATACAATTAACGCTAAATTAATGATTCTGAAATAGAAAAATGACGAATTGTCGAAAATATGCACTAATTTATCGCAATTGATGAAAATTGTTTTAAATATCGAAATGATATGGAACACATCTAATCACAGAAATGTCGGTAAATATACAATTAATGCAAAATTAATGTTTCTGAAATAGAAAAATGAAGATATGTCGAAAATATGCACTAATTTATCGCAATTGATGAAAATTGTTTTAAATATCGAAATGATATGGAACACACCTAACACACTGAACATGTGGTTGTTTGTTTTGTTTTTTGATTGATCCTCGATTTTGTTTATACTGAATGACCACGCGGTAGTAGACCCGTTACCATAGCAGCGGAATGAAAACAGGTACTGCGCCGACACCGAAGGTCGAACGAAACTTTCTCTCGTTTCAATACGATTGGGAAAATTCAAGGCCGTGATCTCGGCTTGTGAAAAAATGGCCGACTTATTAATACCGTCGTATGGAGTAAAATTTAAATAATTCGGGTCGAAAGGAACACTTATGTCAGCCCGCGGTTAGAAAAACGATAACTGCAATGGACTGTAAATATTTTAATTATTGAAAGCGCGAACAAACATAATTATATTGATATGAAATTACGAAATAATCAAAGGTCCATAGGTTAATTGTGGGTACCACACAACGGCAATCAGAGACAAAGCACTCACCAGTTTGCAGCCAATTTCTCCACTTCCAAGGGGCCCCTGTTTGGATCTAATGATGTCACCACGTAGCTGAAGGGCTGAAGTTTCTAGTTCTATGCTTCAGTACACCAAAATCGAGCACTTTTAAGTGTAGAAATTTGAAATAGTTGGAGAACGAAATTAACACGCCATTTCTCGAGGCGATTGACAAAGGATCTCTCTGATTCTTGGTGCGCATGTCCAAATGCGCGAATGCACTCTGTCCGTCATTCAATTGTGTGGTTTTAAAATTAAAAACAACCGCGAAATTTAGCGGGAGCTAACAGGCATGGCCAGTCTCAAAGTACTTTTTTACAAAAAGAAAAAAATGTATGCCTTTTAATATCTACTTATCCGACTTTTAATAAAAAATAAAAAACTTTTCATTTAGTCAAAATAACTTAAAGTAATCTAAACATCCGCGTCATGCGATCCTAATTTAAATATCTCAATGGAATTGACTCACCCTCGGTACATGGAGGGTGACGCATCAGTCAGAAGGTTGATAGCTCTTGTCTGATTTAGTGTCCTACCTTAAATATAAAATTGATCATGCTTTTATAAATTCGAATATATTTCGTCTTTTCGAAACGAATTAAAACATTTACCTTTCAAGCCAGCAATAGTTAGAGAAGGTATTATTTTTTTTTAGATTATGCCGAAAATGAGCTTACTAGATTTTGGTCAAAATCTATTAGTGCTAATGACAATTTTTGACAATTCAAAAATTTTAAAAATGCTAATTTTTTAACAGAGGATCGCATCAATATGAGGTTTTTGAAATATAGTAGACCACCACCATTTTTCTCAATAATTTGTGTTCAACCAAAAATTACGTAGGAGCTTTTGTTCCTGTGATATTTATAAAAAACTGTTTTCAAGGCTGATATATTATGGAGTTCACTTGAAGTGTGCTAATAGGCTTATCGTATCTTGTTAGATTCTTCTTTTTATATTTCTAAAAAATACAAGAAAAGAAACAACTTCGCTACAGATTTCTATAACTTAAGTAAGAGACTAAAATGGCAAATTTTTTTAAAAAATATGTGTTTTAGCCATAAATAAACTAGTAAAAAACTGCAAAGATTCGTTTGTTAAGAATGCTTTTTCGTTTGCTATTTCGATTAATATAAAGATTTGGCACAAAATGTGATATCAGTGTTGTCAGATGGTAAGGTGTCAGGCTTATTTTGCCGGGTGTGTCTAAAATATTGACCGGTCACTCAATTAAGGACCACGTACTTCTAGTAATATGATTGTAATGAAACTTGGCATACCAGTTCGTGAAGTTAATACGACCATTCGGTGAAACTTTTAGCCCCCCAAGTCCCCTCATAAGGGAGCTAGGGCAACAAATCGCATTGACCATAGTTTTTCTGAAGGACAAGGCACTTCTAATAATGGAGTTGTAATGAAATTTGGCATACAAGTGTTAGCTCCCGCTAAATTTCGCGGTTGTTTTTAATTTTAAAACCACACAATTGGATGACGGACAGAGTACATTTTCGCGCATTTCGACATGCGCACCAACAATCAGTGAGATCCTTTTCTACCGCCTCGAGAAAATATCGTGTTAATTTACTTTCTCCAACATTTACAAATTTCTACACTTGAAAGTGCTCGATTTTGGTGTACTGAAGCATAGAACTAGAAACTTCAGCCCTTTAGCTACCTGGTGCCATCATGAGATCCAAAAAGGGGCCTTTAGAACGTGAAGAAATTGGCTGCAAACTGGTGAGTGCTTTGTTTCTGATTTCCGTTGTGTGGTACCAACAATTAACCTATGGACCTTAATTATTTCGTGATTTCATATCAATATATTTATGTTTGTTCGCGCTTTCCTTAATTAAAATATATACAGTCCACTGCAGTTATCGTTTTTCTACCTGCGGGCAAACATATGTGGTCCTTCGAGCCGGATTATTTAAATTTACTCCATACGACGGTATTAATAAGTCGGCAATTTTTCACATTTTCACACGGCGACCACACGGCCTTGAATTTTGCCAATCGTATTGAACCGAGAGAGATTTTCGTTCGACCTTCGGTTTCGGCGCCGCAGTTCTCCTGTTTTCGGTCCGCTGCTATGGTAACGCAGGGTCTACCGCGTGGTCGTTTCAGTAAACAAAAATCGAGGATAAATCAAAACAAACAAACAACATTTCTCATTTCTGTGATTAGATGTGTTCCATATCATTTCGATATTTAAAACAATTTTCATCAATTGCGATAAATTAGTGCATGTTTTCGACAATCCGTCATGTTTCTATTTCAGAAGCATTAATTTAGCGTTAATTGTATATTTACCGACATTTCTCTGATTAGATGTGTTCCATATCATTTCGATATTTAAAACAATTTTCATCAATTGCGATAAATTAGTGCATATTTTCGACAATTCATCATTTTTCTATTTCAGAAGCATTAATTTAGCGTTAATTGTATATTTACCGACAACTTCGTCATTTCAAAGGTAAAATCATGTCTATCAAAAAAGCCGTGCAAAAACGCAAGGGTTTTTTATCTGCGATCACCGAGTGTTAGGTGTTTTCAACAGACCGCGGCAACGGACGCAAAAGCGAGAAACGAGTTTCAAGTGAGGTATTCCGATTTGGATGAAACCTTCGATAAATGCATGCTGGCACATAATGATGTCATTATGTTGATAGACGACTCGACGAGGAGTTTAAAACGCAGGATGCGATCCTTTCAGAATCTCGTAGATATTTTTATGCGTGTAAAGGGGTTTACTCTGAAATATTTCCGGTTGAGGCCCTATCCTTTTCGGGATCATATGTTCGACAAAACGAAACTCCAAAACTCAAAGAGTTAGGTATTCCCATATTTCGAGGTGATAAAAAATTATGGCCAAGTTTTTCGATCTTTTTAATAACATTATAGATCAAAATCAAAGTCTAAGTAACGTTCGAAAACTTCAATATTTATTTTCATATCTCGAGGATGAGCCTTTATAATTGATATCAGGGATTAGCTTATCTGATCAAAATTATAAAATTGCTTACGACAAATTAGTCAATAGATATCAAAACAAGCGAGACCTCGCAAATGATGCTTTAAGCACAATTATGAACTCTACCTTAAAAAACGAGTCAGCTAAAGAATTGCGTAATTTAATTGACACCGTTTCAGAATCCCTAGAAATTTTAAAATCACTTATCTTTGACGTTGACAGTTGGGACTTTATTATTTTTTTCATTTTGTTAGAAAAATTGGATATTCCGACGCGTTCAAATTTCGAAATGAGTCACGCCAATACTAATACCGAAATTCCCACTTTTCAGTCACTTTTTCAATTTCTAGAAAAAAAGATGTAAAGTTTTGGAATCACTTCCTCAATCAACAGCACCCAAAAAGGTGCCTACCTATCAAAAATCAAATTCTATGCAAAGTCAGTTTGGGCAAAAGCCTACCTATCAAAATTCAAATTCTATGCAAAATCAGTTTGGGCAAAAGCCTACCTATAAATCATCCAATTCGCCTTTTATAGGACTGGCTGGCACCTCAACTAATTCAAGTACGGGAGTAAAATGTTCCCGGTGTAATCAAGGTGACGTGCTTTCGAAATGTCAAACATTTCTTGACCTCTCGCCTATCGATCGCCTATCTTTCGTCAAGCAGAAAAAATTATGTCTAGCGTGTTTTCATCCCTCGCATGGGGTAGACACGTGCAAATCAAAATATTCATGCAGGACTTGCAATAGTAAAAGGCACCACACTTTAACTCATATCTTAGAAACTAATAAAGAGTCTGGAAGCCAAGATACTAGTCCTGTCATTCACACACCACCTGTCAATAATCTTCATGTGTCATTAAATACCTCAGGACCTTTCTTTTATGCACCGCCATAATAGATGTTATGGACGGTTGCGGAAATTTTCAACCTGTGAGGGCACTGCTTGATTCTGGATCACAGACAGGATTCATCAGTGTTTTCAGCGTCTTAATCTTCCTAGGCGAAGTTACACCACTGAAATATTCGGATTAAATCAAATGTCTTCTTTTACTTCCAAAGGGCTCGTTCAATGTCACATTAAGCCACAAGGGCAGCTCACTCCTTTACTTAATTTCGAAGCAATTGTCGTTCCAAAACTATGTTCCATTATGCCTACATTCACTTTGAACGATAATCAGTGGAAACACTTGGAAAACCTTAAACTTGCCGACCCATCTTATTTCAAATCTAGACCTGTGGACCTAGTTATTGGTTGCGAGCTATTCGCACAGATATTCAAGGAGGGCAGGGTTCTTGGACAAATAGGGCAACCTTCAGCCCTTGAAACCATCTTTGGCTGGGTCGTCATGGGAAAAGTTGACGAAGTAGGTAATCTTACGGAACGAACCAGTTGTTTTTTAACGAGTCATTCACCTCCTTTCGAGGTAATTATCCCTAGGTTTTTGGAAATCGAACATTTTCCTAAAAAACAAATCTTATCAAAGGAAGAAAAACAAGCAGAATCAATTTTTACTGCGAGTGTCGTACGACAACCGAGCGGTAGATCATGGTAGATCTTCCGTTTAAAGATAAAATAAACCCTGACCTAGGAAATACTTATCCGCAAGCTTATCGTAGATTTTTACTTCTAGAAAATAGATTGATGATGATGATTCATATATGAGTGGGCCTTGCAGCCCTTCCACTGCCACCACTAGTGGGTCTATTGTGGCTCACTTTTGAGTGGTTTCTCACCACTGTATGCCTAATCCTCCAAAAAGGTTAGCTATCAGTTTGGGTGAGACACTGTTCAGATCTTCTGAGTCAATCTGAGGTTTACCGAAAGTGTTTTGACGTAAACGTGCAATAGCCGGACATTCGCACAGTATATGTCTAACTGTTTCATCATCCTCCATACAGAGTCTACATTCGGTCTCTTCTGTTATTCCCATTCTGTGCATGGGTACTCTTAGTCGGCAGTGACCCGTAAAAAGTCCTGTCACACAGAAAATAGATTAATCAAAAATCCTGATCTGTACACTGCGTATTCAAGTTTCATGCAAGACTATATCGATTCTAATCATATGAGTCTAGTTTTATTTAGTCAACCAAAAGTCGACGTATCATGTTTTTTGGCACATCATTGCGTACTAAAGCCGGAAAGTTTAAGTACAAAATTAAGGGTAGTCTGGGATTGTTCGGCAGTCACCCCAAAGAATATTAGTCTCAATGACACGTTGTTATCTGGACCGAAACTTCAAAAAGATATTGCTTCTTTACTCCTTACGTTTCGTCTTAATCCTATTGCCTACATTGCTGATATCAAACAGATGTTCCGTCAAGTCCTTATCAATCCTTATCACCGTCCTTATCAAAGGATATTGTGGAGGTTTTCTCCACAGGACCCACTTTCAGTGTGAGAACTTTCTACTGTCACATTTGGCATGACATGCTCACCTTTTCTAGCCATGCGTACATTAAATGAGCTGGCAGAGAGAGAAAAGGAACGTTTTCCTATGGCTAGTACTGTTCTAAAAACGTCAATTTACATCGACGATATCTTGGGAACTAGCCCTTTGCTTTCTGAAGCTCTTTCCCTTCAAACAAAACTCAATTATTTGTTGAAGTCGGGAGGATTTGAACTTAACAAATGGGCAAGCAATTGTCCTGAGTTATTGGCAACATTGCCAGAATCCGATCGTCAAATGCCTCTCTCTTTTGACAAGGATGAACCATACTTTATAAAAGTTTTAAGCCTTCAGTGGCATCCAAAAACATTTTTTCTTATCAATGCCGAATGAAGGACAAACCCCCCAACTAAACATTCTATTTTATCTATCATAGGAACAATCTTCGATCCCTTAGGTTTTCTTTGTCCCTTGTTGCTACAAGCAAAATTTATTTTGCAACAGTTGTGGATATCGAAAATAGGCTGGGACGAAGAACCAGATTCTTCTATCATCGACTCTTGGAACAAACTTCGTTCTGAATTCCCGCTTCTTTCCAATTTTCAATTACCCCGACAAATCAAACTGTCAAAAACCAATACCTGTCAAATCATCGGCTTCTGTGACGCTTCAATTCGAGGCTACGCAGGCGTAGTATATTTTCGTGTAGAAGAGGAAAACAATATATCTGTTTCTCTCATATCTGCAAAATCTAGGGTCGCGCCTATAAAGTCACAAACTTTGGCTAGGCTAGAACTCCTAGGCGCATTTCTTTTAAGCGAATTAATTGACTTCGTCTTATCTAGCTATGAGGGAAAAATGACTTTTAAAAATATCGTTACTTTCTGCGATTCGCAAGTCGTATTGCATTGGTTTCATCCCCTCCTAATCGCTGGCAAACCTTTGTTGGAAATCGAGTCAGTAGAATCCAAGAAATCATTCCCTCAAACTCATGGCGCTACATTCCTTCTGCTTTAAATGCAGCCGATATTGCGTCACGAGGGGCCACCCCCTCACAGCTCATTTCACATGACAAGTGGTGGAACGCACCGTCGTTTTTGTGTTCTCCCGAAAACGAATGGCCCGATTTTCATAAATCAAAAATGCCGTTGATTTCGGAGATATTAATCTGGAGGAAAAGCCAAAGTTAACTTCTTAGATCAGCTTCTTATCAAATATTCATCTATATCAAAAATTCAACGTATCATTTGTTATGTCCTTCGAATAGTTAACCTTTTTCAAAACCATTCCTATCAAAAACCCACTAAGCCACCGGACCAAAAAATTATTTTTGAAAATATTGGTTTTCCTACCACCGGTGAAATGCAAAGTGCGTTATACCTTCTTATCAAATGCGTTCAAGGTTCTTGCTTTTCTGAGCTTTTTTCCGCGTTATCTAAGGATAACCCAATACCGAAACCTTTTCGAAAACTTTCACCTTTTCTTGACGAAAATAATATCATTAGAGTCGGTGGCAGATTACAAAAATCTGACCTTTTGTCTTATTCTGCAAAACACCCCGTCTTACTTTCGACTAACCATCGTTTAACTACTCTTCTTATCGAGTCCACTCATCGACAATACCTTCATCCTGGGTTTAAAACATTGCATAATCTGCTTTTACAGCAATTTTGGATATTATCTGCCAGACGGGCAATTCAAAGAACCATATCCAAGTGCTTGCAATGTTTTAGAATCAACCCTAAACCCTATAGACCGCCCATAATGAGTTCACTTCCCGCTCATCGAATCAATCAACTTAAACCTTTTTCGAGTGTAGCTATCGACTTTTGTGGACCTTTCTTTGTGATTCCTCATCGTTACCGTGGTTGTAAAGCTTTCAAATCGTATGTCTGTGTGTTTGTCTGTACGGCCACACATTGCGTGCATTTGGAATTAACCATGGAACTGTCCACCGAAGGGTTTGTAGGTGCATTCCATCGATTCATTTCCAGACGTGGAAGCGTGACGCAATGCTGGTCGGATCAGGGCCGTAATTTTATAGGGTTTCGTAACCAATTACTTGATTACGCAAGAAGTGCATCCACCAGACTTTCTATTCGTTGGCATCTGGGACCTCCTCTCAGTCCACATTTCAATGGCCTGGCAGAAGCTGGCGTCAAAAGTTTTAAAACTCACTTTGTTCGAGTTGTCGGCGACCAGAAGTTGTCCATCATGGAAATGTCCACCCTTAAATGTCGCATAGATGCTGTACTTAATAGTCGCCCTTTATCTCCTGCCTCTTCAGACCCACACGATCTTCAACCTCTTACCCCTGGGCATTTTTTGACCCTTGAACCCCTTAATTCAGAAATTCCGGAGTCAGATTTGTCCGAGGTTCCCCTAAATCGGCTCTCGCGATGGCAACTAATCCAAAAACTACATAATGATTTTTGGAAACGGTATTCTGTAGAGTATTTGCATACGCTACAACAGCGACACAAGTGGGCTGATTCGTCCCCAAATATCAAATTAAATGATTTGGTTATCATAACGAGTGATCACATCCAATCACCTTTGAAATGGCCGTTCGGTCGGGTCATCGAACTGCATCCCGGCGGAGACGGTCAAGTGCGTGTTGCGACGGTACGAACGGCTACCGGTGTTTACAAGCGGCCAGTTGTAAAACTGTGCCTCTTGCCGAATTAAAAGTAATTTTAATTTTTTCTACCTATTGAAGTCAATTATTACAATAGGTAATTCTTTATTATTATTATTTTTTTTTTGTAATTTTGTTTGTTTGTTTTGCCTTTTTCGAGTTTTCGTATTTATCGGTCGATCATTTTTCTTATATCTATATCTGTCCGGTTGAGATTCTAAAATTGTGTGTTTTGGAGGGCAGTTATGTTAGCTCCCGCTAAATTTCGCGGTTGTTTTTAATTTTAAAACCACACAATTGGATGACGGACAGAGTACATTTTCGCGCATTTCGACATGCGCACCAACAATCAGTGAGATCCTTTTCTACCGCCTCGAGAAAATGGCGTGTTAATTTACTTTCTACAACATTTACAAATTTCTACACTTGAAAGTGCTCGATTTTGGTGTACTGAAGCATAGAAGTAGAAACTTCAGCCCTTCAGCTACCTGGTGCCATCATTAGATCCAAAAAGGGGCCCATAGAACGTGGAGAAATTGGCTGCAAACTGGTGAGTGCTTTGTTTCTGATTTCCGTTGTGTGGTACCAACAATTAACCTATGGACCTTAATTATTTCGTGATTTCATATCAATATATTTATTTTTGTTCGCGCTTTCCTTAATTAAAATATATACAGTGCACTGCAGTTATCGTTTTTCTACCTGCGGGCAAACATACAAGTTCGTGAAGTTAGTGCGAACATTAGGTGAAAATTTTAACCCCCCACGGCCCTCCATAAGAGAGCTAGGGCAAAAAAATCACATTGACCATAGTTTTACTGAAGGACCAGGCACATCTAATAATGGAGTTGTAATGAAATTTGGCATACAAGTTCATTCGGTGAAAATTTTTGCCCTCACGGCCCCCCATAAGAGAGCTAGGGCGTGGTCCTTATTTTAGTTGCTCTGGTTGACAACGCACTTCTAATGATGTGGTTGTAATGAAATTTTGCATGCACGTTCATAAGGTTAAAAAAACTATTTAGTGAAAATTTTAGCCCCCCACCATCCACCATAAGGGAGCTAGGGCCTGGTCCTTATTTTAGTTGCTCTGATTGAAAACGCACTTTTAATAATGTGGTTGTATTGAAATTTAGCATGGACGTTTATAAGGTTAAAGAAACTATTCTGTGAAAGTTTTAGCTCCCCACCGCCCACCATGAGGGAGCTAGAACGTGGTCCTTATTTTAGTGTCTCTGATTGACCGAGCACTTCTAATAATGTGATTGTAATGAAATTTAGTATTCACGTTGATAAGGTTAAAAAAACTATTCAGTGAAAATTTAAGCCCCCCACCACTCACCATAAGGGAGCTAAGGCATGGTCCTTATTTTAGTTGCTCTGATTGACCGCGCTCTTCTAATAATGTGGTTGTAATGAAATTAAGCATGCACGTTCATAAGGTTAAAAAAAATATTGAGTCAAAATTTTAGCCCCCCACCACTCACCATAAGGGAGCTAGGGCGTGGTCCATATTTTAGTTGCTCTGATTGACAACGCACTTCTAATAATGTGGTTGTAATGAAATTTAGCATGGACGTTCATAAGGTTAAAGAAACTATTCAGTGAAAGTTTTAGCCCCCCACCACCCACCATAAGGGAGCTAGGGCCTGGTCCTTATTTTAGTTGCTCTGATTAACAACGCACTTCTAATAATGTGGTTGCAATGAAATTTAGCATGCACGTTCATAAAGCTAAGAAAACTATTCAGTAAAAATTTTAGCCCCCCACCACCCACCATAAGGGAGCTAGGGCGTGGTCCTTATTTTAGTTGCTCTGATTGACGACGCACTTCTAATAATGTGGTTGTAATGAAATTTAGCATGCATGTTCATAAGGTTAAAAAACCTATTTAGTAAAAATTTTAGCCCCCCACCACTCACCATAAGGGAGCTAGGGCGTGGTCCTTATTTTAGTGTCTCTGATTGACCGAGCACTTCTAATAATGTGGTTGTAATGAAATTTAACACGCACGTTCATAAGGTTAAGAAAACTATTCCTCGGAAATTTTAGCCCCCCACCACCCACCATAAGGGAGCTAGGGCCTGGTCCCTATTTTAGTTGCTCTGATTAACAACGCATTACTAATAATGTGGTTGTAATGAAATTTAGCATACACGTTCATAAAGTTAAGAAAACTATTCAGTAAAAATCTTAGCCCCCCACCACCCACCATAAGAGAGCTAGGGCGTGGTCCTTATTTTAGTTGCTCTGATTGACAACGCACTTCTAATAATGTGGTTATAATGAAATTTAGCATGCATGTTCATAAGGATAAAAAAAACTATTCAGTGAAAGTTTTAGCCCCCCACCACTCACCATAAGGGAGCTAGGGCGTGGTCCTTATTTTAGTTGCTCTGATTGACAACGCACTTCTGTGGTTGTAATGAAATTTAGCATGCACGTTCATAAGGATAAAAAAACTATTCAGTGAAAGTTTTAGCCCCCCCACCACCCACTATAAGGGAGCTAGAGCGTGGTCCTTATTTTAGTGTCTCTGATTGACCGAGCACTTCTGATAATGTAGTTGTAATGAAATTTAGCATGCACGATCATTTTTATTTAGTCGGTTTAGAACGTTTTTCTACGTTGTCTGACGCCTATTCTCCACCTCCTTCGATCCTGACAATCATCTTCTGTCAGATTTTTTTGACTCATTGATCATTGGATTGACTGTTGCCATTCTAGTTTAGGACGCCCTCTTTTTCTGCGCCCTATTGGTTGCCATTCTAGGACCTGCTTTGGTAATCTTTCGTCGTTCATCCGTTGTACATGGCCGTACCATATCAGTTGTCTTTTAGTGATGTCCTCCGTTATGCTCCCTTCGATTCCCATTCTTTCATTTATGATCTCATTTCTTATGTGATCTGTTCTACATATTCTCATTGATCTTCTTATTGCATCCATTTCGACACTTTCCATTTTTGTTTTGTATTTTTCTGTTACGCGACAAGTCTCTATTCCATACAACAGCGTGCTTTTCACCATTGTTTCATATATGTTAAATTTTATATTCTTTTTTATCTCTCTGCTCCATAAATGCTGTTAAGACATCCAATAACCTTTTTTGCTTTTACTATTCTTTTTTCCAGTTCTTTACAGTCTGTTCCTGTCTTATCAAATGTGACACCCAAGTATACATACTCATTGCATGGAGATATTACTTGTCCATTGTCTAGTTCTAACTCACTGGATTCGTTTCCAATACATAAGTACTGTGTCTTGTCCACGTTCACTGTTAATCCCCACTTTTGGTATTCTTCCATTAACTTTCTCATCATATACTCCATGTCCTCTTTATTATTAGCTACAATTACTTGGTCGTCAGCAAACTGCAGTGTGTATATGGTAAATCGGTCGTTAAGTTGTATTCCCATGCCGTGCACTTTCCGTTTCCAGTTTTTTAGAGCTACTGCGATATATATTTTAAAAAGAGTTGGAGAAATACAACATCCCTGTCTTAAGCCTTTTGTTACCAGGAATTCTTTTGAAAGTCGATTTCCAATTTTAATTTTAGATTTTGACCCTTTGTATAGTTCTTTTATCGCTTTTATGTATGTATGATTGATATTAGTCTGCTCTAGCACTGTCCATAGTTTTTCTACTGGAACGGTATCATATGCTTTTTGTAGGTCCACAAAGGTAACATGAGTCTCTATATTTCTGGCGCTGCTTTTCTCAATTACTTATTTAAGACATGCACGTTCATAAAGTTAAGACAACTCTTCAGTAAAAATTTTAGCCCCCCACCACCCACCATAAGGGAGCTAGGGCGTGGTCCTTATTTTAGTTGCTCTGATTGACAACGCACTTCTATTAATGTAGTTGTAATGAAATTTAGCATGCATGTTCATAAGGTTAAAAAAACTATTCAGTGAAAATTTTAGCCCCCCACCACTCACTATAAGGGAGGTAGGGCGTGGTCCTTATTTTAGTTGCTCTGATTAACAACGCACTTCTAATAATGTGGTTGTAATGAAATTTAGCACGGACGTTCATAAGGTGAAAGAAACTATTCAGTGAAAGTTTTAGCCCCCCACCACCCACTATAAGGTAGCTAGAGCGTGGTCCTTATTTTAGTTTCTCTGATTGACCGAGCACTTCTAATAATGTGGTTGTAATGAAATTTAGCACGCACCTTCATAAGGTTAAGAAAACTATTCCGTGAAAATTTTAGCCCCCATCACCCACCATAAGGGAGCTAGGGATGAGCATGAAGTTAGCGAAGCACCCATTGCAAATCGAATCGCGACTACGTGGATAATTTGCCGTTAATTAGTCGTGAATTAGTTGTGGAAAAATTAATTTTGTCGCTCTTATTTTTGACCGTTTTTTTGGGTGCTGCGCTAACTTCATATGAAGTTAGCGAAGCACCCTCGTAAAAACGGCTTTAGACATGACGTATCGAAATCGAATATCGTGGATAATTTGCCGCTTATTAGTCGTTAATTAGTTGTGGAAAAATTAATTTTGTCGCGTTTAGTTTTGAGTGTTTTTTGGGTGCCGCTCTAATCTGAATTAAGCGAAGCACTCAAAAAACGGTCAAAAATAAGAGCGACAAACTTAGTTTCTTCACAACTGACTAATTAACGGCAAATTATCCACCATATTCGGTTTCGATAGGTCATGTCTAAAGCCATTTTTGACAAGGGTGCTTCGCTAACTTCATATAAAGTTAGCGAAGCACCCTAAAAAACGGCCAAAAATAAGAGCGACAAAATTAATTTTTCCACAACTAATTCACGACTAATTAACGGCAAATTATCCACCTAGTGGCGATTCGATTTGCGATGGGTGCCAAAATATGAAGTTAGCGAAGCACCCAAAAAAACGGTCAAAAATAAGAGCGACAAAATTAATTTTTCCACAACTAATTAACAGCAAATTATCCACCTAGTCGCGATTCGATTTGCGATGGGTGCTTCGCTAACTTCATGCTCATCCCTAGCTCCCTTATGGTGGGTGGTGGGGAGCTAAAATTTTCACTGAATAGATTTCTTATCCTTATAAACGTGCATGCTAAATTTCATTACAACCACAATATTAGAAGTGCTCGGTCAATCAGAGACACTAAAATAAGGACCACGCTCTAGCTCCCTTATGATGGGTGGTGGGGAGGTTTTTCACGGAGTAGTTTTCTTAACCTTATGAACGTGCGTGCTAAATTTCATTACAACCACATTATTAGAAGTTCGTTCTTAATCAGAGCAACTAAAATAAGGACCAGGCCCTCGCTCCCTTATGGTGGGTGGTCGGGGGCTAAAATTTTCACGGAATAGTTTTCTTAACCTTATGAATGTGCGTGCTAAATTTCATTACAACCACATTATTGGAAGTGCCCGGTCAATCAGAGACACTAAAATAAGGACCACGCTCTAGCTCCCTTATAGTGGGTGGTGGGGGGCTAAAACTTTCACTAAATAGTTTCTTTAGACTTATGAATGTCCATGCTAAATTTCATGACAACCACATTATTAGAAGTGCGTTGTTAATCAGAGCAACTAAAATAAAGACCACACCCTAGCTCCCTTATGGTGGGTGGTGGGGGGCTAAAACTTTCACTGAATAGTTTCTTTAACCTTATGAATGTCCATGCTAAATTTCATGACAACCACATTATTAGAAGTGCGTTGTTAATCAGAGCAACTAAAATAAAGACCACGCCCTAGCTCCCTTATGGTGGGTGGTGCGGGGCTAAAATTTTCTCTGAATAGTTTTTTTAGCCTTGTGAACGTGCATGCAAAATTTTATTACAACCACATCATTAGAAGTGCGTTGTCAATCAGAGCAACTAAAATGAGGACCACGCCCTAGCTCTCTTATGGGGGGCCGTGGGGGGCTAAAATTTTTACCGAATGGTCGCACTAACTTTGCAAACTTGTATACCAAATTTCATTACAACTCCATTATTAGAAGTGCCTGGTCCTTAATTGAGTGACCGGTCAATATTTTAGAACCTTCCTATTTTGCCCACTTAAACCATAAGGTTTTTATTTAATATTTCAGTATGCATATTTATAATAAATTATTATAGTTACGTTATTGTGTTGGTAAGGAAACTAGTTTTTAAAAATTCAGTGAAACTCGGTGCTTTATTTTATTTATTCTTTCGAGGAATAAAACCAGTACCCACATAGCAGAATCACGTGTTTAACACGTAAAAAAGGCGTGAGAAAAAAAACGTTGATTTTAAAAGCTGCTAGAAAAAAACGTTTATTTCATATATGAAAACAAGCTTAGTAGGTCATTCATTAACGTTATAAAAAATAACGTTGCTAAAAACTGCGTTTTAATAACGTAACGTAACGTAATTATCAAACTAAAACAGCAATGCTTTTATGTTAGTTTCAAGTGATTTTTATAAACGTTAAAATCATATTAGATTCACGCCTTTTCTATACGAATTTTAAAACGCTACTTGCATGGCTTTTCTACCGAATATTTTTGAGATTTTACTAGCAGCAGCGCCACCTATTGTCGGGACATTGACAAAATCTATCAGGCAGTGCCTTGGCCTCTAAACCCCAAAAACCTGTTAAGGAACTGATCCCTGATCCACGAACACAACGCATCTATTATTAACCTGATAAAGACACATTAATATTCTGTAAAAGTGTTTATTGTTAAAAAATCTTGTTTAGCTTTTAAAAAAAAACATAATGTATATAGATAGATATACAGATATTTTGTCTTGCCTTGAATGCCATCTTTACAATTGTCTTGAAGTGTTGTAGTTTTAAACTAGTGAACTTTTATAACTTCCTTTCGCGTCTCTTTTAAGTTAAAAAAATGATATTAAAAAAACGTGACCAAAAAAGACGCAGAAAGTTAGTAGGTTTGAGAAGTCTTAATCTAGTGGCGTTTTACAGCATGTTGTGGAGGACTTTTCAAGTGTGAATTTGGTACAAGAAAATAACGAGGGTAAAAAACACGTTATATACACAGCACCAGAAACTTCAGCAAAAAGTACATTTTTATAGCTTGATTTCTCCTTGTTTTTAAGTTATCTTTAAGCATGTAGAATTAACAAAATAAAAATTACATGGTATGAGGTTGTTTTCAAGTAAAAAAACTTTGTTATTTTTGTTCACGTTAATTTAACGTTGATGTGATTTTTGTGCTATGTGGGTAAATGTTTAGAGTGCGGAATTCAATATAGTTTTTTTTTTAAATTTTATTGCCAAATTAATTTTTGTTGATCTTATCTTATTAAATGGATCTGAGATATTTTATATTTCCAGTTTTTATGAATGAAAATTCAATTTAATTCAATTCAATCTGAGGGCACGGCAGTGCCTCGCCAAGTTCGCGCGCCGTACCATCTTTTCTTGAAACATTTCAGCCGATATATGACCTATCTAAAACTCTACTTCGGAATGAGCTACGAATCTCAAACTTTGCACAGTCGTAGATCTTCATCAACCTCTCCAAGTTTCATGGAATTCCATAAAGAAGTTACGAAAATTTAAAAAAACGCCGAAATTGTCACTCACTCATATATAGATCATCAAAATTCTACAGTACTTCCAGACATGCTACAAAGCTGAAATTTGTCAAACTGATAGAAATTATGACCAAACCCCTGGAAAAAAACCCAAATTCTAATTTACTCCCCTCCCCAATACATGTAAAATAAATGCTAGAGAGCTGAGCTTTGGTAGACTGATAGGAACTATGATAAAACTATAGATTTAAAAACACCAAAATTATAATTTACTTCCCTCCCCTATAAATGTAAAGTTATGTAAAATTAACACTGCCCACATCCAGAAACGCTAGAAAACTGAGCTTTTTAAGACTGAAAGACATTATGATAAAACTATAGGAAAAAATTTGAAAACACCAACATTTTCATTTACTTCCCTCTCCTATAAATGTAAATTTATATAAACGTAACATTGCCCACTTCCAGAAACGCTAGAGAGCAGAGCTTTGGAAGGCTGATAGAAACTATGATAAAACCATGGGAAAAATTTAAAAACCCGAAAATTATCATTTAGTCTCCTCCCCTATATATGTAAATTTATGTGAAAGTAACATTACCCACTTCCAGAAACGTTAGAGCATTGGAAGACTGATAGGAACTATGATAAAAACTATAGGAAAAAATTTAAAAACACCAAAATTTTAATTTTCTTCCCTCCCCTATGCGTGTAAAGTTATGTAAAAGTAAAATTGTCCACTTTCAGAAACGCTAGAGAGCTAAGCTTTGAAAGGCTGGTAAGAACTATGATAAAACTATGGGAAAAAATTAAAAAACCTCAAAATTTTAAGTAAGGCATTGCAAAAGTTTTGAACAATATTTCGCATATTTTACTACTTTATAAATTAAATATTATCCAATTCCTTTCATGTAAAAAAAGCCAAGTAAGCGAAAATGGCATTCCGTAAAAAGAATTGAGATAAAAGTAAAGCCAAGTTCTCCAATACAAACTTCAAAATGAAAGGTTCATACTAGTTTGAAAATGTTTTTCTAAACTTAACTTTTACGGCTGTAAATGACTCTTAGGCACAGTGCTAAATTAGCAAAGTATAAAAAAAACATTTCCAAACTAGTAAGAACCTTTCATTTTGAAGTTTGTATTGGAGAACTTGGCTTTACTTTTATGTCAATTCTTTTTACGGAATGCCATTTTCGCGTACTTGGCTTTTTTTTACAGTTCTCCTTTACATGAATCTATTTTGATTTTTTTCCCCGTTGGTTGTCGCAAATAAATATATTTTCTATTCATTTTAAAGTACGGGGACTTGTTTGCAGACAAAAATATAATATCTAACGGTTGGCGGATTTTTCTATACTACACTAATAACTAACGTTATTTCATACTTATTTTTTATACCTCTACAGTATACAATGGAGGTACCTTTGTTCAAATTTTGAGGATATTTTAAGCACAGATACCTGAATGATAATCCGAAAGAAATTAAAAAGACAATGTGCAAAATAGAATACAAAAGAAATAAACCTATACTATAAATATGTATTAAATTTATTCAAATTTAAATTTTTTTGTAGCCGATTAGAGATGGTTCTTTCTTTGGTTGCCCTTGCCAGCTTTGAGCCATGGCGGAGAGTGTCCGACGTGGCCCTTGCCACTACAGATACTTGAATGAGGATCCAAAAGAAATAAAAACGGGAACGTTCAAAATAGAACATGAATCTTCATTAAAAAAAATTGTAGCCGATTGGTCATGATAACATACTATATTATTTTGTTACCACTAAGCCACCACTTATTTTGGTAGCTTGTCCGAAAAAACTTGAAATTATGAAAATCTGGCGTTAGATAGTTTTTGGTCGTGCCAGAAACGGCCGACGACTAATGCAATTTGACGTTGTTGACATTTGAACGTCACATGTCAATAAAGGCTTCCGTGGAACGCCGCATTCTCACGAACGATTAACATAAAGCTACATTTACAATCAATTTCAAACAAGCGTAATTTCTTTCAAAATTGACGTTTCGGTGCGGACCCATTTACACTGGCTAATTTTTAGGTTATTATATATTTATTTATTTTTTTTAAAGCGTATGGCAAAGGTATTAATTTCGTAAGAAGAGTAGCTTTTTTGGTATCTTTACCACAATAGCCAATTATTTTATCTAAACTCTCTCGACCAAGAACAAAAAATTATTTTCTCTAACATTCAAATTCCAAACCAAATTGCGTCGAAGCTTGTAACCGCCAAGGTGCTTGATCAAATTCCAATTCTGCTTTGGCTTAAGCAAACGTCAAATTGACAATGTAAATTATCCTGAACAAACCCATAATATGTCAAGCTTACAATAAAGGCCTGCACACACACACCTCCGTAGCATGGTGCATAACGCGTGGCATGGGGCTTTCAATCAATCAACGATCGAATATCAGCGGCCATATTGGTTTTGCATAAGACAAGTCCATAAGGTTGAACATCTATGCGCCATGCTATGCGCTATGCATTTTTGTGTGTGATCGGCTTAAGTAGGTTCAAAATTGATTGTAAATGCAGCTTAAGAATTTTGACGTACGTAGAACGTGCACGATCAGGCGCTTGCTGCACAGGTCACAGCAGTGTTGAGTGGAACCTTAGAGTAATAAAAATATAAAGAGAAGTAATCAACCTCGGCCCCGTGTAATTTTTCCCTGTTCGTGGCGATCATTCCTAAAAACTTAGAATTTACAGAATCCCCGGCGATGGCAACATAGCTGCGTCACTGGAATCATCTCGCTAAAACCAAAGTGGGCTGAATTTTCACAATATTTTCATAAACATAGCACTTCTTGATTATTTTTACGTCCAACTAAGTTATTTTTTACAAAAATAAAACTCAACACACAGTAAAAAAACACCAAAAATTCAATACACTGGGTCCGACGGCCAAGACAACACTGCATTTAATACAAACACATGTTACTGTCAGTGTCGACCTTAGAGCTTAGGAATATCTGGCCTAACCGTTCACGACTTAAGGGCCCACCTAATTAAACTTGTTGCCATTATATAAGTGAAAAAATAATCTTTTGTTTGAAACTCGTAGACAATGATTGAGTAGAAATAAAACTTTGGACTTCCATTGTCTTCATCTGAGGGTACGGCAGTGCCTCGCCAAGTTCGCGCTGCCGTACCATCTTTTCTTGAAACATTTCAGCCCATATTTGAACTATCTAAAACTCTACTTCGGAAAGAGCTACGAAGCTCATACTTTACACAGTCGTCCTTCATAGAGTTAACAACCCCTCCAAGTTTCATGGATTTCTATAAAGTTGTAAAGTAGTTACGAAATGTCAAAAAACTTCGAAATTGCCACTCACTCACTGACTGACTTACTCACTCCTCTATAGATCATCAAAATTCTACTGTACTTCCAGACATGCTACAGAGCTGAAATTTCGCAGACTGATAGAAATTTTTATTTTTTTTGACGGGTATGCGCACTCGCAAGGAGATCCCTATTACGCTCGAGAAGCGGCAAGTGCACGGAAATGTTGGTGTGTGTTGGTTTTGAAACGGTTCAGGTTGTAACCTGCAGGGAAAACTGTCGCAGGGAGTTTATTCCACAGCAATGCTGTTCTCCAGAGATATGAATACTGATATAATGAGGTTCTTGGTGCCTCTATTTTGACAATAAATTGATGGTTACCGTCTGTTTGACGTGTTCGCCTAGTAGGTGCTACTCCCGGGGGGATCATACGTGCCAACTCTTCAGAGCATATTCTGTGATAATACCTGTAGAAGAGAGATAGATCGCCCACAGTTCTTCGATGTTCAAGACTATCCAAGCTACGGGTAAGTGCGGGGTCATTGATCAGCTTGACAGCTCGTTTTTGCACGGTGTTCAAAAGCATTAAGGTATGTTTGGGTGCCGCACTCTATATATGTGAGCAGTACTCCAAAGTTGGTCGAATCTGGGCTTTGTAGAGTGTCAGCAGTTGGCTTGGTGTATACAGATGTCTTGTACGAAATAGCACCCCAAGCTTTTGGGACGCCCTTTTAGCTATATCTGCCACGTGACTGTGCCAAGAGATGTTGGTCTCTGCAGAGACTCCTAAGATGTTCAACTGGCTCTGCAATGCGACAGCACTTCCAGATAGCATGATGTTTGGCTCACCAGTGCTGGTCTTTTTTGAAAACGGGGCTGCTTGGGTTTTCTGCGCGTTGAACTGTACAAAAAGCCCCAAAATTCTAATTTAGTCCCCTCCCTTATACATGTAAAATTATTTAAACGTAACATTACCAACTTCTAGAAATGCTAGAGAGCTGAGGTTTGGCAGCCTGATAGGGACTATGATAAAACTATAGGAAAAAATTATAACACCCCAAAATTCTAATTTATTTCCCTCCCATATAACTGTAAAGTTATGTAAAAGTAACACTGCGCACTTCCAGAAACGCTAGAGAGCTGAGCTTTTTAAGACTGAAAGACACTATGATAAAACTATAGGAAACAATTTAAAGACACCAAAAATTTTCATTTACTCTCCTCCCCTATAAATGTCAAGTTATGTAAAACTAACATTACCAGTGGGTCTGGAAGTGTCCAGAAACGCTAGAGAGCTGAGCATTGGAAGACTGATAGGAATTATGATAAAACTATAGGAAAAAATTTAAAAACACGAAAATTTTAATTTACTTCCGTCCCCTATACATGTATAGTTATGTAAAAGTAACATTGTCCACTTTCAGAAACGCTAGAGAGCTGAGCTTTGGAAGGCTAATAACAACTATGATAAACCCATGGGAAAAAATTAAAAAACCTCAAAATTAAAGTAAGGCATTGCAAAAGTTTTGAACAATGGGGGCAATTCTTTAAAATTTGAAATAATTTGAAACAATCTGAAAAAATTTGACGCCTCAAATTTAAGCCCTAAATCATGGCAACATCGTAAATTTCAGTTTTTTGTACAGCGGCAAAAACCGAAAAATGAGGAAAAATATAATCTAAAACCTACCTTTAAACTCGATAGCTGATAGTTCAATATTTTTCCGGGATTGTTGATGATGCACAGGTTCTTAAAAAATTGTATTTTTCCGGAAAAAAAACAATAACAAAACCATGAGACGTTTTTCTTATTTCGTTAAAGTTGGATTCAAATAACACGAACATGACATGCAAAGTACAGCCGACCACAAAATCCACGTAATTTAATTTTAACGAAATCAAATGAATTTTAGGAAAGAAAACGATAAGTTGATAAATTTATGAAAAAAAATAATTTTCGGATTTATTGCAACCCGTGGCCCAAAAAATAACCTTTGAATATATAAATATCAAACTTGTTATTATTATCATATAATTAAAAATAATGTTTGTCTAATATTTCTTATGATCAGGTATGAGAAGAGATAGAAAAAAAGTCTGCCAAACCCAGGTTATAAAGGTTAGGTTCAGGTCTGCTACAGGGTGACCTTAAAATCTATTATAGATTTGTTTAGAAATTCTAGTTCTCTACTTAACAATAAAAAGTTGAAAATAGCCCAAAAAGTTAAACTATGTATTAACGGATTATTTCAAATTTAGGTTCAGGGGGTGAGTTACAGGGTGATATCAAAAATAGTTGTACAATTTACATTGTTAAAAACAACTTTGTCAGGGGTTTTACTTAGCAAACAAGAGTTAGAAATACCTTAAAAAATCATATCACTAACTTATTGTATTACCTTTAGAGCCAGCAAGTGAGCTACTGGGTGATATCGAAATTACTAGTGTATTTTTCTAAAAATCACATTTTTAGAAAACAATGTTGTCAAGAGCTTTCATTATCAAAAAATGCTTAGGAACACGTTAAAAAATCATAACATTAACTGACTGTATTACCTTTAGGTCCTTGGAGTAAGGTACAGGGTGATATCAAAATTAGTAAAACACTTTTGTAAAAATCACAATTTTAAAAATCAACTTTATCAGGAGTCTTGGTGAGCAAAAAATAGTTAGGAATATGTAAGAATATGTAAACAAACCACACCATTCACTAACTGCGTTACATTTAGGTCCAGTAGGTAAGATACTAGTAGTAAATTCTTTTATAAATCATATTTTTAAAAATAACTTTTGGCCTCACCTTACTGTTTACAAACCAAGAACATATAAGTTAGGGTTTCTTGAGCGATCTATTAAAAGAATATTACGTTAATTACTTTTCCGCACAATTTTACTTTTTCGCATCATTTTTACTTTCCTCACGATTTTTTTCGCTCGTCCAAATTGCAAGAACCTTCCCGTCCACAATCGTTTTCAAATGAAAACCCGTTCTCCTACACACAAGTTTCATTTTCAAGAAGTGCTGCTGTACCGATGCTACCAGAAGCACCGAATGAAGAATCATGTAATGTGTTACAGCCTGTACAGACCAATATACCTTTCTCCATTCACTACAGTAGTAATTCTAAGCAGCAAACTGATCAAGGCATTTCTGTAGTGGGCCAAACACCAACCAATCAAATTCCAATAAGAAACGACGTTATTCAAGATGTTGCGGCATCTGATGTATATTGAAGCATGCAACAAACAGAAAGTGCACTTTCAATTTCAATATCTACCATCGTTAACTTTTTCGTTATTGTTATTTAAATGTTCTTTACATAAAGTTTCTTTTTAATATATCATAATAAAAAAATCCTGTTTTAATATTTTTCCGTGCATAAAAAAATCAAGTAAAAATAAAAGTTAAAAAACGTACGGAAAAGTAACTTTTCCGCACTAGTGCTGAAAAATTTCTTTTCCGCACGATTTTTGTTTTGTTAAAAATGAAGATATTTAGGACTCATTAAATGATTTATGTAACTATTCTATCTTACGTATCATTTTCTAGCATTATTATAAAATCTTTGCGAATTAAAACATGTTTTTTGATAAAGAAGATGGACAAAAACACTCGTAGGAAAAACATTGTACCTAATTCTTGCGAAAACTATCTTTTCCATCCTTGACGGCTTGCCCGAACTCCGCTCCGCGTCGATTGTGCAACTGCCGTCGCGTGCGGAAAAGTACCTCTTTCCGCACTTGTTAGGTAAATAACTATTGTACAAACAATTAAAAGCCTAAGCGATACAAAAAAATATTTATGTAAAAGATATTTAAAATTTAAAGATAAAAGACCTTAAGTGGGATGAAACTACTGCTTTTGTTGATTTGGAGTTTTCAGTAAAAATAGCTAAAGAAGTAAAGAAATATATCCCTTTATCAGACAACCAAATAACTATGTAGCGGTACAGGTATTAACAGATTTTTTGAAAGAAATGCAAAATATTGAGTCGCTTCACTTTGGAAGAAGTCTATATACAAGTAATTAAATAAAACTAAGAACGACATACGGGACAAAAATATTTGTGTGCAGGTTGTTGTTTGTCAATGTAAATAAATGTAATATTTATTATGTGTATTTGTACATTTTTATATTGAGCAAGCTTAATAATTATAAGGATTTGATTTGGCTCGGTTTGGTTATGTTAAATAGATAACTTGGGTGTTAAATTGTTGCCTAAAAAACATGCAAATTTGTGAAATAACAACGAAGAGAGTTTTTTCCTGTAAATAAATGTGCAGATTTTTATATTTATCGTGTATGTTTGTAAATGTTTACATTAGGCAAGCCTAGTGAAGGCTTTCGTTTTGTTACATTAAATATATATTTTAGGGCCAAGATTCTAAAATATCTTGTAAATTTGTTAATTAACAAATCAAACAAATGTAAAATATTTGTAAAAAAATTTTGATTTACTATAAATTTGTGAATTAACAACGAAGGCAGGCAGGTTTTTCTGTAAATAATTATTGTACATTTTTATATTGACCAACCTTATTTATATGGGTTTGGTTCGGTTTGGTTATACTTGATATGTATTATAAAGCCATGATTTTTTCAAACTAACTTGTGAATTTGTAAAAGAACAAGGAACCAAGATGTTGTTACGTAAATAAATGTAGGGATTTTTGGATTTCTTATGTGTATTTGTAAACTTTTATTTTGACCAAGGTTAGTTAGGGGCTTAGGTTGATTTGGTTATATTAACTAATATGTTTTAATGTCAAAATTTTATCATATTAACTTGTAAATTTGTCAAATAAATAGTAAAAGTTTTTCACGTAAATATATGTGAATATTTTTGGATTTATTTATTCATTTCACCCTGTAGCTCACCTCCCTTGTTTTTTAAAAACGTGATTTTTCAAAATCTTTACTGCTATTTAGATATCACCCTGCAGCTTACCTACTGGAAGTAAATGAAATTTAGTAAGTGGTATGATTGCTTAACGTGTTCCTAACTATTTTTTGCTAACAAACGCTCCTGACAACGTTGATTTTTAAAAACGTGATTTTTACGAAATTTTATTACTAATTTCGATATCACCCTGTACCTCATTTCCTGGACCTAACGGTGATACAGTCAGTTAATGGTATGATTGTTTAACGTATTCCTAACTATACTTTGCTAACAAAAGCTTCGGACAACCTTGCTTTTTAAAAATGTGATTTTTAGAAAATTTACACACACTAATAATTTCTATATCACCATGTAGCTCAATTCCTGGACCTGAAGGTGATAAAATCTGATAATGGTATGATTGTGTAACGTGTTTCAAATAATTTTTTGCTAACGAAAGCTCTTGACAACATTGTTTTTAAAAATTTGTTTTTTAGAAAATTACGCTTCTAATTTCGATATCACCCTGTAGGTCTCTCACGTCCTGGATCTAAAAATAATACAATAAGTTCATGATACATATTTTAATGTATTTCTTACTCTTATTTGCTAACTAAAACTCCTGACAGAGTTGTTTTTTAAAAATGTGATTTTAATTAAGATTTACTACTATTTTCGATATCACCCTGTAACTCACCTCCTGGACCAAAATTTGATCTAATCCGTAAATAGTAGTTTTTTAGGGCTATTTTCAACTTTTTATTGCTAAGTAGAAAATTAGAATTTTTTAACAAATCTATAATATTAGGCACACAAGAAATTTTACATAATTATACAAACATTATTTTTAATTATACGAATTTATAGAAAGTTTGAAATTTATGTTTTAAAGGTTTGTTTCTTGGGTCCCGTTCATTTTATTCATATTATGAACCTATTTTCAGGTCGGCTGTACGCAGTTCCCTGCCTATATGTGTGGCTCCCTCTAGGGAGCGTGTCGCAAACTTAAGTTTTCCTTGCACAAAGTGACCACGTGGTCGTGGCACCCCTGAAAAATTCCGCCTTCGACTTATTTTCGTCAGATGGAGACTGTGGCGACTATTCTTAGGGTCACTGCATCCTGAAAGCCTGGCATCTTCCAACGAGCGGATAGTTCACAACTTGCATTCCATTTGCTATTGGTTGACATAGTCAGGCGGGATTTTTAAAATTAAAACTCTCCTGTCCTCGTTTTGGGAGGTTGAAATCGGTGTTAAACCAAACTGAAACAAAACCTAACCGTGGTCAATTGATGGGAAACGTATCCTGACCGGGGCGTATCTGGACAGGTTAGGATACGTTGTCGAATAATTTATCAGGGTTAGGTTAACACCGATTTCGACAGGAAAACAGGATAAGGAAGCTAATTAAAAAAAAAATAATATGTTTTTAAAAAACAATAAAAAAAAAACTCATCGGCATATGCATAGATTTAGTTAAATTCAATAGGTATGTACTGCACAAACCACTACTCTTTTTAGTCACTTACAACTAGTATATATTCGTATTTTACGCCGAAAGCTGTAAACATAAAGTTTGTTAAATGCTTGACTGGTGGCACCATCTCTTAATATAATATAATAATAATCTTAAACGGCAACGTTCAACATTAAAAAGTCAGCTGACTATTTCGACCAATAGCAAACGGAATGCAAGTTGTGAACTAGCCGCTCTCCCAGGGGTAGCGACACCAAACATAACCTCATTTACGAAAAACTCAAATCTGACACTGTCAGGAGCATAGCTTTTTTTATGTTTAAAAAAATTAAATGGTTTACAAATGTTACGTAAAGAACTGTCCGTCACATCCGGTGTATAAATTTTACTGTCCAAATAAACAAACCTAAAATAACTTAGTTTTTTATGATTTCAAATTTATTAGGACCCTGTGTCCAGCAGTCCACACAGCGAAGGAAACCAAAAATATAGTTTGCATGTTTTATATATATTCTAAAATATAGAAAACTATTATGTTGGGTTTTGTATTATTTAATAAATGTTTTATGCTCTCTACGGAATAAAGGTGTACGTTTAATCCCTTTTTTCATGGGCTAAGGTAGTATTTCTTGTCTCCAGTGATTGAAAGTAATTTCTTTAAAACCATAAAGGCAAAATATAGGTTTTTGGATTATTTTATTTTATCATAATACAAAAAACAAAAAGGAATATATACACGATACCGATTATTTTGTTCCAGCTTGCCGTAAGCTTACTTTACTTTGCCGATGGCTTGGTTCGTTTTGATCGTTATTGTGTCCTTAGGCATAGAATATTGCTTCCATATAAACGAAGCATTTAACTTTCTAGACTTCTCCAGGCTGTAAACCAGGAAACTGTGAAATTTTCGAAATTCTGTTTATTGCATCATTTCCATGCCCATCTCAAAGTAAGAATATGCTTTATTTTCCATCTTCGAGAAATGTAATTCGAACTTTTTCTCGAGTAAACTTAATTAGTTTGTTATGAAATAAATAATATTTTTCCACATTGTTTGTTATAAGGTCACTCATCGTCAAGCAAGCTTTACCTTGCTTGACGATGAGTGACCTTTGTTTGTTAGCATCTGACTGACTTTTGTTTAATGTAATGCCATGACAACTATCACTGCCCACTGTTTTTTTATATACTTGACATGCTAAAACTACAGTACGGTAAGTGGTTTAATACCTATTTATTTAGTTTATGATTATTATTATTTTTAGTATATAAAAATAAACCTTGGCATTAAAGTCCCTTTTAGTCACTTAGCAAATTATAGCCCTTCTTCCGGTCGAGCATGAAAATTCCCGCCGTGGTATTAAAAGTAAACACTGCACGCTCCAGGTTTATAATATACCTACTATTATTTTTATTATTGTTCAAAAAAAAGCGGGCGGCGAAGAAAAGGTCGAAAATACAAAAAGTCGAAAATACAAAAGTTCGAAAGTACAAAAGGTCGAAAATACAAAAGATTGAAAAACAAAAGGTTCAAACAAAGATCGAAAGTAGCTACACTGTAATGATTGCAAAACAAAGTAGAATTAAGAGACACACACACACACTCATAGAAAAGTTTTTAAAAAATCAACATCCAATAAAAACTCAAGGTAGCAACACGACGGGTCGCAGAACTTTGTTCGAAAACATTTTCTTCGAACGGAAATTTTTATGAAAACCATTTCTTCTAATGAAAATTTGTTTGAAAACATTTTTTTTAAACGGAAATTTATTCGAACACCATTTCTTTGAACGGAAATTTGTTCGTAAGTAATAGTTGTTCAAAAACATTTTCTTCGAATAGAAATCATTTTCTTCGAAAGCAAGTTTTTCGATAAAAGACGCTCTAGACCTGGATTTCCAAACCTAACACAATTCATATAGTTTGACTACGGCAAGGTCTTTTTAACATATTTTTTCAAAAAAACCCTGACTTCTTTCCCGGGATCGTAAACATTCTGAAAATTTGTCTACTTTCCTCCTTTTGGAAGGTCGAAATCGGTATTTTCCTAAACTTTGTCAATTGATCGCAAACGTATCCGAACCGGTCCAGATACCTCCTGATATGCTCAATTAAGAAAGGTTAGAGTAACACCGATTTCAACCTTCCAAAATGAGGACCGGAAAGCTAATTTAGGGAAATCATTTTTCGACAATAGGTCTCGGTTGGTTCGGTTTGGTTTCACACCCTCTAGGATCCCGGGAAAGAAGTCAGGGAAGTTTTTATTTCCAAAAATTGTTAGAAAAAAACCCCATTAGTCGAACTATATGAGTTGTGTTAAGTTTGGCAAGCCAGGTCAAATTTTTTTTTCGAAAAATTTGTTTTCGAAAAAATGTTTTTGAACAAATTTTAATTTTAAAAAAATATTTTCGAACAAATTTCCGTTCAAAGAAAATGTTTTCGAACACATTTCTGTTCGAAGAAAATGATTTCGAAAAATTTCTGTTTGAAGAAAACGTTTTCGAACAATCTTTTGTTCGAAGAATATGTTTTAGAACAATTTTTGGTTTAAAGAAAATGATTTTCGAAGTTTATGCTTTCGAACAATAATATTAAGATATTTATATGAAATGTACTATAAAAATATAAATAATTAAGCCGAACCTTACGAAAACTCGAACTGTATTTGGGCATTTTTTGTCTTTTGATAAAATGTAAAATTCGGAATAAAAAGATACTAAAAAAAACCACAATACCAAAAACACCCAAAAAAAATGGGAAAAAACCTTGGAAAATAAATTAAACAGTGCGAAAAATAGCGTATAAACATCGTGATAAAATTTTCATTTTATCCCTTGATATATTATATACTATTAATAAACTTTTAACATAGAAATGTATTTCTGTCCTGTTTGTTTATTTATTACGTATTATTTTTATACAAAAACAGAAATAATATTTAAAAGAAAATAATTTTTAACAATAATACCTACAATAAATATTCATAACCCAAAAACTCAAGGAACATATTTTTTATTTCTTAAGCTGTATAAAAACGAGTTCTTTTTAAGTTCTATTAAAACATTTGTCTTTTCTCAGACTGTATAAAAATGAGTATTTTTCACGAATGTCTATGGAATTTTGAGTACGGTTTTGACACTCGTGTCGCTACCCCTGGGAGACGCTAGACTTCCAGGATGCAGTGACCCTAGTATTTTTAATTACACTATCCAAAACCTTATGGGCGCAGCTTTCGTGTTCGTTTACGACAGAGACAATTTATTATTTTCTCTCTGGTTTACGAAGGACTCAGCCGCATGGGCCGTCACTGAAGAACAGCAGTTTCTATATGGGAGGACCCCCCAGAATAAAAAACTATATACGTGCCTAGCTTTTTTAAAAAGTAAAAAAATAATCACCACTTCAATAATTTGACAGGATCTTCACTTAGTCAGATTTTTCTGGCAGATTTTAAAGAAATAATTTGACATTCCCTTAAAATTCCGTTCAAATATAACGGTGGCAACAGCGTAGAGCTAATTTTGTAGCGACCCTTCCACGACATGCAGTTAGTCCCTCTTTGTTAATTTTACCGTGAAAAACAAAGAAAGAAAGTAAACTTAGCTGACCTCATAAAGAAAACGAATAGGACTCATAAATTTGAAAGAAATGTGACGAAATGTGACGAAATTTGACATTTCAGTTTGTGTGGTTAATAGTGAATTTATTTACAATTTTTAAATTAAAAATTTTCAACAAATTACGGGTTTTTAATTAAAAACAAATATTATATCGTGACGCTACATCTATCAAAAAGTGGGAAATGGCCTTTTAGGTAAGTTTTTAAGTTTAAAAATTGCCTTTTAAACGAGAAATCTTAAGCGCCAGATTATGTCACATTTTGTCAAATTTCGCCAGATTTTTTGAAATGTAAAGAATTGACCCCAATATTTCACATATTTTACTATTTTAAAAATTAAATATTATCCAATTCCTTTAAAAAAGAAGTGAAATCAAAACAAAAACATTTCATGTAAAAAAAGCCAAGTACGCGGCATTCCGTAAAAAGAATTGAGGTAAAAGTAAAGTCAAGGTCTCCAATACAAATTTCAAAATGAAAGTAAGAAACTAGTTTGGAAATGTTTTTCTAAACTTGGCTATTACGGCTGTAAATGACTCTTAGGCACAGTGCTAAATTGAGCATAAAAAAGTTTGGCTGTAATAACAAAAAACATTTCCAACTAGTAAAAATCTTTCATTATGAAATTTATATTGGAGAACTTGGCCTTACTTTTATCTCAATTCTTTTTACGGAATGCCATTTTTGCGTACTTGGCTCTTTTTTACATGAAATGTTTTTGTGTTGATTTATTTTAAACAGGACGTTTCAGTAAGTAAGTATCTCTAACCGTTTTCAAGTGTAAACTAAACAATCCAGTCTAAAGGCTACTACTTATACTATTTGGTGTGTAAACGGCCCGCCCCCTTTTTACCTTCCTAGCCCGCACAGCAACGGCTAGAGAAGGTATTGTTATCGACAAAAAAATTTTTTTTCAGATAAAACCGAAAATGTGTTATTTGGGTGTATTTTGACCTACCCTAGCAATATCGTCGTGATATCTATCTGTGTGTATGTATGTATATCTGTCCGTAACGCAATAGCTCCTAAACCGCTTAACCGATTTACATGACATTTTTAGGTAAAATAGCACTCGATACTGCAACGAGCTGATTAGATTTTAGTTAAAATTCATCAATGCTAATGACGGAACGTCGCATTAATATGCGGTTTTCGGAATATAGTAGCGCGTGTTTTTTGAAAAAAATTATGTTATAACCGAAAAGTTCGTAGGAGCTTTCATTTCGGAGATATTTACAAAAAACTGAAATAACAAGGTTGATATAAAGTGTGCTAATGGGCTAGGAAAGTATCAGATCCGTCATGGATCCATTTATTTAGTTCCAAGGTGTGGTTTCACACAGAAAAACTACAAAACTACTAAAAATTTAGAGAAAATTAAAACAATCTATGAAATTTTCGTTTGGATGGTTAATACCTAGTGCTTCAACTCTCCAAACAGAAAAGCCGCATTTTAAAATAATAAAATAGAATATCCGTAATCCCTTTTTACCTGGGGATACAGTCCAAGTAGCTCAAAACGAAACCCGACCCTGCTAACACGAAATCCGTAATATGTCTAAATGACCTCTATAAACTTAGCATTACCACTTAAGAATTGGATATTCGCAATATATGCATTAATTGTCGTGAATTTGTCGTAAATTTGTCGTGAAAGAAAAAAATTTGTCGCGCCACCCGTTTTCCTGAAAAGGGTATGTAATGCTAAGTTGAGTCTCAACTTAGCACTACCACCCCAGAAAAAATTAAAATTTTCCAAAACTAATAAATGCATTAATTGTCGTGAATTTTTCGTAAATTTGTCGTAAAAGAAAAACAATTGTCGCGTCATCCGTTTTCCCGGAAACGGGCAGTGAGCAACTTTGAGATCTAAATCTAAATATCAGTGATCTTTAAGCTTTGTAGTATATTTAACCTTGTCGCGCGATTGTAAATTTTTGGTGAAACAATCGTTATATTACGTGCTGTTTTTACTTTTACCCTTACCCTTTGTGGTGTTAATATAAATATTCATTGCTCGCTGTTTTCAATGATCAAGCTAACGCCAGGATTTTGCGTTGTTTTAGAATTAACGAAAAAAAGCGAACTTCTCAAGAAATATTATGTTGTCCTTTTAACAATCATAGGCATTTTGCTACAAAGAACGGATATAAATATGTTTCGTACTAACAAAACACCATCTTCTAGTAACACTAGGTACCTACTAGTTGTATAGCTTTATTTATTTTATTGTAGGCGAAAGTTCTTACCTAACAAAGTCGAGAAGCCCTCCCTACCCCTTGTTACACTTTGCCAAACTTTTAGGAAGCCCTCCAAATCCTGTTACGTAATTAATAGGCGACCCCTAATAAAATAAAAATCAAGCATAGCATAGGCATAGCATGGTTGGGAAAAAACTTTTCGGACACGTGTGTAAACGTGGTATGTCGACTTGGCAACATTGAAAGCCCTGCACCAAAGCATCGAAAAAATAATATCTTTGACCAAAGTTCTTTAAGCCGACAAGACGTTTTTTTTTTAATTTTATTTAATAATTATTCCGACGAGTACACCATGAAAAGAGGGAAACCTCCTAAAATCCTACTATTCTTGTACGGCCAGCTAAATTCTGGACCAGGTTTGTTTTTCCACTCCTGAACCGAACCGGAAAAATCCTAACGAATATATTACTGCTAGACCGTATTTCACTTCCAGTAAGTCTCTTTTAATTGTGTTGCCAAAACAAATCTGACAACCAAGAGTAATGCTAGAAACGCCACAAAACTGCCGCGGATTTATTTCACGGTGAAAAACATAAAGGTGAAAATCTCGCTCACTTCAAGAACCTTCAAGAATAGGCACCCAGAACTGTGTTGCCAAGTCGACATACCACGTTTACACACGTGTCCGAAAAGTTTTTTCCCAATCATTGCCTATGCTATGATTTGGAGGGCTTCCTAAAAGTTTGGCAAAGTGTAACAAGGGGTAGGGAGGGCTTTTCGACTTTGTTAGGTAAGAACTTTCGCCTACAATAAAATAAATAAAGCTATACAACTAGTAGGTACCCAGTGTTACTAGAAGATGGTGTTTTGTTAGTACGAAACATATTTATATCCGTTCTTTGTAGCAAAATGCCTATGATTGTTAAAAGGACAACATAATATTTCTTGAGAAGTTCGCTTTTTTTCGTTAATTCTAAAACCACGCAAAATCCTGGCGTTAGCTTGATCATTGAAAACAGCGAACAATGAATATTTATATTAACACCACAAAGGGTAAGGGTAAAAGTAAAAACAGCACCTAATATAACAATTGTTAATCAAACAAGTTTCATGGCTAATCGGGCAAAAAGGAGTTTTCTGTTTCCCTTATATTTTTCCGTGGGTAGCTTGAAAGCTTAACCTCACGGGGGTCCAAGATCTAATGGACACCTAATAAGTGTTGACAGTTAACCGTTTCGTCCTTATGGGACTCCTCAGAACACTGCTGGTCAAGTGACAAATCTTGCGAAGTTAATCAGACGGTTTTGTCTCTAATTAAACGTAATTAGTGAGCGAACTATAGAAAGAGGCGCCATCTACCGAGATACGAGAGAAACAAAAAACCAAAAGCAGCGAAACACTGCTATACAATGTCGATCAATGAAAAGATCGAATGCAAATAAAAGAAAACAACTATAGTCCGTGACCTACGACAGCTCTTTGTCTTTTCAGGCCGGATCAACGCATTTTGCATTTTTACCCGTCATCAAGACAGTGAACGTCAATCAACGGAATTTTTAAGCCAAACAATACTAACAAACGTGAAATTTCATACCCGTGAATTTAAAAATCAAACAAGTTTCATGGCTAATCGGGCAAAAAGGAGTTTTCTGTTTCCCTTATATTTTTCCGTGGGTAGCTTGAAAGCTTAACCTCACGGGGGTCCAAGATCTAATGGACACCTAATGAGTGTTGACAGTTAACCGTTTCGTCCTTATGGGACTCCTCAGAACACTGCTGGTCAAGTGACAAATCTTGCGAAGTTAATCAGACGGTTTTGTCTCTAATTAAACGTAATTAGTGAGCGAACTATAGAAAGAGGCGCCATCTACCGAGATACGAGAGAAACAAAAAACCAAAAGCAGCGAAACACTGCTATACAATGTCGATCAATGAAAAGATCGAATGCAAATAAAAGAAAACAACTATAGTCCGTGACCTACGACAGCTCTTTGTCTTTTCAGGCCGGATCAACGCATTTTGCATTTTTACCCGTCATCAAGACAGTGAACGTCAATCAACGGAATTTTTAAGCCAAACAATACTAACAAACGTGAAATTTCATACCCGTGAATTTAAAAATCAAACAAGTTTCATGGCTAATCGGGCAAAAAGGAGTTTTCTGTTTCCCTTATATTTTTCCGTGGGTAGCTTGAAAGCTTAACCTCACGTTGGTCCAAGATCTAATGGACACCTAATAAGTGTTGACAGTTAACCGTTTCGTCCTTATGGGACTCCTCAGAACACTGCTGGTCAAGTGACAAATCTTGCGAAGTTAATCAGACGGTTTTGTCTCTAATTAAACGTAATTAGTGAGCGAACTATAGAAAGAGGCGCCATCTACCGAGATACGAGAGAAACAAAAAACCAAAAGCAGCGAAACACTGCTATACAATGTCGATCAATGAAAAGATCGAATGCAAATAAAAGAAAACAACTATAGTCCGTGACCTACGACAGCTCTTTGTCTTTTCAGGCCGGATCAACGCATTTTGCATTTTTACCCGTCATCAAGACAGTGAACGTCAATCAACGGAATTTTTAAGCCAAACAATACTAACAAACGTGAAATTTCATACCCGTGAATTTAAAAATCAAACAAGTTTCATGGCTAATCGGGCAAAAAGGAGTTTTCTGTTTCCCTTATATTTTTCCGTGGGTAGCTTGAAAGCTTAACCTCACGGGGGTCCAAGATCTAATGGACACCTAATAAGTGTTGACAGTTAACCGTTTCGTCCTTATGGGACTCCTCAGAACACTGCTGGTCAAGTGACAAATCTTGCGAAGTTAATCAGACGGTTTTGTCTCTAATTAAACGTAATTAGTGAGCGAACTATAGAAAGAGGCGCCATCTACCGAGATACGAGAGAAACAAAAAACCAAAAGCAGCGAAACACTGCTATACAATGTCGATCAATGAAAAGATCGAATGCAAATAAAAGAAAACAACTATAGTCCGTGACCTACGACAGCTCTTTGTCTTTTCAGGCCGGATCAACGCATTTTGCATTTTTACCCGTCATCAAGACAGTGAACGTCAATCAACGGAATTTTTAAGCCAAACAATACTAACAAACGTGAAATTTCATACCCGTGAATTTAAAAATCAAACAAGTTTCATGGCTAATCGGGCAAAAAGGAGTTTTCTGTTTCCCTTATATTTTTCCGTGGGTAGCTTGAAAGCTTAACCTCACGGGGGTCCAAGATCTAATGGACACCTAATAAGTGTTGACAGTTAACCGTTTCGTCCTTATGGGACTCCTCAGAACACTGCTGGTCAAGTGACAAATCTTGCGAAGTTAATCAGACGGTTTTGTCTCTAATTAAACGTAATTAGTGAGCGAACTATAGAAAGAGGCGCCATCTACCGAGATACGAGAGAAACAAAAAACCAAAAGCAGCGAAACAGTGCTATACAATGTCGATCAATGAAAAGATCGAATGCAAATAAAAGAAAACAACTATAGTCCGTGACCTACGACAGCTCTATGTCTTTTCAGGCCGGATCAACGCATTTTGCATTTTTACCCGTCATCAAGACAGTGAACGTCAATCAACGGAATTTTTAAGCCAAACAATACTAACAAACGTGAAATTTCATACCCGTGAATTTAAAAATCAAACAAGTTTTATGGCTAATTGGGCAAAAAGGAGTTTTCTGTTTCCCTTATATTTTTCCTGAAAAGACAAAGAGCTGTCGTAGGTCACGGACTATAGTTGTTTTCTTTTATTTGCATTCGATCTTTTCATTGATCGACATTGTATAGCAGTGTTTCGCTGCTTTTGGTTTTTTGTTTCTCTCGTATCTCGGTAGATGGCGCCTCTTTCTATAGTTCGCTCACTAATTACGTTTAATTAGAGACAAAACCGTCTGATTAACTTTGCAAGATTTGTCACTTGACCAGCAGTGTTCTGAGGAGTCCCATAAGGACGAAACGGTTAACTGTCAACACTTATTAGGTGTCCATTAGATCTTGGACCCCCGTGAGGTTAAGCTTTCAAGCTACCCACGGAAAAATATAAGGGAAACAGAAAACTCCTTTTTGCCCGATTAGCCATGAAACTTGTTTGATTTTTAAATTCACGGGTATGAAATTTCACGTTTGTTAGTATTGTTTGGCTTAAAAATTCCGTTGATTGACGTTCACTGTCTTGATGACGGGTAAAAATGCAAAATGCGTTGATCCGGCCTGAAAAGACAAAGAGCTGTCGTAGGTCACGGACTATAGTTGTTTTCTTTTATTTGCATTCGATCTTTTCATTGATCGACATTGTATAGCAGTGTTTCGCTGCTTTTGGTTTTTTGTTTCTCTCGTATCTCGGTAGATGGCGCCTCTTTCTATAGTTCGCTCACTAATTACGTTTAATTAGAGACAAAACCGTCTGATTAACTTCGCAAGATTTGTCACTTGACCAGCAGTGTTCTGAGGAGTCCCATAAGGACGAAACGGTTAACTGTCAACACTTATTAGGTGTCCATTAGATCTTGGACCCCCGTGAGGTTAAGCTTTCAAGCTACCCACGGAAAAATATAAGGGAAACAGAAAACTCCTTTTTGCCCGATTAGCCATGAAACTTGTTTGATTTTTAAATTCACGGGTATGAAATTTCACGTTTGATAACAATTGTTTCACCAAAAATTTACAATCGCGCAACAAGGTTAAATATACTACATCTTCGTATTGTGAAAAAGCTTAAAGATCACTGAAATTTAGATTTAGATCTCAAAGTTGCTCACTGCCCGTTTCCGGGAAAACGGATGACGCGACAATTGTTTTTCTTTTACGACAAATTTACGACAAATTCACGACAATTAATGCATTTATTAGTTTTGGAAAATTTTAATTTTTTCTGGGGTGGTAGTGCTAAGTTGAGACTCAACGGATGGCGCGACAAATTTTTTTTCTTTCACGACAAATTTACGACAAATTTACGACAATTATTCCATAGATTAGTTTTTAAAAATTTTAATTTTTTCTGGGGTGGTAATGCTAAGTTGAGACTCAACTTAGCATTACATACCGTTTTCAGGAAAACGGGTGTCGCGACAAATTTTTTTCTTTCACGACAAATTTACGACAAATTCACGACAATTAATACATTTATTAGTTTTTAAAAATTTTAATTTTTTCTGGGTGGTAGTGCTAAGTTGAGACTCAACTTAGCATTACATACCCTTTTCAGGAAAACGGGTGGCGCGACAATTTTTTTTGTTTCACGACAAATTTACTACAAATTTAAGACAATTAATGCATATAAATGTTTCGTGAGAAGTTCACTTTTTTTCATAATTTCTAAAACAACGCAAAATCCTGGCGATCAATGAATATTTACACAAACACCACAAAAGGTTATATTGAAAAGTAAAAGCGGAACGTAATATAATGATTGTTTCACCAAAAATTTACAATTGCGCGACAAGGTTAAATATACTACATATTGTAAAAAAGCTTAAAGATCACTAAGATTTAGCTGGTAAATCAATCAAAATTGCTCACTGCCCGTTTTCGGGAAAACGGATGACGCGTCAATTGTTTTTCTTTTACGACAAATTTACGACAAATTCACGACAATTAATGCATTTATTAGTTTTTGAAAATTTTAATTTTTTTTGGGGTGGTAGTGCTAAGTTGAGACTCAACTTAGCATTACATACCCTTTTCAGGAAAACGGGTGGTGCGACAAATTTTTTTCTTTCACGACAAATTTACGACAATTATTCCATAGATTAGTTTTTAAAAATTTTAATTTTTTCTGGGGTGGTAATGCTAAGTTGAGACTCAACTTAGCATTACATACCCTTTTCAGGAAAACGGGTGGCGCGACAAATTTTTTTCTTTCACGACAAATTTACGACAAATTCACGACAATTAATGCATATATTGCGAATATCCAATTCTTAAGTGGTAATGCTAGGTTTATAGAGGTGTCTAAATGAGTTTTTATCGCAATATAATAAGAAATACACAGCATAAAAGGACGCGACGCGCGCTAATAAGCGCATGACAAATTATCGCACGGTTTGAATAGCCTAACCAACTAAAAGAAAGAAGTTGAACCTTACTTATTATTAATAAAATTTTACAGAAGCAGAGGAGGCGGCAACAGCGGAAAAGCTACATTGTTTACCAACAAATGAATGAATGACCGCCGAAAACGGGGCTACTAATTCTCTTTATATTTTATTACTCTGAGAGTGGAACCCATTTATTTGACATAAAGGAAGATGGGGGAATAACCCTCAGATGCACCGTAAGCACTTAAGCGCGATCATGGGTTTAAACGCGATTAAGTCCTTGTTGCTCACATACAAAACAAAAAAGAGAGAGAATGGATTAGCAAAGCCTTGTTACGGTGCATCTGAGGGTAAGAAACAGGGGTAATAGGAAATATTTTACTGCTACTCTTGCATTTTGTCATCGGACATATCTGAAAAAGCCTATAAAATTTTTCTACTACAATATTAATAAAGTTTAGCACTTTTGTACTAATTTTTAAACACATTTTTCACGAGCAAAGAATTTCAGATAATATTTTTTTTTGTCTGGAGGAAACACTTTATTTTCAGTTTTAATACTGAGGTTTGTTGTCAAATTTAAAAATTTCTATGTATTGTTTTAAATTTTGCTTGTCATAAACAAGTCGTTCAGAATGGAAATGGTTCTAATTACCCTTTGGTTTTGACTATTGCGGGGTGATAAAAACAGGGTAATGCAGCAATAAGAAATATATTTTTACCTTCCTAGCCCGCAGAGCAATGGATAGACAGGTATTGTTTTTGATGAAATTTTTTTTTTGAGGTAACGCCGAAAATGTGTTATTTGGATGTATTTTGACCTTCCCCTAGCAATATCGTCGTGATGTATGTGTGTGTGTGTGTATATCTGTCCGTAACGCAATAGCTCCTAAACCGCTTAACCGATTTACATGAAATTTTTAGGTAAAATAGCACTCAATAATGCAACGAGCTGATTAGATTTTAGCCAAAATTCATCAATGCTAATGTCAGTTTTTTGACAGTTAAAACGTTTCAAAAATGCTTACTTGTTAACGGTGCGTCGCGTCAATATGCGGTTTTTTGAAAAGAATTTTGTTAAAACCAAAAAGTTCGTAGGAGCTTTCATTTTGGAGATATATACAAAAAACTGGTTTCAAGGTTGATATAACGTGGAGTGTGCTAATAAGCTAGAAAGGTATCAGATCCGTCATGGATCCATTTATTTTTGTTGCAGATTGATTTGAGTACTTAGTGAAGTTGTCTTCAAATTTGACAAAAGTAAAGTAATAGTTATTTACCTAACAAGTGCGGAAAGTGACCCTTTTCCGCACGAACGGCAGTTACACGAACGACGCGAAGCGAAGTTCGGAAAGGCCGTTAAGGGCGGAAAAGACACTTTCCGCGCGTGTTAGGTACAATATTTTTCCTACTTGCGTAAAAAACTTCTTCCTACATAATGTATTTTGTATTTTTATTGACAAATTATGTTTTTGTTTTAAAATTCAAGTTCATTACTATAATTATGTTATTTTTATTTGCTTTCATAAAATCACCAAAAAAGGTAGCGTGCGTAAAAAAAAATTTTACGCACGCCGTGCGCAAAAATTTTTTTTACGAACGCTACCTTTTTTAAAAATTTTGTCAAATAATTCCAAATTGATATTTAGGCACTCTATTATTTTGACATTAATTAGTGACAAGCTATTTTTTCGGATTGTGTTATTGTTGTTACTATGGGATTAAAAATACAAACATTGCAGCAAGTGTCATTTCAGCGTTATTTTCGGTTTATCTACAAAGTTTTCTTTAAAATGGATTTCGACGACAGCGATATTGAACTTCCAGACAGTATTTTGAATGACGCAGCATCGGCGAGGGAGGAATTAGTTCCAGAAAAGTCCCGTCCGAGATACGAAAAAGAGTACCACGCTTTTGAAGATTGGTTAAAAGCAAAGAACACTTCATCGCTAAAAGAAGAGGTATTTTTGGCCTATTTTTCTTATTTGTCAAAGAGTTTCGTGCCTAGCACGTTATGGTCAAAATTTTCAATGCTTAAAATGTGTATAAGACTACGAATAAATATAGATATTGGGCGATATTATAACTTAATATCATTTATTAAACGAAAAAATGTCGGTTTTAAACCAAAAAAGTCTCAAGTACTGCAAAAAAATGAGACCGATAAATTTTTGAAAGACGCTCCCGATGAGGTTTATTTAATGAACAAGGTGGCCACAATATTCGGCATTGCAGGAGCCTGCCGAAGAGCGGAGTTAGCGAATTTACAAGTATCCGACATCAAAGAGAAAGGCGACATCCTGGTGGTAACAATTTCAAACACTAAGAACCATACTTCAAGGAGTTTTGTGGTCTGCGATCCCAACAAAGACGATATAAGCTACATCAACATCTACAAAAAAAACAAAAATTTGCGTCCACCTGACACACCGCTCCAACGGTTCTTGGTTTCCTACCATACCGGTAAATGCTCGAAGCAAGTGGTTGGTATAAACACATTTGGCAAGATCCCCGGTAACATCGTCGGGTTTCTTAAGCTGCCAAATCCGGAAACTTTTACGGGCCATTGTTTCCGACGATCTTCTGCCACAATGTTGGCCAATGCCGGAGCAAATATAACCAATTTGAAGCGACATGGTGGGTGGAAGAGTGCGTCAGTAGCCGAATCCTATGTGGAAGAATCCGAGGAAAACAAGAAAAAAATTGCAACGCAAATTTTGCAGAAAAAAAGTGACACAAATCAGGAGACAGGAGAACGCCAACCATCCACCTCAGTACTACCCTCCACCTCAGAACTACCATCCACCATAGCACTTCGATCCACATCAGTGCAAAGAAGCACGAATGCAGAAGCAACGACAGTGTTTCCATCAATGACGACGACTAATACATCGATACAATCTGAAAACCTAACAAAAGTGGCGGCGTCAGCATTAACATTACAAAATGCGACGCATTGCACGTTTAATTTTCACATTATGCGTTAAACTTTTTTAATTTTTCGAGTAGTTTTTAGTTTTTTTTCACTTTTTCCGTTACAAATAAAAATATAAAACAAAAAAAGTCTAAATTTACTTTAATATGCAAAGCGTGCGTAAAAGTATTTTTTACGCACGGCGTGCGGAAAGTTCAACTTTCCGCACGCAAATGCGTGCGTAAAAGTGCACTTTTACGCACGCAAGTAGGAAAAGACGGTTCTCCACCAAACGGAGAGTTAAGTTTGTGTTTTCTAGTTTCCGAAAAACCAAAACAAATCGAAGACAAACCCACTCTTGTTTCCATCAAGCGGACTAGGTTTTGTTTAAGTTTTGTTTTTGTTTTCGGTCCTCTTCCACTGGTACACAACGAAATAAAAGTGGAACATAAAAAAACTCAACACGACCCTTTCCACTCCACCCCCCAATTTAGTTTCAAAACTCGTCGAAACTAGTCAAAACCTTTTGATGTTACCGCTTTCAGGGACTCGAAAAAGAAAACTCCAACTGTCACAAAACACGCCAGTTTATGTTTTGTTTTGTCCGTTTGGTGGAAAACCGGCATTAGAAATGACAAGTTGCTAAAATATTAAAAGGCATCTAACTCACAGTGCACCGGTCTATTTTTAAGTGATTACTAACTGGCCAAATTTTCGTACATAGCTTTATTTGGCCGAGACGCCTAACTTTTTCCCCAGCAAAAATACTTGAAAGTGATTCCTAACAGAGTGCGCAGGCGTAGACATGCTTTGTGCATCAGACTGACTAAAACAAGCATGTGATTTGTAGAACGATATTGCCATTAAGTTTAGTTTAGTTTAGTTTAGTTTAGTTTAGTTTAGTTTAGTTTAGTTTAGTTTAGTTTAGTTTAGTTTAGTTTAGATTAGTTTAGTTTAGTTTAGTTTAGTTTAGTTTAGTTTAGTCTAGTTTAGTTTAGTTTAGTTTAGTTTAGTTTAGTTTAGTTTAGTTTAGTTTAGTTTAGTTTAGTTTAGTTTAGTTTAGTTTAGTTTAGTTTAGTTTAGTTTAGTTTAGTTTAGTTTAGTTTAGTTTAGTTTAGTTTAGTTAAGTTTAGTTTAGTTTAGTTTAGTTTAGTTTAGTTTAGTTTAGTTTAGTTTAGTTTAGTTTAGTTTAGTTTAGTTTAGTTTAGTTTAGTTTAGTTTAGTTTAGTTTAGTTTAGTTTAGTTTAGTTTAGTTTAGTTTAGTTTAGTTTAGTTTAGTTTAGTTTAGTTTAGTTTAGTTTAGTTTAGTTTAGTTTAGTTTAGTTTAGTTTAGTTTAGTTTAGTTTAGTTTAGTTTAGTTTAGTTTAGTTTAGTTTAGTTTAGTTTAGTTTAGTTTAGTTTAGTTTAGTTTAGTTTAGTTTAGTTTAGTTTAGTTTAGTTTAGTTTAGTTTAGTTTAGTTTAGTTTAGTTTAGTTTAGTTTAGTTTAGTTTAGTTTAGTTTAGTTTAGTTTAGTTTCGTTTAGTTTAGTTTAGTTTAGTTTAGTTTAGTTTAGTTTATTTATTGATAAAGTAGTACACAATAAGTGTTTTTACAAGTCAAAAAAGAAAATTTCCTAGATAAAGAAAAAAATATTAAAAAATACAGTAACAAGTAACAATACAAAAAAATAGATTAAAATTGTCTTGACACTCACATAGACATGTTAAAAAGATTATTCTAAAAATATTTAAAAATGTTAAAATTGGAACTCATTTTAAAATAAACACTGTAGCAAAATTTATATTGAACTTGGTTTAAACCTGCTTTCCCGATTTCCAAATTAGAAAATTCAAGAAAGATCTAAAAAGAGCACATAATACATTTAAAAAATATTTCAGTAACTATTTTACACAATACACCGCTAAAAGATAAAACTGCCATTGAGGTAATCCTCAAAAGAATAAAATGCATTATCAATTGAAATTTTTTAAATTTTTGCATAGAATTTTCTCTCATCAAGTGCTTTGATATCTGAGGGTAAGATATTGAAAAATTTTATGTCATAATAGTCTGCACCCCTTCTTGTGCGTTCTAGCCTGTGGTAACTGGGAACCAGATGATCTCTATTTCTTGTCGCTATGTCATGGACATCACCATGAGTTACAAAAAGCTCTTGATTTTGTTTAATATACAATAGACAATGAAATATGAAGAAGCTGGGAAATGTAAGGATTTTTAAGTTTTTAAAACTATTTTTGCAACAATCTTTATATTTCAAACCCGCCATAATTCTCACACATCGACGTTGAAGTTTAAATATCTGCTGGGCTTTAGGTGAATGGCCCCAGACCAGTATTGCATATGACATATTAGAGCAAAAGTATCCATGATAGGCAGTTAATATTGTGTTAATAGAAACATTTTGAACTAAGTTTCTAATCAAAAATGTGATTTTAGAAAGCTTGGAGCTCAATTTGTCCACATGTACCTCCCATGTTAGACCAGAATCCAGGTAAACACCAAGAAACTTAACAGACTCTTCAGTTTTCAGTTCTGAAACTGCTCTTCGAAGAGTAAAATTTAGGTTTTGTGTTTTGTTATTATTAAGACTTAGTTTGTTTGCAAGAAACCAGTCTTCAATATTTTTGTGATTGCTTGTTATGTTTTCCTGAATGGGGTCGGATGGTTGGTAATGTTGTAAAGTTGTGGTGTCATCAGCAAAATGTATCAGTAATAGCTCAATAATGTCAGAAAAGTTTGGCAGGTCATTAATGTAGACAAGAAAAAGCAGAGGACCCAACACGGAGCCCTGGAGGACCCCATGCTGTATCCTCTGCCTCTTCGAATCTGTTCCCCCAAAAAGAAACAAACTGTTCTCTCCCCTCCATGTAAGACCTGACCAAAGCTATGCTACTAGGATGAAAGTTGTAGTATTGAAGTTTTTTGTACAGTATTTCATATCAAATACAGTCAAAAGCCTTAGTCAGATCCAGAAAGGAGGCATAGGTGTCCAGTCTACTCTTAAAACCCTGTGCCACATACTCTGTTAGTTTATTAATTGCAAATGTGGTTGATCGCTTGTTCCTAAAACCAAACTGACTCTGTGAGAAGATGTTATTGCACTCAAAGTAGTCATTCATCTGGTCTTTCATTAGTGATTCATACATTTTTGAGATTATAGGTAGCAAAGAGATGGGCCAATAATTGATATAATCATCAGCTTCACCTGTGTTTTTATAAAAAGGAATGACTTTTGCTGTTTTGAGAAAGGATGGGAATTGACTATTTTGTATGCACAAGTTAAACAAGTGAGTTAGCGGGCCACTCAGAATATCCTTTAAATTTTTAATTATATTTGTGTTTAATTCAAAACAGTCTTTACTATTACTATTTTTAAGATTAGAGATCTTATCAGTCACCATATCCACAGTAACTTCTTAAAATTTAAAACTAAGTTGACTAAAATTACCACTAGGATAATCATTAAATGATTTCTGAGAGTTTGGGAGAGTTTTAATACCTTCCTCAGCTATGTTGGTAAAAAAGTCATTGAAGCCATGTGCATTAAGATTAAGATTGGAGCCTGCCAAATCTGAAGGAATATTTGAGTGAGATTTGATTAATTTCCACATAGCCTCTGGTTTGTTTTTAGCATTGCTAAAATACTCATCATGAGCTTTTTTTTTCGCCTTGGCCGCTTCTGCTCTATAGCGTTTTTTTTATAGTTGCTTACCAATTGTCTCGGCATTAAGTTGGAGTTCTGCCTATTAAGAAGGCTTAGAGTCAAAATTTACAATTCATTAGAATCTTAAGCCTCTCCATCATACCCCTTAGTGCATCACTGAACCAAACAATATTTACTGCAAGATGCTTTTTATTTACCATTTTTGATTTTAATGGCATGTTGTTATCAAGTGCATTTGAAATTATATTAAAAAATTGACAAAATTTTCTTTCAATGAACTCACCAGAGCCTACAAGTGAGTCCCAGTCAAAGACTCCAAGCTCATCATGCATGGCCGCTAGTCCATGATCAGTGATAGGTCTGAAGCTGATACGTGTGCTGTGATTGGCTTTGAGTTGTATTGGAGTGGTAAAAACTATACCCGAGTGATCAGAAAAGCCCTCTAGGCTGTACGGTTGCAGATCAAGTTGATTTCGAGCAAAATTAACAAAAATGTTGTCAATGCAAGCGTCTCCCCTTGTTTTAAATGTAACTGTCAATCAAAAGAATTATAGAAAAAATTTAAATAGTTTACCTCTTTACTCTTAGCACCCTCAAAGTGGACATTGAAACCGCCAGCAATAATAGTCTGTGTTGAGATGTTAATTTTGTCAAGGACCTGTGACAAGAGAAAATTAAAACCTAGAAAGCATCGAAGACAATCAAAAATACAACTTTAGAAGGCTAGAAATCGAAAGTACTCAAAGATTGTATCAGAACCGATTAGATGAAAAATTAATAAACACAAATCACTAATTTGAAGAGATATATACAAACATAATAAAAAGCTTGAAGGAAGCAAGCAACGAAGCTGTTGGGTACCAAGATAATAGAAATAACAGGAAGATGTGGTGAACGGACAATATACAGGAAATGGTCAAAGAGAAAAAACGTACATTCTTGAAATGGCTCAGTACTGAGGAGCAAAGCGACCTAGAAGTCTACAGGGAAACCAGAAGACAGCTAAGAAATTTGATACGCACAGAAAAAAATGAAATGTTCGAGCGCAAGTGCCACGCCATAAATACACACGTAGGAGGTAGGCAGAGTTCTGAAGTATGGAAATTCATTTCTACAGTAAAAAACCCAACAAAAGAAAAAGTAAACATCCAGATAATCAAACCAGAACAATGGACAGAACACTACAAAGGACTGCTGCAGGAGACGAGACCCGAATATCTGGCAGCCTCTCCGAAAAAAGACATAGAAATACATGGAGAGGAAGTAATCATCGAAAAAGAAATGATAAAGAATAATATTAAAAAGCTTAAATCCGGAAAAGCTAGCGGACCTGGGGGAATATATGCTGAAATGCTCAAATATGGATCAGAGAAACTACTCGAAAATCTCACATATATTATTAACCAATGCGTAAACGGACATCCAGTACCTAATGATTGGAAAATTGCATTCATATCCTTAATACATAAAAAAGGAAACAAGCTGGATTGCAACAATTACAGAGGAATTTCAGTAACCAGTACTCTAATTAGATTGTACGGTAGGATTCTTAGAGATCTAATAGAGAATGATTTTCATGAACAAGAAGAAGAAGGGCAATGTGGGTTTCGCGCAGGCAAATCTTGTAGTGATAATGTTTTTTGTTTTAAACAAGTAACTGAGAAAAGGAGCGCCAGAAATATAGAGACTCATGTTACCTTTGTGGACCTACAAAAAGCATATGATACCGTTCCAGTAGAAAAATTATGGATAGTGTTAGAGTAAACTAATATCAATCATACATACATAAAAGCGATAAAAGAACTATACAAAGGGTCAAAATCTAAAATTAAAATTGGAAATCGACTTTCAAAAGAATTCCTGGTAACAAAACGCTTAAGACAGGGATGTTGTATCTCTCCAACTCTACAGTTTGCTGACGACCAAGTAATTGTGGCTAATGATAAAGAAGACATGGAGTATATGATGAGAAAGTTAACAGAAGAATACCAAAAGTGGGGATTAACAGTGAACGTGGACAAGACACAGTACTTATGTATTGGAAACGAATCCAGTGAATTAGTACTAGAAAATGGACGAACAATATCTCCATGCAATGAGTATGTATACTTGGGTGTCACATTTGATAAGACAGGTACAGACTGTAAAGAATTGGAAAAAGAATAGTAAAAGCAAAAAAAGTTATTGGATGCCTTAACAGTATTTTATGGAGCAGAGAGATAAAAAAGAATGTAAAATTTAACATATATGAAACAATGGTCAAAAGCACGCTGTTGAGACTTGTCGCGTAACAGAAAAATACAAAACAAAAATGGAAAGTGTCGAAATGGATGCAATAAGAAGATCAATGAGAATATCTAGAATAGATCACATAAGAAATGAGATCATAAAAGAAAGAATGGGAATCGAGGAAAGCATAACGGATGACATCACTAGAAGGCAACTGATATTGTACGGCCATGTACAACGGATGAACGGCGAAAGATTACCAAAGCAGGTCCTAGAATGGCAACCAATAGGGCGCAGAAAAAGAGGGCGTCCTAAACTAGAATGACAACAGTCAATCCAAAGATTCATTCAAAATGAGTCAAAAAAATCTGACAGAGGATGATTGTCAGAATCAAAGGAGGTGGAGAATAGGCGTCGGACAACGTAGAAAAACGTTCTAAACCGACATAGTAGTAGTACCTGTGACAAGACCTCAAAATATGTGTCTAGGTCTCCTGCCGGTGACCTATAAACAGTAATAATTTGTGTATTTATAGATTTTACTAGAATTCCTGTAATTTCACAATGAATTTCAACAGAATATTTTGACAGACCAAGATCCTCACACTGGATATAATTATTAAGGTATATGGCAACTCCACCCCTTTTTTGTATGGTTCGAGAAAAATGAGATACAGCAGAGAACCCCTTTATTTTGATTTGAGAAAATTCATCTGGCTGAAGCCAATGCTCATTAACACAAAAACAGTCAACATTCAATTCCCCGAGGATTACCCCAATGTCAGAGATTTTTTCCCTAATTCCTTGGATATTGCCGTAGAAAATTTTTGGGTTTCTGTTGTTTAAGTCATTTTCATACTTGAGTTTCCTCTTCCCTGGTATTGTGGTTGACCCCTCCAAGTTTGAATGAGCTTACTCCCTTACGGATGGTGTGCATTTTTTCACACTGTATGTCTTCTTTTTTGAAATCATAAGCCACCAGGTAGTTCAAGACATTATTTTCTTCACAGTGTTTACCCAGTCCTGTAGTAAATATTCAGTGTAGGTTTTGAGCCACCTGAAGGCCTCTGGTTTCAATATTTGAGCCTTTAATGGGCGGTGGTCTTTGCAATTGTTGTCGAGCGATCGGTGATTTTTGTGAAGGCCGATCGCTGGGAGTGGGTTTTATTATGGGAGCCCGACCATCGGAGAATGACGTGGGTTTGTCTGCAAGTAGCCTGCCTCTTCTGTATGTGACATTTTGCCACTTTTCGTTCAAATTTTCAGTATTTTTGTATTTGACATTTTCGCGGTCAGCTGCCGGTGACGGCATTTGTGACATCAGTTAGCTGAGATTTCGCTACTGCGCATTCTTCAGCTAAGGTCATAGCTTTTCCACTGGACTCAGAAGAAGCAGAAGCTGGTAGGACGGTTTACTCATACATGCCATAACTTGCTGGTTGGATGTGCGCACTTCTGCTATTTCTGAAGATAATTTTATTATGGATTCTTGAAAGGTATTCAGCAGTTTCTGTTCAAGCCAAGCACTTTCTTCTGTCGCCGATTTTTCAATATTTTTTGTCATTAATTGGAGTGAACTTGTTTTTCCATTCAGCTCTTTTATTTCACGTAAGAGATCTTCCTCCCTTACCTTTATTTTTTTGCAGTCCCCGCAGTAAAATAATAGAGTGCGTTGGCTTAGGACTATAGCGTCTATTTCTGTGGTTGACAACTTTCAAACACAATTTTAGGTTACAAAAAAAAATTGCTGGTTACTAAATCTTTTTTTTTTTAGTAGCCTTGGTGGCTCAGTGCGTTCGTGCATTAAACACGAGTGAGTAATAGGAATCTCGCTTGCTACAGTGGCGGGTTCGACCCCCGTCGGTTGCCGGGGTCGGGTGCGGCAGACATTTATAGGATTCCTGGGGAGTGTAAAGTCTAATATTGTCCTACCCCTTCGTTCACGCCGGTAACCAGGCCGGATGACGTCGGATATCTCGTGAAGGCAAAATTTGTTACACACTCCTTCAGTCAGTAGGCCATTCTAAGAGACAATAGGACCGGATAAAAAAAATACCCGGTCTGGAGTTCCAAAGGTGGCCGGTGACCCGTGCAATTAGGCGTTCCGAAATGGCGGCCTTCGTGTCGGCGAAAGAGTCACTGTTACCAAATGAGGAAAAAAAAAAATTTTTTTATGGAACTTTTTTTAGCTCATTATTTATGATTTTGAGATAGTTTGAGAGTTAATACCTGTTGAAAGTAAATGGGAACATTGTCCCCTAAATCATACGCGCATTAACGTAACAAAAATATTTCTGCAACTTGCCATTTCTACAGCTTTGCATAAGTCACTTTAGTCAAATTTGAAAGCAACATCACTACTCAAATCAATATGCAACAAAAAACAATATATTTCTTATTGCTCCTCTACGATGTTTCCAATTACTCCACGATAGTCAAAACAAAAGGGTAGTAAGAAATATTTCCACTCTAAACCACAACAAAAATTTAAAAACAATACATAGAAAAACTTACATTTGACCACAGACAATTAAAGTATTAAAGCCGCAAATAAAGTATCTCCCTCAGACAAAAAAATATTCCCCCATCTTCCCCTATGCCTCTGTCTCTCTCTCTGTTCCGATTTTAATAGTCTTGAAAACCAGCCACGCCCGTCGGCGTCGACAATAAACCGGTACCAAAATGGGTATTTCGAACTGTCAAATATCGTTAAAGTTATCGTTGTCGGCGATGTTATCGGTCCTAAATTTGGCACTACCAAAACTATGCATTATATATGTGTTGTTTTTTAATTTTTTTCAAATTTATCATATAGCGCACAGGATCAAAAATAAAATATCAGGTTTGATTACAGTGCAAACACGTTTATCCATATCAATAGTCCTTTACCTTTTAGTTAGGGCACCTAGAGTCCCTGTATGTTGACATATTTGGATATATTAGAGTCGCGACAAGCCCATCAATGTCATTCTTGAATTTGCGTCTAGGTTATGTTATTTTCATTGGCGTGGTATGACTATATTACTCTACTGAAAATTAGCAACGGAAAATTAATAAGGCCTCCCAATACAGAGGGTCCAATCTAAACCACCTGAGTATTAGCAGGACTCTCAAAACCTGTATTAGATATGTATGTATACCGGGGGTGCGGTCCAGTAAAAAAACATTTTGATTTTATCTGTGTGTTTATCATTTCATTTTTTTTTTCGAAAATTTGGCAAAGTCACCTCGAAGTGGGTGTCACTTTGCCACTTCTACTTTGAAGGCGAATAACACAAAATCTACCCACCATATGGGCGTCTTTTCCAGCAGTTTAGGATTTTTAATGTCTTATTTCTTTTTTCCCAAAAAAAAAATTAATATATGGTTAAATAATAGCCAAAATCTCAAATTTAATATTTTTCACAATATTTAAAGGCCATAAACAAACTGCTCTAATTTCTAAGTATGACACGAAATTCAGTCTTTAAATTTGTCATCAGTATACTGTCGGTATTGCCTCGCACCTATTTTTTTAAATATATTTTCGCCCCATCTAAAACAAAAATAAAACGTTTTTGTAACAAAAACAAAACATTTTTATTAAAAAAAGGAGACAATGTCACCTCTCAGTCGCCTGCCGATGTGCACTTTTTTTTTATTATTTTCGCTAAAACTATTACAAAAGTTTTTTTTTTCAAATGTCTATTAGTATGGTGATAAGATACTAAACTAACACAAGGTATCACACTGAGGTTTCAAATATTTCCAGTCTGCCCCCGAAAACCCTTACTGTTTGAAATAATAAAAACTACTCAAATCTTACCTTAATTTTCAACACACACCTTCAGAACTACGCTAATATAATGAATGTATCACCACTCTCGACACGTTGTGATCTGTTTACCCACGTATTTTCTGCCGGCCCTACCGCCAAAACTGTTGCCAACTGTCCGAAAAATAATTGTTTCTTAAAAAAACAACTTTTGGTAAAGTCACCTCGTTTGGCAAAGTCACACGAGCTTACGGTACCTGATTATAAGAACACGAGATTATCACAATTTTTTACAAATTTTATTTTAGAAAGAATCATTGGCGACTCTACATTTACAATTACTTCAAAAGGAGCGTGATTTTAGATTAAAAGTACAAGAAAATGATTCAAGAGAAGGATTTTTTATAAAATTAAAGGAACTGCTAAAACCAACAGCTTACAAGCCCCTTATCATTTTGTTTGGACTATTTTCCTTCCAACAATTCTCTGGGATTTATATAACGCTTGTATATTCTGTTGATTTCTTTACGGTAAGGACTAAGACGTCAATCCTCGGAAGTAGAGAAACAACTGGCAGTAATGGAAAATACATCAATAAGAAAACTTTGATCAATTATTTAAATGCACATGTATCACTCTCTCGTGTCTACAGATATTAATTATTACTCCTTTTCTTCCATTAACGCCCCTTTATCTATGTGTGAAGTTAGAGTATAAGAGAAGAATTTAAGAGTTCCGAAATTTCGCTGCCAACACATATAGTATCTCTGTTTTTTTTTAGCCCGCTAAACTCTAAATAGCATTTGTATGTGACGATCCTATACGCATATCACTTTAGAAAGCCAATGTAATACCTTTAATAATTTAAACATAAATTTTTAGGCGGCAGGCGGCTCAATGGATCCTTATTTAGCTTCATTTATGATTGGAATCATTAGATTCATAGGATCTTGCCTAAACACTTACTTACTAAAGTCTTTCAAAAAGAGACCGCTAATCATTATTTCTGGTGTCATCATGGCTATCAGCATTGGTACTTCGGGCCTGTTTACTAAGTGGATAGAAGATGGTAATTTTTTTTTTCGAATAGAAAAAATATCGACTTATTTCATTGTTTGCCCTTTACGTGTGTAGTAAAAATCGTATAAGCTGTTTCAAAGTAAAATAAAAATTTGCAACAAACTCCATTTCTTTTTAGGAACATCAAATTTAACTTGGATGCCAACCTGCTTGATTCTAGGCTACGTTACGGCGTCTATGATTGGAGTCATGCCAATTCCATGGACAATGACAGCGGAAATGTTTCCAATGAATATTCGAAGTCTAGGCAATGCACTAGTTGTCAGCATCGGTCATGTCGTAATGTATTTCTCTGTGCAACTGTATTATGTTTTAACGAAGTGGTGTGGAGGACCACATGGTTTGCAATGGTAAATATGTTTAATGTTGGGGTATCATAACTTATTTTAGAAAATTCAAAATTTATTTACCGTCATAGTGGTAAAACGAAAAAATAATGCAATGCTTTTAGACAGAACAAATTATCATTATATTTTACCATAATGGTATAAGATTTCGCTCTTTTGTAAGTTTTAGACCAATAGAGTGAAAGCGCTGAATGTTAGGTCGGATTACAGTACCTAGTCCCATGAAACCATATAAGCACGCACATGCATGGAACGCCAAACCTAAGGTCGACATACTAAACAGTGCACAGCTGAAAGCTAAAATGTTACGGGTTTGCAGCAAACCGGCAACTAGCTAAAATTGCGCAAGGCTTTGTGTTTACAACATGAGTGGCTTTTTACAGGAAAAGCAATTGGCTCTATGTCGTCGTTACTTTCTCCCTCATGTTCTTATTTCTCTCCCTATCACATCAAAAATATGTCGAAAATCGATTTTTTAAATTAGCTCCTTTTGGGTAGTCGTAATTAATGTTAACATAACCTTGTTCCATTGATGGCAAGTAAAGTCTAATATGTTCAGATATGCATTATTGCCTTACTACAGACAGGTTGTATAGGATACGTATACGATCAGTTGACCAGGGTTAGGTTAGAAGCGATTTCGACCTCATAAAAGGAGGAGGGAAGCTGAAAAATAAACAATTTACAAAAAAAAGTGGTTTGGACTGCAATATTATGACCAGAGCTGGGGTTGAGTACTCGGGTCGTATCTGGACAAAAATTTTAGGGGGGTTAGGCCAGCGGAATGTGAAAAATTGTGGGTTTAAAAAAGAACTACAATTTGTTAATGGGTTTTATTGAAAAAACACATGTAATAATAACTAAATATTTCTTTGCTTTTCCCTCGCAAAACGATTTAAGACCTCTGTGGTATCAATTTTAATGTTTCTATGCACGCTTAAAAGGGCAAGACCTGTTCGCCGCTCTTGACCAGTTGAATTGCACAAATAGTCTTTTAGTCGTCTTAGCGTTGAAAGTGATCTTTCCTACGAGGCTGTAGATACAGGTAATGTAGCAAGAATTCTTAAAAGAGTATGTATATTGGGAAACACAGATTCATTACAATATGCTAATAATGAGTCAATAGCATTTTTGTTCTTCCAGTTTGAGGCATCTCAGTCCATTTTGTTTCCATAACTGTAATTCTGCAGATAACTTATCGAGGTCCAAAAATTCTTTGTATAAAGACAAGTCTTCTATTTTTACTGTGTGTGTAACGCATATAGTTGGCACTAGAAAATATAATGATGAAATTGATTTTTTATGATTTGCAAATCTCTAGATAGTTTTTCAATGAAATCATCAGAAAAAGGAATTGCAACTGTGATTCGAAAAGATTCTTCTGCAGTGGTTACCATGACATTAGAACGATTTTACTGACGTGCAACTATTCTAGAGATTTTTATGCAGTCTTGGTCATTTCCAGACTTTATAAGAGCTTCTGATTTCTCAAAAATATTTTTAAATTCCTTATTCATATTCCGTCTCATATTGCTGACCTCACTAATAACAGTATTCACATGCTCAACAGCACTAGATAGATCAAAATCCACAGTCTGTAGAATTCTGCATAGAGGTAGAGTAAAAGCAAATAAAGTGGACGCTGTTAACATACTGATGATAAACTCACTAGTTATAATCGCTCGAAGAAACTGCAAAGTTTTTGAGGAGGTTTCGATATCTTTTACTTGTTTTAGCCCTTCTAGTGTTTCAATAATTGGTTTAAAAATTTCAGTAAATCTAATAAGCTCATCATGATTCTCTAACTACCTAGTTTTACACACGGTTGTTAACTTAGTCCAATTAGTATTTGGAACATGTTCTTTTATTTTACTTTTTAATATCTCAGTGCGCATAGCTGATATTTTTATAAAATTTGCTATGGATTTTATTGTTCCAATGCAATTTCTAATACTCTGAACCTTAGAGGAATGTGCAAGAGCTAAATTTAAAGAATGATCACTACAATGCACGTATATTGCTGCTGGATATTTTTTTCTTATTATGGCCTGTACACCTTTAAATACTTCACACAACACACTGCACCTTGATCACCAACGGCGGTATAGCTAAGCCACGGAAAACGTTTTAGCCATCCTAACTGAAATTTTAAGTTTCTGTTTTTGGATATAGGAAACTTTAATTTTTCATCTGGAACCCACACAGTCGTTAGCAGTTTATACTTAAAATCATCTTGAAATTTTTGATCAAAACTCCAACCATTGTCAAACTCATGGATATTATTTTCAAAAACTGTTGTTTCGTCTGTATGCAACACCGGATTTACTGTTTGGCTGCAACAGTAATTTCTTCCGTTGGTTCGGCTTGGGTCGTTAAAGAATTAGTTTTTTTAATCAAAAAATCAGTTATGGAGCTTTGTGAACTTCGTTTTGCCATAACGATTTAATTTCTACAAGAAAATTAAGAATCTAATAAAAACTGACGATGGTGAACTGCCAAAATAGGAAACGAATTTAACATCAAACCTAATTTAAATAATACTTTAATTAAAAAAAAGCAGGTTTATTTTTGATATAATGACAATCTGTATGTTTTCCTTTTAGTGCAGGTTTGTCTGCTTTTCACCGTTAAAATTTTTAAACTAACATTTTTTTGCATTTATACCCCGTTATGACCTAAAATAAATTCTTTTTAAAGGTGTTGTAGATTACTATTTCCCAACCCTGTTAAAATATTAAGTATAAGAAACGTAGTGCTGTCGGTATCTGCAGAATACATTGAATACAATAAGAGGAATATACTACTAAATCGGATCACCTAAAGGCTTATCTAAAAAGCTCTGGCAAGTTTTACTAAATTTTAAATATATAAGTGCCTTTTAAAAGTAGCCCCTCCAGTAGCTTAGGCCACGAGCCGCCACTGTTTACTGTTTTAGTTCAAAAATGCAAAAAAATAATTCATAATTATTGACGGGTCCGATCGGGGGTCCCAGAATAAAAAATCAATACTTTCATATTTTAACCGTTCACTCTAGATAAATGTATATTATCTTTTGTCCTAATGCAGTTGTAATAATTGCAGTGTCTGTTTCCACAAACACTATTAGTAATCTAATCTAATAATAATTATTATTAGTCACTATATTCAACAAGTTTATACACAGTACAACAAACTACACCTATTTTTATCTGCGCCATCCCCGACGAATTTAATCAATCATAAAGAGATTCTGGGAGTCCCCTATAACACGCGGAGCAAAACTAGGACAAAGTTTACTGCTGTCTGTTGGCCAGTGTTGCCACTGTTATACCGGATTTTCCTTGCCACTGTTACCATTTTTTTATTATTATAAGCTAATTTATTTTTTCCTATTTATTTTTTCGGAGGGGGTTTGAACCCCCAAAACCCCCCCTCAGATACGGCCCTGCCCGGTAGCGTAAATACACTATTTACTGTGGTTCCTACAGGTAAGTCAGTCGCTGTACCACGGTAAATAGTTTAACTATAGTTAAGAGGGTTACATAATTAGGCGCTGACTCGTGACGTAGGTTGACATTAGCACCCCGACATAAATTGTAATTTTGGAACATACGCATTTGCATCTCTTTTTAAAGCACAGCTTATTTTTTATTGCTGTCCAACTCATAGCGCTGCACAGTGGGCTCCCGGATCTGATTTTTGACCAAAATTAGGAAAATAGGTTTTGTCACAATATTTTGTTTTGAAATGAGAAAGAAGTAATTATCAATCAAAATGGCGAATCCAAAATGGCGAAGTTTCCTATTTATGAACCGGTAAGTATGAAATTTAGTGCTAATATTCGCTAAAAGTGATTTTTGACCTAAATTTAAAAAAACTTATTTACCAGTAGGTTTCAAATTTGGAACCTTGGCGTGTCTAAAGTCGTTGAGTATAATTATGAAATCAAACTTAAAAATTACATGACAAATCCAAAAGGGCAGAGTTTTCTATTTGTGAACCGATATGTATCAAAATTGGAACTTTGGGGTGTATAAAGCCGATAGATTTCTCACTCAAACCTAGAAAAAATATTATGGCGGATCCGAAATGGAGATCTTTTACATTTATGAACCGATATGTATTAAATCTGGACCTCTGCGGTTTTTAACGTCGCTTATTATTATTTTTTACTTAAACAAAAAAAACTTGCACGGCGCGGCGGACTCAAAATCTTTATCCTATAGACTATCCTATATTTATAAACCGATTTGTGTCGAACCTAGTACTTAGATTATTTAAGGTTAAAGCTCACCGTGTAATGTGAAAAGCCGCGTTGAAAAGGCTGAGGAGTTTACATAACTAACTAACATAAGCTAAAAATCAAACTAAATATTAAAAATATTTAAAAAAGTTAAACGGTATTATTTTTTGGCTCTACCAAAAACTAGAAAACAATACGAACGTAACCCTTACTTTGTAGCGGATAAGAACCTGCAAGTTTAATGACTGCATTATCAAATAAGAATGATTTTTCTAGAAGTGCAACAAAATAGATATTTTTAAAGCGTCCGCTTTTTTATACTAGTTTGTTAAAAGTCAGGTTTGGTAAACCGCTGCTGATTTAAAATAGAACCGTTTACCTTAAAAGCTTTTTTGCCTAATTCGTGTTTCATAAACAATCCACCTGTAAAAGTTAATTTTATCTGTAATTTTTGGTTTTTGAGATATTGCAGTTGGTTTTTATAATGGAGTGACCATATTTTTATTTGATTTTTGAAATTCGTATATAGTTAGTATTTTTATACATTATTTATATTTTTTATTAATATATATTTTTCAATATTTATTTGTTTAATTTAGCCTAAAGTGCTTTAAAAATAATGGGCAAAAACTTTTGTAGCAGCAGATTTTAAAGTACAATTTTTGAAAAATATGTATACATACTTTTTATAAAAATAAAAATTTTAAAAACATGGTTGATGAGGGAAGCAAAATTTCTGTCCAACATTTATAAGAAATGCCTAGCAAAACCATTGTCTGACCTGTCTACACATCAAAATTGGAATCAAAATGTACAGGTAGAAAGTCTAATTAGGGGGCAAAATGGGATACTTAATTTTATAGGCTCTTTTCTCCTATTAAATGGTCATTTGAAATTAAGTTGCCTAGATACGTTATCTTTATGTTCTAGTTTTCAGTTTAAACGATTTAGAACTCCATCATACTTTTATTTTTATTTATGTAAAAAGTTGCCTTTGGTAAAATGGGGTGCCTATGTGGCGAAACGAGCGGGGCGGTTGTGTAATTTAGAATTAATATTTTTGTAAGACCAGTCTTATTTATTAAAATACTAAACAAGTTGAAAATACTTATTTAAAAAATAAAAAGTTGTAATATATTGTAAATACATTTATAATAATTAAATTTAGTAATTACAAAATTTATAAAGAATTACAGCGACCAAGTCATCGCTGTCGACTCTCCTACACGAATTTTGCGTCAATTTTTTGCAAAGACAACTTAAAATACGAGCTTTAGTGATGCTCAAATTTTTTTTTGGGGTATAGGTTACTAGGTATAACAAGGTACCCCATTTTGCCCCCATGAAAAAACCCCGTATCGGCCCAAACCACCAGTTAAATTCAAACAAAAATCATACATAGTAAATTTATTATAAATAATAAATAAACCCACTAATCATTCAATGTCAACAAAATTTTAAAAAGTCTGTAAAAAATGTACTTACTGTCACAAAATGCGCAAGCTATTTCTACAATAAACAGCGCAGAACATCACATGTTGAGCAAAAACCAACTTAAGCTCAGCCGACCGGCAGCAATCATATTGCAGAGAGTTGAACCAGTTATAGGAATAAAACATCTGATATTAAAAGGTTTAATTTTTGCGCAATTTACTTAAAGCTGCGATATCACGTTTTACCCGCCTACCCCATTTTGGCCCCCTTTCCCCTACTATTTACAAGATTTATTTTATGCGAATTTTATACAACATAAAATATTGTTGTAAAATGGCTTAAAATCTGGATCAAACTGCCATACAAATATGGTACTTTAACGCGTTCCTTTGAAAGGAAAAATGACACTTCTAAAAAATAACTGAAAGTTACGTAAATTAAATCATAGTTTTCTCAAGGCCTATCTACTCTCTTTTGTAAAGATATTAATAAGTTTCAGTATGTTTTTAATTTAACCCTTTTTGGCCAAAAATTAGATCTGCGAGCCCACTGTGTGCATCAGAAAATTCATTAGGCAAAATGGCATGACTGTTTTAGATTAGATGCGCCCGTCCCACTACTTTGAGTTAAAAAGAGAGAGTAAGTAGCTAGATGACAATGTGTGAGTTTAGTAAATAAAACGAGTAGACCAATGTTTAGTTATTAAACTCATGTGTGTTTAATATTATTAAGCGCCCTTACTAATACATTAGTTTAAGAAGAGATGGTAAATAATCGGATCATAATGTGTAAGTTCAGTCAATGACACGATTAGATGAGTTGTTGGTACGTTCCGGAATCATATTTTGTGTCGGGGTGCTTAATACGCGCATTTTAATATTTCATTTCTCACTACGATACCGCCGAGTGCTCTGCTATTTGTAACGCGTAACATAACTCATGCAATCGTTTGGCGATTTGGCGACTTTTTTATTTCTTGGCTCGTGGCTGTTGATCTGGACTGCAGAATTTTTTTTTATTGTTTTTCTGTTCTCCATTTGAATGCTCAGAATCGGTGTTGAATTAAGCGTGGTAAATTTATCGCGAACATATCCTAAAAAAAGATGAAGCGTGTCTGGTCAGGTTTGCGATCAATGAGCCGATTGCGACCTGGCAAAATAGGTTAATGGGTGAACTTAGTTTAAGAAAAATTCTGAATTTTTAAGATAGAATTAATTTACCAAAAATCTTCCAAATTAGAGTTAATCTGCGAAACTTTTACAATTGGGAATTTAGTGTGGGAAGCCGTCACAGCTTTTAATTTTGTATAGTCCTATTAATTGTTTTATTTTTTTTATTTTAGGTTTTTTGCAGTGATGTCTTTACTCGGCGCATTATATACGTTTATCTTTGTTCCAGAAACGTATGCCTTAAAACTATCTGAAATAACCGAATATTTTGAAAAAGGAAATTTTATTTATTTATTCCAAAAGAGAAAGAAAAGCCAGCCTGTGAACCAGCAAACTATTTCTTCCAGAGTTCCTAAAAACATTGTCAAAGATCAAAATGTAAAATTACTTGCTGATGAAGAAGTTTAAACATGTAGCTGTACATAGTTGGAACTTTCTGTCAACAGAAAATTATGAGCAAATGCTCCATATTTCTGGATATGTTCTTAACTTGGGTTTTAGGAACATGAATTCTGATTGGTTAAATCTATCGTAGTCCAGTAATAACAACCCTTATATTCATAAGCCTAATTTGTGTGTTAACGAAATTTGAATTCTTTGCTAGGCTTCGCACTTATTGGGCTCCACAAAATAAAATTCAATAAAAATTAAAATATTTACTCGACTTTTTATTTTTATTTTTATTTTTTATAATAGTAAAATACTAAATAAATATAACAAATTAAATAAAATATTATATAAGAATATATTTTTTAATAAAAAAAATAAAAGTACTTTTTGAATTTTAAAGGCATTTCTGTTTATTTATTATTATTTTCGTAAAGCATATAATTTTATTTAAAAGGTAACTTATATAGTTTAGATAAGATGACCATACGTGCGGATAAATCTGGATTTTAGCGATTATAAGTCACGACACGTATCTTGACGAAACGTCCGTTATTGCATTGTGCGGATGCCCTATATTTAACAGGCGTACGTTACGCATTCGGCGCGACGTAATGTTGCCGCGCTTAACTTACGTACATACGTAACCAAGAATAAGAAAACTATAGACAGGCGAGTCCGACTAATTTCGGAATTTCCGTCTGTTTTGATTAACCTTATTCCACCTTTTGCTTGTTTTGATCAATGACACTGTAAATCTTTATTTCCCTTATTTTTCATGTTTTGTGTGTATTTTGTGTTCTTAGAATCATGACTGCCTTAGCTGGAGTAAAGGTAAAGACAAAGCGAATCCACTTTGCACCAAGTGATAACCTCCACTTACAATACTTTCTTTTTTTTTTAACCAAGCCTTACAGAAAAAAACAATATAATATTATTATTATTATACTATGTTAATGACATACCAGAGGTTACGTTACGCATTTGCTTTAAGCTTGTTTTCACCTCGTTTCTATGCAACGTATCTTATCTGCGTAACGTACGTTGCGTCTACGCAGTGCCGTGGCCCGGGTTGGAGAGGTCGTCTCGTACCACACCTTTTTGAGGGTAATTCTTTCTATTAGTAAGGGTAAGTGAAATGACAATTAGTAAAACAAGTTTAAAATATATCCATAAATTGATAAAATAATTTCTTACTTTAATTTTATCACTGGTATTGTAACTGCACTAAATACTACAACATAGCACTATGGAACTCCGACGTTTGTCACTTTAGGGTGTTAAAGTTGTCGCATCCAAAAATTGACTCCCTTCAGAGAATTTCCTCAAATTATAAACTCCCTGCTTAGCTCTCATCTTTACGTGGTGTAGCTGTTAGAGGCCCAAGTAGTAGAGTAAATTTGTAAAATAAAGCTGCAAAAAGGGTATATTTTTATTTGGCACAGTAGTACCTAACACCAAAAGCTAAATTTTCATTCAAGGATCCCCGATTTTCCGGCCTCAAAATCCAAGATGGCGGCTGCCAAACTTAAGAAAAAAAATGATTTCCTTGTTTTAAGAGGAATTAAATTAATTTTGATAAATTTGCTTTAAGTAGGATATACTCAATGTAAAAATGTAAAAAAAATTTACACCTGTCATTGAAAAACAAAATGGCGGCTATATTTAAAAAAAATCGGTTTTCTTCGATATTTTCTTTATTTTTTGTGCGATATTTATTTTTGATACCTCATATTAAAGCTACTGACCAGTTCTTTAAACCTGCTTAAATTAAAAGATAAGTTTCCCAGCCGACACAAATGGCGCTTAATTTGTCAAAAATAAAAGAGACCGTTACAACCAGTAGACCAAATTAAATTTTTACAAAAAATTTTTTTGGATTTTATCAGTAGTAAGGCAGATTTTGTAAAAATTTTTAAAAAGTTACAATTTGACATTTAACATTTTAAGATGGCGGCCGAAGTTCAGATAAAAAAGTAATTTTTTTGTTCTTGTTGGACACAACTAGTATTGCCGTGCAGTATATTGATTTATACCAAATGGGGGTCGCCGATTTTAAATATTTCATAATAAATGACATATGTCTTTTTGGTTTGGTAAATCTTTTTACCAAAATATGTAGTTTTATGTTAATCTTAATTAGTTTTGAATTGTAATGTACAAAAAAAATTGAATTTATTTATTTTTTAAAGATGGCGGCCGAAAAAGTAAAAAAAAAAATTTTGTTTATTTTTTCGAAATTTAACAAAAAAAACTGAGAAAAGCAAGACATTTCGTTAAACAAAACACAGATGTTTTAAATATGTAAAAAAAGTTGACATATGTCACGTGCCGGGTGATTTGAATAAATTGACATATTTTACTTAATAGCTATCTCCGTTAATATTGATCTAATAGTAACGGTTAAATTAGCAAAGTTAAATAAATTTTTCTAAATCATCAGAATCTTATGTCAAAAATGACATATGTCATACACTTGTCAAACTATTGACATATATGGTTTATTTTTTTAAATAAAACACCCTGTATATAATGTTTTTAATTGATAGGGCTCCTTTTTCTGATTTCAAAAATTTATAATATGTTGACATTTAGTCCAGCTTGTTGAAATATTTGCATTTTAAAAATTATATTCATTAACAAATTATTATTGCTTATTTAGGTTATTAAAATGCAAATATTTCAATAACGGCTGGTCTAAATGTCAACATATTATATATTTTTGAAATCAGAAAAACGAGTCTTATCAACTAAAATAATTATATACAGGGCCTTTTATTAAAAAAAAATAAACCATATGTCAAAAGTTTGACAAGTGTATGACATACGTCATTTTTGACATCAGATTCTGATGATTTAGAAAAAATTATTTAACTTTGCTTATTTAAACATTACTGTTAGATTAATATTAACGGAGATAGCTATTAAGTAAACTATGGTCAATTCAATCAAATCACCCGGTACGTGACTGTTAGCTCTCGCTAAATTTCGCGGTTGTTTGCAAATTTTAAAACCACACAATTGGATGACGGACAGAGTACATTTTTCGCCCATTGGACATGCGCACCAAGAATCGAGGAGATCCTTTTCTACCGCCTCGAGAAAACGGCGTGTTAATTTACGTTCTCCAACTATTACAAATTTCTACACTTGAAAGTGCTCGATTTTGGTGTACTGAAGCATAGAACTAGAAACTTCAGCCCTTCAGCTACGTGGTGCCATCATTAGATCCAGAAAGGGGCCCCTGGAACGTGGAGAAAGTGGCTGCAAACTGGTGAGTGCTTTGTTTCTGATTTCCGTTCGTTGTGTGGTAACAGCAATTAACTATGGACCTTTTGATTATTTCGTGATTTCGTATCAATATATTTATGTTTGTTCGCGCTTTCATTTAATAAAATATATACAGTCCACTGCAGTTATCATTTTTCTTACTGCGGGCGAACATAAAGTGTTCCTTCGAACCAAATATTTAAATTTACTCCATACGACGGTATTAATAAGTCATTTTCACATTTTCGCCGAAACCACACGGCCTTGAATTTGCCAATCGTTCGACCTTCGGTTTCGGCGCAGTTCACCTATTTTCGGTCCGCTGCTAAGGTAACGCAGGGTCTACCGCGTGGTCATTTCAGTAAACAAAAATCGAGAAGCAATCAAAACAAACAAGCACGATTTCTGTGATTAGATTTGTTCCATACCATTTCGATATTAAAACATTTTTCATCAATTGCGATAAATTAGTGCATATTTTCGACAATTCGTCATTTTTCTATTTCAGAAGCATTAATTTAGCGTTAATTGTATATTTACCGACAATTTCGTCATTTCAAAGGTAAAAATCAAAAAAAAAAAAATCAAAAAAGCCGTGCAAAAACGCAAGGGTTTTTTATCTGCGATCACCGAGTGTTATGTGCTTTCACAAACCGCGGCAATGGACGCAAAAGCGAGAAACGAGTTTCAAGTGAGGTATTCCGATTTGGATGAAACCTTCGATAAATGCATGTTGGCACATATTGATGTCATTATGATGGACGACGAGGAGTTTAAAACGCAGGATGCGATCCTTTCAGAAGCTCGTAAATATTTTTATGCGTGTAAAGGGGTTTACTCTGAAATATTTCCGGTTGAGGCCCCATCCTTTTCGGGATCATATGTTCGACAAAACGAAACTCCAAAACTCAAAGAGTTAGGTATTCCCATATTTCGAGGTGATAAAAAATTATGGCCAAGCTTTTTAATAACATTATAGATCAAAATCAAAGTCTAAGTAACGTCCGAAAACTTCAATATTTATTTTAATATCTCGAGGATGAGCCTTTAAAATTGATATCAGGGATTAGCTTATCTGATCAAAATTATAAAATTGCTTACGACAAATTAGTCAATAGATATCAAAACAAGCGAGACCTCGCAAATGATGCTTTGAGCACAATTATGAACTCTACATTAAAAAACGGGTCAGCTAAAGAATTGCGTAATTTAATTGACACCTTTTCAGAATCCCTAGAAATTTTAAAATCACTTAGCTCTGACGTTGACAGTGGGGACTTTATTATTTTTTTCATTCTGTTAGAAAAATTGGATATTCCGACGCGTTCAAATTTCGAAATGAGTCACGACAATACTAATACCGAAATTCCCACTTTTCAGTCACTTTTTCAATTTCTAGAAAAAAGATTAGAGTTTTGGAATCACTTCCTCAATCAACAGCACCCAAAAAGGTGCCTACCTATCAAAAATCAAATTCTATGCAAAATCAGTTTGGGCAAAAGCCTACCTATCAAAAATCAAATTCTATGCCAAATCAGTTTGGGCAAATGCCTACCTATAAATCATCCAATTCGCCTTTTATAGGACTGGCTGGCACCTCAACTAATTCAAGTACGGGAATAAAATGTTTCCGGTGTAATCAAGGTCACGTGCTTTCGAAATGTCAAACATTTCTTGACCTTTCACCTATCGATCACCTATCTTTCGTCAAGCAGAAAAAATTATGTCTAGCGTGTTTTCAATCAAAATATTTATGCAGGGCTTGCAATAGTAAAAGGCACCACACTTTAACTCATATCTTAGAAACTAATAAAGAGTCTGGAAGCCAAGATACTAGTCCTGTCATTTACACACCACCTGTCAATAATCTTCATATGTGATTATTAAATACCTCAGGACCTTCAGGTACCTTTCTTTTATGCACCGCCATAATAGATGTTATGGACGGTTGCGGAAATTTTCAAGGGCACTGCTTGATTCTGGATCACAGACAGGATTCATCAGTGAAAAGTATATTCGGCGTCTTAATCTTCCTAGGCGAAGTTACACCACTAAAATATTCCGATTAAATCAAATGTCTTCTTTTACTTCCAAAGGGCTCGTTCAATGTCACATTAAGCCACAAGGACAGGTCACTCCTTTACTTAATTTCGAAGCAAATGTTGTTCCACAACTATGTTCTAATATGCCTACATTCACTTTGAACGATAATCAGTGGAAAAACTTGGAAAACCTTAAACTTGCCGACCCATCTTATTTCAAATCTAGACCTGTGGACCTAGTTATTGGTTGCGAGCTATTCGCACAGATATTCAAGGAGGGCAGGGTCCTTGGACAAATAGAGCAACCTTCAGCCCTTGAAACCATCTTTGGCTGGGTCGTCATGGGAAAAGTGGACGAAGTAGGTAGTGTTACGGAACGAACCAGTTGTTTTTTAACGAGTCATTCACCTCCTTTAGAGGTCATTATCCCTAGGTTTTGGGAAATCGAACCTTTGCCTCAAAAACAAATCTTATTAAAGGAAGAAAAACAAGCGGAATCAATTTTTGCGAGTGTTGTACGACAACCGAGCGGTAGATTCATGGTAGATCTTCCGTTTAAAGATAAAATAAACCCTGACCTAGGAAATACTTATCCGCAAGCTTATCGTAGATTTTTACTTCTAGAAAATAGATTACTCAAAAATCCTGATCTGTACACTGCCTATTCTAGTTTCATGCAAGACTATATCGATTCTAATCATATGAGTCTAGTTTTACCTAGTCAACCAAAAGTCGACGTATCATGTTTTTTGGCACATCATTGCGTACTAAAGCCGGAAAGCTTAAGTACAAAATTAAGGGTAGTCTGGGATTGTTCGGCAGTCACCCCAAAGAATATTAGTCTCAATGACACGTTGTTATCTGGACCGAAACTTCAAAAAGATATTGCTTCTTTACTCCTTACGTTTCGTCTTAATCCTATTGCCTACATTGCTGATATCAAACAGATGTTCCGTCAAGTCCTTATCAATCCTTATCACCGTCCTTATCAAAGGATATTGTGGAGGTTTTCTCCACAGGACCCACTTTCAGTGTGGGAACTTTCTACTGTCACTTTTGGCATGACATGCTCACCCTTTCTAGCTATGCGTATATTAAATGAGCTGGCAGAGACAGAAAAGGAACGTTTTCCTATGGCTAGTACTGTTCTAAAAACGTCAATTTACATCGACGATATCTTGGGAAATAGCCCTTCGCTTTCTGAAGCTCTTTCCCTTCAAATGGAACTCAATGATTTGTTGAAGTCGGGAGGATTTGAACTTAAAAAATGGGCAAGCAATTGTCCTGAGTTATTGGCAACATTGCCAGAATCCGATCGTCAAATGCCTCTCTCTTTTGACAAGGATGAACCACACTTTATCAAAGTTTTAGGCCTTCAGTGGCATCCAAAAAACGACATTTTTTCTTATCAATGCCGAATGAAGGACAAACCCCCAACTAAACGTTCTATTTTATCTATCATAGGAACAATCTTCGATCCCTTAGGTTTTCTTTGTCCCTTGTTGCTACAAGCAAAATTTATTTTGCAACAGTTGTGGATATCGAAAATAGGCTGGGACAAAGAACCAGATTCTTTTATCATCGACTCTTGGAACAAACTTCGTTCTGAATTCCCGCTTCTTTCCTATTTTCAATTACCCCGACAAATCAAACTGTCAAAAACCAATACCTATCAAATCATCGGCTTCTGTGACGCTCCAATTTGAGGCTAAGCAGGCGTCGTATATTTTCGTGTAGAAGAGGAAAACAATATATCTGTTTCTCTCATATCTGCAAAATCTAGGGTCGCGCCTATAAAGTCACAAACTTTGGCTAGGCTAGAACTCCTAGGCGCATTTCTTTTAAGCGAATTAATTGATTTCGTCTTATCTAGCTATAAAGGAAAAATAACTTTTACAAATATCGTTACTTTCTGCGATTCGCAAGTCGTATTGCACTGGCTTTCATCCCCTCCTAATCGCTGGCAAACCTTTGTTGGAAATCGAGTCAGTAGAATCCAAGAAATCATTCCCTCAAACTCATGGCGCTACATTCCTTCTGCTTTAAATGCAGCCGATATTGCGTCACGAGGGGCCACCCCTTCACAGCTCATTTCACATGACATGTGGTGGAACGCACCGTCGTTTTTGTGGTCTCCCGAAAACGAATGGCCCGATTTTCATAAATCAAAAATGCCGATTGATTTCGGAGATATTAATCTGGAGGAAAAGCCAAAGGTCTGTTGCAATGCGATAATTAACGTTAACTTCTTAGATCAGCTTCTTATCAAATATTCATCTATATCAAAAATTCAACGTATCATTTGTTATGTCCTTCGAAAAGTTAACCTTTTTCAAAACCATTCCTATCAAAAAGCCACTAATCCACCGGACCAAAAGATTATTTTTGAAAATATTGTTTTTCCTACCACCGGTGAGATGCAAAGGGCGTTATACCTTCTTATCAAACGCGTTCAAGATTCTTGTTTTTCTGAGCTTTTTTCCGCGTTATCTAAGGATAAACCAATGTCAATGTCAAAGTCAATGTCAATGTCAATGTCAATGTCAATGTCAATGTCAATGTCAATGTCAATGTCAATGTCAATGTCAATGTCAATGTCAATGTCAAAGTCAATGTCAATGTCAAAGTCAAAGTCAAAGTCAATGTCAATGTCAATGTCAATGTCAATGTCAAAAAATATCAATGAAAATAATATCATTAGAGTCGGTGGCAGATTACAAAAATCTGACCTTTTGTCTTATTCTGCAAAACACCCCGTCTTACTTTCGAGTAACCATCGTTTAACTACTCTTCTTATCGAGTCCACTCATCGACAATACCTTGATCCTGGGTTTAAAACATTACATAATCTGCTTTTACAGCAATTTTGGATATTATCTGCCAGATGGGCAATTCAAAGAACCATATCCAAGTGCTTGCAATGTTTTAGAATCAACCCTAAACCCTATAGACCGCCCATAATGAGTTCACTTCCCGCTAATCGAATCAATCAACTTAAACCTTTTTCGAGTGTAGTTATCGACTTTTGTGGACCTTTGTTTGTGATTCCTCATCGTTACCGTGGTTGTAAAGCTTTCAAATCGTATGTCTGTTTGTTTGTCTGTACGGCCACACATTGCGTGCATTTGGAATTAACCATGGAACTGTCCACCGAAGGGTTTGTAGGTGCATCCCATCGATTCATTTCCAGACGTGGAAGCTGCCTCTTCAGACCCACACGATCTTCAACCTCTTACCCCTGGGCATTTTTTGACCCTTGAACCCCTTAATTCAGAAATTCCGGAGACAGATTTGTCCGAGGTTCCCCTAAATCGGCTCTCGAGATGGCAACTAATCCAAAAACTACATAATGATTTTTGGAAACGGTATTCTGAGTATTTGCATACGCTACAACAACGACACAAGTGGGCTGATTCGTCCCCAAATATCAAATTAAATGATTTGGTTATCATAACGAGTGATCACATCCAATCACCTTTGAAATGGCCAGTCGGTCGGGTTCTCGAATTGCATCCCGGCGGAGACGGTCCAGTGCGCGTAGCGACGGTACAAACGGCAACCGGTGTTTACAAGCGGCCAGTTGTAAAAGTGTGCCTCTTGCCGAATTAAAAGTAATTTTAATTTTTTCTACCTATTGAAGTCAATTATTACAATAGGTAATTCTTTATTATTATTTTTTTTTGTTTGTTTGTTTTGCCTTTTTCGGGTTTTCGTTATCTCTAAATAAACTTACGCTACTTATCTGTTTTTCATTCATTTATATTTATCGGTCGATCATTTTTCTTATACCTATATCTGTCCGGCTGATATTCTAAAATTGTGTGTTTTGGAGGGCAGTTATGTTAGCTCCCGCTAAATTTCGCGGTTGTTTGTAAATTTTAAAACCACACAATTGGATGACGGACAGAGTACATTTTTCGCGCATTGGACATGCGCACCAAGAATCCAGGAGATCCTTTTCTACCGCCTCGAGAAAACGGCGTGTTAATTTACGTTCTCCAACTATTACAAATTTCTACACTTGAAAGTGCTCGATTTTGGTGTACTGAAGCATAGAATTAGAAACTTCAGCCCTTCAGCTACGTGGTGCCATCATTAGATCCAGAAAGGGGCCCCTGGAATGTGGAGAAATTGGCTGCAAACTGGTGAGTGCTTTGTTTCTGATTTCCGTTGTGTGGTAACAGCAATTAACTATGGACATTTTGATTATTTCGTGATTTCGTATCAATATATTTATGTTTGTTCCCGCTTTCATTTAATAAAATATATACAGTCCACTGCAGTTATCATTTTTCTTACTGCGGGCGAACACGTGACATATGTCAACTTTTTTGACATTTTTAAAATATCTGTGTTTTGTTTACCGAGACGTTTTGTTTTTTCCAGTTTTTTTTGTTAAATTTCGAAAAAATAATTAAAAATGTATTTTTTTTACTTTTTCGACCGCCATCTTTAAAAACTAAATAAATTATATTATTTTTGTACATTAAGACTTAGAACTAATTAAGAGTAATATAAAACTATATATCTTCGTAAAAAATATTACCAAACCTAGAAGATAATGTTGTTTTTATATTTTGAACGCCGCCATCTTGATTAATAATAGATAGAGAATGTATCATTTATGATGAAATATTTAAAATCGGCGACCCCTATTTAGTATAAATCGATATATTACACGGCAATACTAGTTCTGTCAAACAAGAACAAAAAAATTACTTTTTTATCTGAACTTCGGCCGCCATCTTAAAAGTTTTAATGTCAAATTGTAATTTTTTTAAAAGTTTTACAAAACTTGGCTTACTGTTAACAAAATCCAAAAAAAAATTTTTTTTTATTTCATTTGGTCTACAGTTTATAAAGGTATCTTTTATTTTTGACATATTAAGCGCCATCTTTGTGTCGGCTGAGAAACTAATAACTTTTTTTTAGGTTTAAAGAGCTGGTCAGTGGCTTTAATGTGAGGTTTTGAAAATAAATATCGCGCGAAAAATAAATAAAATATCGAAGAAAAACGATTTTTTTAAATAATAGCCGCCATTTTGTTTTAAAGTGACAGGTGTAATTTTTTTTACATTTTTGAATTAAGTAGGTTCCATTTAAAGTAAGTTTAAGAAAATTAATTTAATTTGTCCTAAAACAGGGAATTAATTTTTTTTCTTAACTTTGGCAGCCGCCATCTTGGATTCCGATTCCGGAAATCAGGGGATCATCGATTGAAAATTTAGTTTTTGATGTTAGCTACTACCATGCCAAATATAAAAAAATATACCCTTTTTGCAGCTTTTTATTGAAATATCCTACAAATTTACTCTACTAAAGGTCTTTATACTTTTACATAATTTGTCTACAGAATTTGACCAGTCATGTGAACTAAGCTTGGCGACTGTAGCTGTTGCATCGAGTTTTCATAAAACAAATAGTTAAAGGCAACCTGGTAAAGTAGATTTTTTTATCTGATTACAGTGGGCCAGTCAGGTTCAATGACTTTTCAAATTTTGTAGGTAACCTGTGTAAAATAATAAAAACCAAGGCCAATCAATTTTAAGTAATAACCGCTAAACTCATCAGCGTACCGCGCAATAACCCTCAGTATTCACCCTATCATAGGTGATGCGTTGACTTATGATTTACAACTCAACTAATCTTAACTAATGAGTGATTTGTGCGTTGTGCACATAAGATTATATTTTGGAAGCTTTTTTGTCATACCATTTGGGTTTTGCATAGTTACATACGTAAAAAGGGAGCGAACGACTTGCAAGGGGCATATCTTAAGTTTATATCGTTTTAGGTTAGTAATCCCTTATTTCTCCATTGCCAGTATATATGGATCATCAAAATAACGGTCGGTAATTTATCTCGTTAGACATGTATATTAAGACACAAGAAATACACGCTTTAACAGACAACTAACCCATCTCGTTTAGCTAGGCTAGAATTTTATTATTTATTGTTTTAAAATATTTGAAAACGTTTTAGTCGTCTTTGTCTATTTGAGCTTCTACTGATATTGCTGGCAATATCTCTAAGCAGGTCCTTTAAATGGCTTGAAAGATTTTAGCAGGCTTTGCGAGCAGCCGAATTTGATAAAAGCAATAAATACTAAGCATATAATGATTATCTAAGGAAGAAAATACGCAATTATGTTCCAGTATTATAAAATTCGTTGGGTTGATTGCAAAGTTTCCTACGTTATCCAGAGGAATATTTTTTGATTGCAAACATGCTCTTAAACTATTACACAATATGGGAAAAAGCTATAATGTCAATGCGGAGGTTTTGGGAAGTTTTGCATTGGAAAATGATGATGGTAGTAGACTTCGTTTTAAATTCGACTTTGGTATGTCAATTTTGAAAGATCAACTGTCAGCCTGCATTGTAAATCTGTCAAAATACTGCCTGACACTATTATTACATGGCTTTATTCCAATAAGTCCCTGTTATTAACTTTAGTATAGTAGTAATTATGATAAACAAAATTTAGAAAAGGGGCCGTTATTACGTAACACTTGATTGGTAAGGGGATCTTGTCTTGTGTTACACTTAATCATTGTTTTAGGTTTTTTTTTAATGCATTACAAAGGAAGTGAGTCTCGTCTGCTTATAAGAGTGACTAGTACATTTACACCAGTATTTACTAAGACCTTAAGACTTAGCATTGTAGACCGGGTTCAAGTATCAAGTCTATAGACTTGATACCGACCGGTTTAAAGGTATTTTTTTAATACTCACAGGTCAAATAACTGCAAAGATTTGGTTCACCCTAATGTGCAATACGATAGTAAGCATTTCTCAGTGAGTTTCATCTCATATAAATGCAAATTAACTTTAGAAATAAATAAAAACCACATAAAAATTTTGTAACCAAATGTCATTTTTTGGAAACTTAGTCCGTGCAGTCGTAGGATTCCCGTTAAAAATAGTCTCAAATTGTAGTACCACCCCTGAGGGGTGGTTTAAAGTTCGAAAAACAATAGAAATAATCCATGATTGATAAAAAAACTTACATACAAAAATATTCAAAGCTAAATAATACATAAGTAACTTAAAACTATATCTGTAGATGCATTACCGTATTAAATACAAATCAATATTTAAATACTGTGAAAAGCACAAGATATGTTAGAATCCCTTTTCAATTACTCATTCACTAAAACAATCGACCATCGGTTTAATCGTCGCTAACTTGTCTAAAAAGTTAACATCTAAAATATAGCGGACAGCTGACACTGACTTACACCGTTTTTATTCGACATTTCCTAGTGACGTTTGGAGGTTTAAATATGGCTACCATTGTTAAACCAAAATATTTGATTTTTTTAATTAATTTATTTATTTAATTTAGTTAGAGTTAACGCAAAAGGCTAACGCTTTATCAGTGTTCAATTGGGTTCACTACAAATAACATCATCAGGTTTCTTATTTTCTGAGTCTTTTCAAATTTTTCTAAACGAAGTGGCAACGTTTCTGTGGCCCGATAAGCGATTTGATACATCAGCGGCTATGATCAATTCACTTTCACTTTATGATCCTCTAATTCTTCCACTCTACGTTTTTTGGTTTTGAAAGACATGTCTTCAAATTTCCTTTTTAGCCGACCTCCAGAAGATGATGAGTGACATGGGTGACACATTCTAATATAGTGCAGGCGCTGTAGGTAATTGAGTATGCAAAATATGAGGACCGCACTTTGACAGTGGATTCTAGCTGAGAATAGGTCACAGATTAACGATCTGGATGTGGGTTAAATACTGGTTTTTTTAATCATAAGGATATTCATCGATATACCTGGATTCAGCCAACAAGAAATCTTAAATCAATCAGTGATTATGCTGTAGGTGGACAACACTCGCAATTAAAGTGGTATAATGTGCGAGCACTTCGTGGTGTTACCTGTGGATCTGACCACCATTTGGTAAAAGCAAAAATATTATTCCCTTTAAGAAAAACAAATAAGGACGAAAGTATTGGAGAAAGAACTTTCTTTTACCCTTAATCTAAAATTTAAAAATCAGTAATCTAACCACCAGTTGACGATAACGTAAAAATTAGAAGCAAAGCCGCATAATCTACTTATACCGCAGCCGAAATCAAACTAAGGCGGCCACACGTTGTAAGTAGACTACTTTAGCTCCTGGCACCACTGCTGCTCTGTTTGTCGTAACTGGCAGCTCTCAGGTGTTTTTGGTTGTCTAGATACCTGGGATGGCGTTATTACCCCGCATGGCGGAATTCCCCGTCTTCCCCTACAGATTATGCTCAACATACTCAAACATGAAAGACCTAATTATACTACAGGACATCCACATACATTTTAGGACATACTTTTATGAAAAGAAAAAAATTAAAAAAAAATCCCACATGGTTTAAAAAATCATTTAGGTTATGGTATAACATAATTTCTTTGGTACGTTTCTCGACAACAAGCAAACGAAAAAAGGCACGAAATTTCTCCCAAATTTCACAAATTTGCCTGGCAACATATTTTCAATCAGTCACATTTTTTAAAATTAAAAATTCCCATTCTGTGAGAAAAATCAATGAACAGGCCACATTCATTTTGCACAAAAGAACTGACAGAATCATTTTAGATTATTCAAAATATTAAAAATTAAAAAAAAACAGAAAAAGTCGCTCGATCTATTTATAAATCACACAAAAGTATAAACGTCAAACGAAATGAAAACTAGTGTCACTGTATCCTGGAAGCCTGGCGACGCCGCGCCGACGCAATTTGGTCTAAAACCCCAATATTTTACCCAAAAATAGCAAAAACTAACTTCACAATAAAACTGTTTGGTTACATATTTTTTAAAGCTAAATAATGGCACCATAAAATTCCGGCATAACTGGCTTGATTGCCAAAGCAGGCTTCGAAATATCGTTGTTTGAATTTGACATTTCCTGACAATGAACAATTAGTTTTTTATTGTTCATTATTTTTCAGTAACTTTAATCTGCTATTTCTAAGAAGTGCGCAGAATTATAAAAAAATTTAAAAATGGCTTTTTAACTAAAGGTAAGTAGATTATTTTTTGGTAATTTTAGTCCCAGGGATTTTAAACTTATTCTTTAACTACATCAAAAATTGTGCAAGAAATGTATGATTTTCTTTTCTCGATATTTCGTTGGACTAACAAAAAGCTTTTACAAACTTTTATATTAATTTTTGTAAAAATAAAACCTGATATGTACTTTCCGGAGTACATACACTGTTGGTGCGAAAAGGTGCGACAGTTTCTAAATTCGTTATTAAACATGACCGTACATATTCTGATAAACACAAAGTACCTATCCTAGTGCATTTTGATTTGTGTTTGCGTGCGTCTTCTATATTAGTCCGGAGCCTAAGCCACTTTTGTTTGCATTTTTGCGTACCGTAATGAAACTTGGCAGGATTATAATACAACACTATAGTATTATTTTACGAAGTGGTGCTCATCCCGAACCCAGTGCAGAGCAAAGATACAGAGTGTTTTATTTTTAATTGCATCTATCTCATTAAAATTCTGTATAAAATTTAAATATGAAGCTTGAGCAATGAAACTTGGCACCGATTATAAGGACATACGTATTTATTTTAAGCGATAAAAAATTATATTGTTTAATTTTCTTCCAAGAAATAAAAAATAATAATTTAAACAAAAAAAAAATTATTGTGTTTAGTTATGCAAACTAAACAGTTTTAACAAGTTCCCAACGAAAGCATTAAGCCATCAGTATAATTCAATGCCGGTAGGAGTATTTTCCCTCTGAGTAGTTGTTTCTGTTGGTTTCACAAAACTTATGCTCTACACGGAGCTATCGCCTACCTGAGGATGGCCCAAAAGGTCGAAACCAATCCTGTCGTGGATTGGCATGGATCACTTGCTCCTGATTGTCAGGACGTGTTCCAGACCGGGATCATTCGTATCGTAAGTTCCCAACGAAAGCATCAAGCCATCAGTATAATTAAATGCCGGTAGGGGTATTTTCCCACGGAGTAGTTGTTTCTGTTGGTTTCACAAAACTTATGCTCTACACGGAGCTATCGCCTACATTCACCTGAGGATGGCCCAAAAGGTCGAAACCGGTCCGGTCGTGGATTGGCATGGATCACTTGTTCCTGATTGTCAGGACGTGTTCCAGACGGGGATCAATAGTATCCTTGTGATCGACGTTGGAGATAGTGAAAACCAAACAGTTTTTACTCTAGATATGTCAAATAAACATCTCATTGCAATCACTCTATTCTGCTTTATAAACCATTTATCGTGCTCTATTTTCGTGATAAGCGCTACATCATTAACTTTTTTTGAATGTATATACTGGGCGACAACAACTTTGCTGTAATTTTTACTGTTTTTTACGTTATTTATTTTAGCTACTGTGTTAATAAGAATTTTACAATGAAACTTGGCTCATTTTGTCGGCTTATTATAGGCTATGACACAAATGTTAATGTTTGTGTAATTTTGTAATATGTTGAAAGATACAAGGTGATATTAAAAAAATCATGTAAAAAGTAGTAGTCCCAAACTTTGGGTCATACCGGCTATGCAGTTTAAGACACTTTCTCACACGGTGTACATTGTTTAGTTTAGCTTTGTAATTGTAAGAAAATACAGGGTCGTTTTTCTCAATATATAATTTTTTTTTAACACATAAAACTATACAGTAGAGAGTTAAACTGTTAATCACCTATGTAGCTGTTAGTTAGAGACTTTAAAACATACAGGGTATTCGAATTAAAGTATAAAAAATATTGTTAACTTTGTTATTATGAAAAAGGTCGGTTAAGTTATTAGGCAAAATTTTAGTATTTTTCCGCACTAAATTGGTGGAACAAGAATAAAATTAAACGACGCGTAGGGGAGTTTTGGTAGAAAAAATTATTTTAAAAATATACACATAGTATTCAGTACCAGCAATCGAAATTGTTTTTATATATAATTAAAAGCTGTCTTATAACTTTTTCTTTTTAAGTAAAAAATATAGTCACTTTAATTTTATAAATAATATTTTTTACATAATGTGCATTATCATTATTTCTCAAATATCTATTTAATTATCACTTTTGGCAACCAATCTCAAACAGAATGCAATTATGTAATTTTATTAAAAGTGTATGCTTTGGTTGGTTTGGTGCCCATGAAATGGCAGATTATGTTAAAAATTCAAAATTCTAGATACTTGATTCCACTTTTAGTTAAGTTATGAACTTTTTTTTATTAAGGCTTGTTCAGGTATTTTTAATAGTCCCTGGCGTAAAACCCGAGAATAGTTGGTGGCTCTTCTCGGTTAAAACCAGATTAAGGTGTCAGTTTTGACATATCATGTGAACAGTTTGACGTATTGACTCAATTAATATTTATTTTGGTTTAGAATACTAAATTACCTAGAAATCGATACCCGACACGACCACTTTAGACAAAATAATATTTGAACAATTTATCCTCCTACCATTTGCTCCCTCTCTCCTAAAACAAAAACCTTATTTCCAACGTTTAATTTTAATAGATTTTTTTCCAATTTAAAAGCTACGCGAAATTAGTTTTATATTTAATTTATTAATTTTTCCTTTCCCATTTCAAGTACGCCCCTGCATCTTGGCCCTGCACTGGGTTCCATCGGAGCACCAGATCTAGAATGGCATTCCTAAATTTCGTCACGGTACGCGAAAATGCAGACAAGCCCCTAAATTTCCGGCTTAGGCCCCGAACTATATAGCAATCATAGATATCAAAACTCCTGTCTTAGCAATGAACTTTAAAAAACAAGGGAAAATTTAAGATGGCCGCTAAAATAGATAGGAAATTAGTAGAAACTGCAAACATTTAACATCGGTTTTGGAATATTTGGAGCATCTAAATTCTTAACTAGGTTAAAAATTATAAAGGTGCTGAAACAAAAACAAAATAGGTTTTAATTATTTAACTTGCTCCTATTACCCCCCAAACTAAAATATGATTACCAATATAAATTTATCCTCGATTTAAATCATTCATCGGATTCATTCTCTCTTTTACTCCCTGTATGTGGAGGTAAGAACTTCATATTTTATGAACATTAAAAGTTTTTATGCAATAGTAGTTATTTGCTGAATCCAACCAGAACAAGAAAAACTGTTTAGCATCCTCCTGGGAGGGGAAAAAAAGGTTGCTGGGGCAAGGTCGTATCCAACCCAAAACAGAAGAAGGGACAAGTTTCTGAATTCCATGGCCTGCTTAATTTAGACGGTGTGGGGAGGGAATTCATATTCTAATTGAATTTCAAAATGTCCGATTTTAAAAAACCTGATTAAAAAGAAGGACAGCTCAACAGCTGCACCCCCCCCCCCCGGATACGCCTTTGTTCTAAGGGTGACTTAGGGGATAATTCAGTTAATTATTTTTTTTTATTGTCTTGGTTGAATTTAGCAAATAGAAATATTTCCATGATAAACTGTTCATGTCCATTAAAAAAGTAAATTTTTGACCTCCAAATAAACGGAGTAAAAGGGGGGATGGGGCTACTGTATGGTTACAAAACTTAATCCTTAATGGGTCTGGGGCTCAAATCCACCTCGCCAATGTTCAATTCGGTACATTTTTTACAGAGGTCAACGCACCTATATTTATCCAAATCGCTGTGTTGAAAATAGTATTTTTGCAAGAAATATCTCGCCCTTTATATTTAACAATCAACAATTTTATTACATTCTGAGCGAACACCATTGTAACATATGAACCTTTTTGGTGGTAGTAAATAACGTCGGCATAACCTACATAACATGCCTTCTTCTCGCTACGCTTACTTACTTACTTACGCGTGAGCTCATTTGTTCAACCACCAGCTCCCCAGGATTTGCTGAGCTTGTAGAAACCATTTTGTTTCATTCATTGACAGTACAGCTTTTTCTTATATGAGATAGAGATTCGTAGTATAGAAAGAGAAAAAGCGCTTTGATTCTTCACAAATACAATAAGTAATTTATTATTTTCTCAAAAAAATAACTACTTGTGAAAAAACAAAGTGCTTTGTTCTCTCTCTGGAGACTTCGCCAATCTTCGTAGTTTTACCACAGCCATATAAAAAAATAAGTAGATAATTTTTTTAGGAAATATAATATGAATGTGGAAGCACACTGCTTAATTGTGCTAAGATCAGTAGATTCGTCCATTATTTAAACTGAAAATATTACCAGGGATTTTAAAATAAGAATTGCTCTTTTAAATATCCAACCAAACTTTGGGTCATAATAATAGTGGTTTTATGCAAAGATGAATTTTAGCAATGATAAAGACTGGAAGTAAATCAAGTTTTGTTGTAGTAGTATCTATAAATAAACATGGCAAGTTTTTTGTATTGTATTGCTGTTTTAACTCTGCATAATTAACGTCATCTGCATCTACAGACTTGTTTACTATACCTTTAATTTATCTTTGGTGGGCAATTTGCCTTGGTTTTTAAAGAGTGTTTTTGACTTTTGAAATGTGTTTAGGCCTATCTGCACAGACTTAAAAAAAACTTTAGGCGAAAGGTACTTAAACCACCATTAGAAAAATTTGTGTCTTGCACCGATTTTAATGGTCCCCTTAGCCTTCTTTAAAGAGCATTAACTAATTGGCCAAAGTCGGCCAACCGAACCGTGTTTAAATCTCATTTAGCTATTTAAGGGTTGTTAATTCCATTTTTCTGTCAATTTTTTAAATAATATTTATGTTTTGGTAACAAAATAAAATAGAAAAAATAAGTGTTATTGTAAATAAGTCGTTGGAAGAGATAGATTTGTTGTTTCCTCGACAGTTTAATAATCGTCGATATTTTAACGGTTTTATTTTTATTTGGAGATTCAGGTTATTAAAACAACTACTGTTCTTTATTTGTTAACACATATTAAAGATCGGTTGGCATATCCAGATAAAAGATAGGTATAATGACATATAATAATTAACGTTTATTTACGTACAGGATTTGTTTTATGCACAACACTTAAACACGGAGCAGAAAAAAATAAAAATATATCTTATTATTAGTTTGTTGAAATAAATAAATAAAAATTCAAAATTTCTTAAAATTAATTTTTATGAATCAGCAGTAAGCAGAGTTATAGCTTAAAGTGCGTATACACCAAACTGCTCCGCGAATGCGCCGTGTATACGCCGCTCACGCACTGTATGTGTGCCGTTTGGTGAATTCGTTTTAACGAACTTTCAACAATCCACGGAAAACAGCAAACACGCATTTGAAATCAAAACACAACAACAAACTGCCGATGCCGTCCCAAGGGATCTGCGAACACACAAAGAGGTGCCGAAGAAAGTGGATTTCCGGCAAACTGGTTGCAAGCGGAGCGCGCGCAACTTGAAAACACGAAAACAGGACGAATAAGTGTTGCGCTTGGAGTGTGAGTAGCGCAAACTCCGCGCGCCAGTGGTGCACACACGGCGTGTTCAAGCAGTTTGCTGTATACGTATGTATGAATGGATCTTGCAGCACTCCGAATCAAAGGTTCTTGCATTGCAATGCCAAAAGCTTAGAAATCGGCTAGCTCCGATTTTTTAATAATTCGATAATATTATGCTCCATATGATAAGTTTTTTTCTTACAACTAAAAACAAAATCAAAACAACAAAAATGTAAAAAAGTAACCCCACATTTCCAGTCATCAAAAGAGCAAATCCCCTAGATGTGTGCGGCGCTGCTGCCTTCTCTCAGAAATAAGGTAAAACTTAGTAAAAGTAGCGAGAAAATCTTGCCGTGCAAGTCATTTTATATTATTGGATCATTAATATTTAAAGCTGCATTTGTAAAAAACCTTTAAAAAAATTCCGTGCTAGAAGATGTTAATGCATTAATACCTGATACTAATACTCCAAAACTAAACATCTTCCAACCAAAAAACCGGCGGTAAACCCGTTTGTTTGAGTCTGAAATTTTTGTTTTTTATTATGGGGGGAATTTAGAACAATTTCAGCTTATATCTATCTGCCACCCAAAAGAAGCTCTGCTCGCGTTTCTTTCTGTCGTAGTGTGTAATTATTTAATTTAATTACATTTTAACAATATTAGAATATCATACACTGTACTGTGGTCTTTGTGTTCCAGTCCTTGTACGGCTAATTTGCCGCAGTGCCAGCTCATGCCAGCCCATATTCGCCGGTCCAACTCGCTGGTGACCCGATTTGCTGCCGTGCCAGCTCGACGCACTGACTAATTGCCGCCCGTCGCCGTAGTTTTAGTTTGCAATTTTGTCAGGTGTTTGGTGCTCCGGTAACAATGCCATTTAAAATATCACAAAAAAAATTAAATTGCGGATCTAAAATGGCGGGCACTCTTATTTATGAACCGATATGCGTGTATTAAATTTGAAAGTTGAGGCTGATTATGTAACGTGTCATTTTTACGTTTAAGGCAACGTTACATATTTGTTTATTTAGGTAAATAATCAAGGCTCTTCGACTCGTCTTTCTGTACACAAATTAAGGGTATTTTATAGAGCTAGGTTTGGAGGTTATATAGTGTCCAAAAAGTTACCTTATAAAGGAGTCATTCCTTCGAATTACTGTGGACACTACGCACATCGCATTATCTGGACATCGTAATTGGAATTTAAGATCACAGGCTTCGGGGAAAAATCACATTAAAACTTTTGTTTTGTTTTTCTGTAAAATTTTGTAATTTTCTTTGACGTTCATGAAAATAAACAGCTGTTCTGCTGGGGCATGGCGGCGCTGCCGCATCACAAATGGTTTCAGTAACAGGAAGGAAACATTTAGATGAACATTTCATTCGCTTATGTTTATTTTCGAGGATATTGGGAAAATAATTTCTCTTCCGAACCTCATATCCTCCACGGATTAGCTAGTTGATAGCACGAAAACATAGTAAGGTCCACGGTTTGACCAGGAACAACCGAGGCTCCGCCCCTTTGATATCTTTATTAATTTGATGAGGAGAAGATAAAATAAATACGAGTTATGCACTTTTGTAAATGGGAGATAAACGAGGGATAAAAACCAAGACTACAAGAATAAACGAAATCGTGTGAGTTAACATCTGAACACTCTTGTGCCGGGTTTCAGCAGTAGTTCAATGTGTATTTTAGGTTCAAGTTCAGAAACAACTTTATTAATGTAGAAATGTTTTACAAAAATGGCGTCAAACCATATGAATCTTAGAGAAAACATATATAAAAAGCAAAGGAAACTTTTGACTAAAACTGTAACTAAAATACAACTAAATTCTACACTTAGTATAGCTTTACTCATATGGGAATTGGTTAAGTGTTCGAATATTCCTGGGTTTGATGCATGCTCTGATCTCCAGTAATTGATTTTACAGTTGATGGTTTCAATGCTGAGCTTCTTATAGTCTAGCGGGTTATTTTCCTCCTACTTGCTATGTTGGCAGGGGTCCGGTAGGCTAAATGTTCGGTCTATGTATGGATGGTGTCTCGACGTCCTTGTTATAAAAATTTCAACCGTGGAAATAGATCCGACAACACCTCAAGGTGCGTTTTACGTATTTTCAATATCCCCTTGGTCGATGCTGCCCCCTATATACCGGTACGAAAGTATTGATGTATTTCCTCATTGGTTAGTTTGAAAACCGCGGGTTTTTTTTCTTCCAGTCTCGCAAACCAGACTTAGTGATTTTTCGGTGAGAGCGTTTTTTTATAAATAGGTTTGCATCCTTATTTGAATTTAACCGGGAAAATTAGGTTGGTACTGTGCGTTTTACTGTCCCCACCAGATCTTCATTTTTTTTGTGTTCTCGACGGAGTGCCTTGTCTCTTTCCTAACGAATTTTGGCTGGGTCGGCAACAAGTCTCGGGGATCGCCATTGTTTTTTTAGTTAGTGGCACTGCAGTGGCTGCAGGTTCTGTCCCAGAGACTGTGAAGAGTGAGTCCGTCGTATTAGGCGTAACCTAGAGTGACGCTCACACCCTCTGAGGGGGATTTAAGGCGGCCTACGCCATTTCTACGGGAAATAAGAGCAGTGGTAAGTTCGATTTTATTTTTTTCATTTTTTTTTATTATTTGAGGACTCTTCAAGATAATATTTGCCTCCCAAATTGTAATTATTTTTCGTGTGAAATGTACTTTTGTCGACAAAAGACGTGGAGAATTTTTGGAGTTTTTTTTATATTTTCTTAAAACCACGTTTTGGATAAAAACTATATATTGTTTTTCTCCTTTGTCTACAGCCCTGTCCATTCCATCGACGCGACAGTTGTGCTGGACGCTGGTGTGAAGCCGGGTGTAGCCTTGTAACCCTGGGAAAGGTACGTTAGGATTATTTTAGTTCATCTGTTTAAATCTACTTTATTTTATTGAGTCGACATGGGGTTCTCGATTTAAGTTACTCGGTGTAGGGGAACTTCGTGCAAAATAGACGAATTCCAGGAAACTGAAACATTTCATTTTCCACAGGGTTTTACGCTCGGGCAAGATCCAACCACATTTTTGGACCATGTGCTGTCCTAGCACCATGTGCTAAGCAAGCACGAGGGGAGGCGCGGGCAGAACTGGGACCGGTGGAGTAGCAGGAATGTCTGGAAACAACACCAGGTTTACAAAATATTACTTTAACATACAATAATCCAGGACCAAGGTAGGAGCAAGCTTTAGATATAATTTTTTTTTACATATAACTTTCCATATAATTTTTCATTAAGTACAACTTTTGCATTCTTGTAAACGCAAGATAAGGTATGACGTCATGCCCAAAATTTTGCGGCATAACTTCCATTTAAATTGTACTGTACCTTTGAAAGAGTTTGTTTTAACTTGGTTTCATCTTTGTTTTTTTTTTAATAATTTTCCTTTTTTACCCCATATTTGAAATACACAAGATGAACTAAATTTTTGTTGTTGGTTATTTGTACAATCCCATGAACCAACTTTGCAGGTACAAAAGAGAGATGAGGTTATATTTTTTTTTCCGGTTTCCTTACATTGTTCTACCTCATGGGGTGGATCTCGGACTGGGTTGCTGTCTGTCTCATTCTTCCCAACGTGGAATGATGACAGCAGATATTTGGTCCAGATCTCCCCTATGACGGAATAATTTTGGAAGTATATTTTTTTTTACAATCATTTATATAACTGAGTTTCACACTGCTGACTCAGATGTAGGTACACTATGACCTGTTAAAGGAGTCCATCTACCTGTAACGTGCCTCTAGTTTTGTCATCTTAATTCAATCTTTTTAAATTCTATTTTGTTTATTAGTCAATTTTTTTGGTTATTTTTAATTACACAAATACTCTGGGAGCCTCGGAAGTAGGTAGAATTTCATTGTTTGGCTACAACAATTTTAATTAAGATCTTCTTTGTAAAACATTGATATTAAAACACTGTGGCGCTTAAAATTTTCTTATTTCTGAACCCCCTCTTCTCCACTTTATAAAAGTTACCGGGCATATCAATGTTTTACGTAGCTGGGAAATACAGTTCTGCTTCCAGATATTTGTTTAGTTACTCAGTAATTTGATTTTAGTGTCACAAATTGGCACAGCATTATTGTTCTATTTACAGTGTCACAAAATGGCGGCAACGTCTTTTAGGTTGCCACAAATGTCACCCAACGCATTTTAATAGGCCACAAATGGCGCCGTACGTGAGTTTTTGGCTAGTTTTTTTAACATCTAATGTAATGTTTTTTTGTTTTTTTAATTTGAAAAAAAAGAAAAAACTTTTTTTGAATTTTTTTTAAATTTTTTTAAGGAAATTTTTTTTTTGGTGTTACAGCCATAGCCAGGTTAAAGTCTTTCAGTGGCTGTCGGTGTTTTTGACACTCAATCATTTTTTTTTATGAAAAACAAGTTTTCCATCATTGTTGGTTTTGATAAGATTATTTAAACATTTTTTTTTGGTAATATTTAAGCGTTGATTTGAAATTCGTTGTTGCTCTATTGATTCTCATGGTTTTTATTAGCTTATCTCCGCAAGTTTTTTCTTGAGAAATGAAAGATTCATTTTTAGTTATTAGGGAAGAATAGGTGGATAAGGAGCATGGGAGTTTGTATTCAACTGCGTTCAATTCATTCAACAAATCATGTTCTTTATTCTAAAGAGAGATGAGGTTATATTTTTTTTTGTTATGCATAATATGATAGTAGTACCATTTATATTGCAATAATTAGGGTTTTTTTTCTCTCGCGAGCTGGGTGGAAATGGAATAAATGTTTGGTTCGGAGTGTAGAATCGAGGAACGAGGACTTCCTATTAATCTTTTCAGGATTTCGCAACTTCGGTTTTCGCTAAATTAAAATACATCCAAATTTGACCTACAGGCTGAATCTCGCATTTTCCAGGATCTTGCAGATTTGCGGAGAAAGACAAATTTTGTGATCTGTTTAGTTATGAGAGGAATTAAAATAGTAACATGCACATGAGGGAACTAGATATATTTAGGTTAAAAATTAGTAAGAACACTGATCTGAACAATTTTCCATAATAGTGTCCTATTTTCACAGGGTGCTTCAAAATATCTTCACCTTTCTTTGAAATAAGATATTGTTTCGCCTATGGGCGTTTAACCGTTTGAAAAATATATAGGGTCCAGATAGGATTGGAATGGAAATCACAAGTTTTTGGGTTTATTGACATTATACTTAGGAAATAGGGGAAATGTCTAATAAAAAGTTTTTTGGTTTTAGGCCGAGTTTTGTTGAGTATAACAAAAGTTTATTTGGGGCCGGGAGGTTATTATGCTTTTTTTAAAATTAATGTAATAGTTTTTGGCTTCTTGATATTTGTTGTCTGGTTGTTACGAAGGATTATTAATTGTTTCATTTCAAAATGTCATTTGTAGGTGATAGGGTCTCATTAGCCCTTGGAGATTTGGTAATTTTTGCTTTGAATAATAGTTGTGGGAAGGGCCCAACTTAATTTTATATCTCGTGCACACCAGGAATAAGGATCTGAGAATGCATTAAGCAGTAAAAATTTTTTTATTGGATGTTGTGTGTATATAAACTCGACTAGGCAAAGTTAGTTGTATAACAGTCTTATAGTTGGAACTTGGAATTGTTTCATATTTGATTTTCTGAAAATGCATACAAGATAATTCTTTACGGGGTTGAGTGCAAAGTTTGAAACTTAGGTTCTTCACATTATAGTGGTACAGTAAATAAGTACTAACGTTGTTTATTTCCTTAAGTAATAATTTTAAACTAATATACTAACATCGTTTGTTTTTTTTGGAACATAAATATTTTTTTCTTTTCCTAAACTGATTGTTTTTTTTGCAATTACGATTTTTTATACCTTATGGTTCTTAAGTAAATTTTCTTTTCAATACTTTTTTTTTCGTATAGTAAATTAATTTTTCTAGCTCATTCCCTTTTCACATTCACACAGTTTTGGGAGAGAAAAGGAAATCTACAACTGTTTTTAAAGGAAAATAACAAAAACTGTTGCATGACATAACTCTCTTAAGATTTTTCTAGTGCTAATTTTATTCTAATTCTTTTAAAATCGTTAATAGGAGCTGCAACCCCACTTGAACATTTTTAATTTTTTTTGAAAATATTTTTTTAAATATTTTTTTTTAATTTTTTTTAAGGGAGGAAACTTGATTTTCTTGTTGGAAAATTTTCTTTTTGGTGCATAGTAGTACCTTGCCCTACAATTCTTTTACCAGTTTATTTAAATATATTTTTTCCTGAATTAAAATATAATTTCATTTCGAACCCTCGCGTTTTAACAACCTATCATCATTCGTTTTAATTTTTTTCTCCCTACTCCAAACCACCTATCAGGATAGAGTAATATTTTGAAAGTTTTAACGAGCCACTAATTATTTTTTTTATTATTGGGCTACTGTGGTCGAAACCAAAAATTTTTTTTTATTTTTTTTGGATACCTTCCGGTACGATCCTAGGGTCTTCTTGACCATGGTTTGCATCAATTTAGTTTTGGGAATTTCATTTTAATGATTATTAGAGAGTTGCAGTCCTACCAAGACGTTACTTGTAAATTTTTTAATACCATCCGTAACTTTTTTTTTAACTTTTTTTTTAATTACACACAACATCTTACTAGTCTAATTCGACGCAATTTCAGCGAGCGGATTTTTTTTTTAATTGAGCATATTTTACGATTTTTATAACATGAACATCTGTTCCGATGTTTATTGCGTTCACTTGTATATTAAGGCATGATGTGGCCTTAAGCAATGCATGTTTCGTGTTAACTCAGATTAGGTAAGCAGGTTAATGTGGGTTTTGATTTATTCTTTTAGAAAAATCATTGTATACGGCGATTTGGGTTTTTTTTTTTAGGAGTTTATTAGTGGAGCCGTTCTGCAATGCAGGAGTATACCCTAGCGTTAACTGTGAACAACAGCTTTGGGATATTTGTTATAGGTAGTCTGTTGTACGTTCCATTTAGGGATAAATTTACCTATTCGGTTGCTGAGGTAAACAAACCTCACTTAACTTTAATTTTAATCCAGTTCAGCTAGGATAAGCGCAATTATTTTTTTTTTGGTTTTACTCACGCAGGAGTGGAACATAAGACCTGAACACTGCCAAAGCTCTTTTTTATTAAATTTTTTTTTAAGGCTACTTGTTAATTCTAATTTAGGATTTAAGTAGTTATTTTTCTCTGCAAGGTTGGACGTCATAGTTGGTTGTACAAATAATTAATATAAACTATGATTACATTTTTAAATGCAAATAAATTTTATTTTCTTACTGCTCCGGTGTTTGTCGGTTTTGTTCGCGTCTGCCCGTATTTAAGTTTTAAATTTTCTACATTTGTGAGAAAATTTATAGTGATTTTCACTAGTGAATTTAAAGTGAACTTTGTGTTTGTTATTGCGTGGTTTAGTTTTTATAATTGGGAGGTATAATTAACAGTTTTAATTAAAGTTTAAAGTTTGAATATAAAAGGCACCATGGCTATTTCTTTGAGTCGGTTGTCTGACATAAGGTACTTAGTCAAGGACGAGTTAATCTACGAATTAACATGGAGAGGCATAGCCATTGGATCGGTGGAAGAGATGAAACAACAGCTTATACTGATCAAATAAAGAAAAAAGACTGATGCAAGTATGAGATACCCTCCGTATCCCCTTAAATTTGGCCAAGATGCTTTTAGCTGCATGAAGAAGCTTGATAGTCTGGTACCGCTGGTAGAGAAGTTCTCTGGTACGAGTAAAGGGGGAGAGTTTAGGAAAATCGCTGTAAGGTTGGAACACGTGTTAGCCAGGATTAACAACATGAATCCGTCTAACTTTGAAGAAAGTCAAACCAAAGGCATACTGGTTGCGGAAACCTTGAGTTTGATTGGGAGATTGTAGAGCCAAGCAACAGATTTACTAAGAGTTGGCGTTACCTCAGATGATGATGAAGCATCTGAAACCCAATCAACGACTTGAAGCTCAGACCACTCGACAAATGCTGGCAACACACCTAACCAGTCTCATTTCCCGCAACCACAGTTCTCAAGCACACAAAGAACAGCTCAACAGCCCACAAACCAACCGTCGGTCATTGCTCCATTGCAAATGCAAGTGCTTACAAACCCGACTCAAACACCAGTACAAGCACCACTCCCTATGTCGATTGAGAATTACGGTACAACAGCTTTTCAGTATCAACAACCGTCTACCGTTCCTTTGAGTTTAGCTGCCCTCCAAAGTAGCATTGCACCAATTGCTCAGTCACAACCATTTTCATGTTCGTCGCCAGTACCAATGTCAAGTGATCCTGGTACTTCATATCACATTGCACCTGTACCTCCGCGTAAATGGAACCTTAAGTTTACAGGTGAGAGGGGTACAATCTCCGTCACCGCATTTTTTGAGAGAGTGGACGAGTTGAGTCAGGCTAGAGGAGTTAGCAAAAAGGTTTTACTGAACTCAGGCATTGTTCTTTTTGAAAAGTCAGCTTATACTTTTTACAAAGACGTACGTAGAGAAGTCCATACATGGGAACAGCTGGAACAAAGGTTCATGGCAGAATACCTTCTTTCTTCATATGGCGAGAAGCTATTGAAGGAAATTCAAAAAAGTAAACAAGGCCCTGGAGAGTCTATAGAGACCTATATTGCTGCCATGAACACATACTTCCAAAGACTTGGCTGTCCTGTTTCCGAAGAGGCAAAATTAGCTATCGTCTTTAGAAATATCGCGGACATCTATAAGAATGGGTTGATTGCTACTGAGGTCAATAGCTTATCACATTTAAAAAATTTGTGTCGTATAATAGACCACAGATATGGTTTAGAGGAGGAGAATTTTCCACCTAGGAAAAACCAATCTATTGAACCTGACTTAGCCTACGTTGACGTAGATAGCGACAGTGACGATTTTCCAACAGACGTCAGTGCAATTCAAATATCAAGTACCGCGACATCTAACCAACGACGGAATTCAAATCATCATGCTGATAGATTTGACAGAGATAGGCAACAGCCAGCAAGCAATTTCGCTGCTAGAGCTGATAGAGAGAGACAACAACCACCTAGTGGTCAGTCTAACGTAAGTGACAGGGATGTACAACCACCACAGGGTGTTGGATCTGGTAGGGCGAATAGGGACGTTGTTTGTTATAGATGCAACCAAACAGGGCACATGGCGATCGGGTGCGCATTACCTCGAGGTAAGCAGTGTTATTCGTGTGGACAAGCAGGGGTAACAGTAAGAGAATGTCGAAATTGTAATCGTCAGGGAAACGGACCCAGGCGCTCGTAGGTGGTCGACCTCGAGTCAGCCTGAACAAGCATCGACCGATAGGCTAACGTACGTTTTAGATTATGTGATAAGTCATGCTCGTAAAGATGAAAGGCCTTATTTAGAAGTGGATGTGCTCGGAAATAAGTTATTAGGTTTGTTGGATTCCGGGGCTTCACGTACCTTTTTAGGGAATCATGGTTGGTCAATCATCGAGAGGTTTGGTTTTTCACTTGATACGACAAAGAAGACGAGTTGTATTGTGGCAAATGGTCAAAGCACGAGTAGTATTGGGACAGTGCAGCTTCCTATGCGAGTTCAAGATAAATTTAGGTTAATAGAGGTCCTCGTCGTTCCTGAGTTGCCGCACACTTTGATTTTAGGATTAGATTTTTGGATTTCGATGGGTATAGTACCGAACTTAAGTACTAATGAGTGGCACTTTGCCGATAATGAAGACGTGATTTGTTCTTTGGAAACATCAGGCCAACAAACTACTCTTGCGCCTTATGAATCAGAACGACTAGAGGAATTGGTCGATAAATATAAGACTATTATGGGTGACTCTCTGGGATGTACAGACAGAGTAGAACATAAGATTACAACAGATGCAGCACCGATAAGACAACGTTCTTATAAGGTCTCACCGATCATTCAAAAACTTATTGATGACGAGATCGACGAAATGCTGAAAATGGATGTAATAGAACGTAGTAGTAGTTCATGGGCTTCACCAGTGGTAATGGTACAAAAGAAATACACAAAGAAATATCGTTTCTGCGTAGACTACCGCAAATTGAACTCAGTGACGGCGCGTGATAGTTATCCTTTACCACTCGTATCCGAGACTCTTGACAAGTTGAAAGATGCTAAATACTTGTCAACTTTAGATATCAAAAGCGCTTATTGGCAAGTACCAATGGAAGAATCATCGAAGCCACTAACAGCCTTCATCTGTCGACAAGGTCTCTTCCAATTTAAGCGTTTACCATTTGGTCTTCATAATGCACCTGCAACTTGGCAGAGACTCATAGATAGCATCATAGGAAACGACTTAGACCCCTACGTGTACGTATATCTTGATGACCTCGTAATTGTCACACAGAGCTTTTCTGAACATCTTAGAATTCTTGAGGAAGTCCTACGAAGATTGCAGAATGCAAAGATAACGGTAAGTTGGGAGAAATGCCAACTGTGTAGGCCAGAAATGACTTATTTAGGATTCGTAGTGGACCGACGAGGCATCCGAGTTGGCCCTAATAAAATTAGAGCCATGTTAGAGCTCCAGAGGCCAAGAACTGTCAGAGAAGTTCGTAGAGTTGTAGGTACAATTTCCTGGTATAGACGTTTCATAGAGAATTTTTCAGCGATAATAGCTCCAATTACAGCTCTAACTAAGAAAAATCAAAAGTTCGATTGGACTCCAGACTGCGAAAAGGCATTTATTAAGATTAAGGAACTTTTAGTGACTTCACCGATTCTTACATGTCCAGATTATACCAAAGAATTTGTCATTCAAACAGACGCATCAGGATATGGAATAGGAGCATGTTTAACGCAACCTTATCCTGAGGGAGACAAAGTCATATGCTATTTGAGTCGATCTTTGACTAAGCAAGAACGTGTTTACACGACCACCGAGCGAGAATGTTTGGCATTGGTTTGGGCGATAGAGAAGCTCCGGCCTTATATTGAGGGGATCTCATTTAAGGTCATACCAGATCATTTTAGCTTATAATGGCTTCATAGCTTGAAAGAGCCCAGTGGAAGACTTGCTCGTTGGCCTGTAAAACTGCACCAATATGACTTTGAAGTAATCCATCGGAAAGGGAAAGATTCAGTTGTCCCGGACATGTTATCTCGCGCAGTACCTATGATTGATACAATTTCGCAGCCCAGAGACGTTTCAACATTAATTAAAGATCGATGGTACCAAAAGATGGTAAAGAGGGTCGTAGAATCACCATTAAAATTTATGAATTGGAGATACACTGATAATAAGTTGTATAAATATGTCAAACCAGAATACCCTCAACTTTCACCATCTAACGAATATTGGAAAGAGGTAGTCCCCAAAGATCATAGGCGTAGAATTATTGGAGAAGCTCACGATCCTCCTACCGCAGGACATATGGGTGTGTATAAAACCTTCCACAGACTGGCAGAAAAATATTATTGGCCAAAAATGCCCAGGACGTGGCAACTTTTGTAAAGAAATGCTTTGTCTGTGCAGCTCATAAAGGTGATACACAACGTGTATCTGATCAGATGATATCTCATCCAAAACCAACTCGTCCTTGGGAAATTATCTCAACAGATTTATGTGGACCTTTACCTCGTTCGACAAAGAGTAATTGCTGGATTCTCGTCGTTACGGACTATTTGAGTAAGTTTTCCTTAGTTTTTCCAATGCGAACAGCCCCTACTCAAGCTGTTGTCAAGCATCTTGAGGAGCAAGTATTTATGGTCTTCGGAGTACCCCGTTTGATATTTTGTGATAATGGCCCTCAATACAGAAGTAACGAGTTTAAACGTTTTGCTGAGAGTTATCAGGTTAAAATTCAGTATAATCCGTATTATCACCCCAGAGCAAATCCAACAGAAAGGACGAATCGTACGTTAAAAACCATGTTATGTTGTTATGTGAAAGACAACCACAGAAAGTGGGACGAACAAATACATAAACTTGCCTGCGCGATACGTACTGCAACCCATGAGACAACCAGGATGTCTCATTTCTTTGTTAATTTTGGTAGGAATATGTGTCTGTCAGGAAAAGATTGCTCCAACCCAGTTTTGTTATCTGAAAAGAATGGTGTACAATCTGCAGCTGAAAGTAAGAACGAAGGTTTCCGGAAGCTCTATGCGGATGTTAAGAGAAGGTTAGAGGTGGCGGGCGAGAAAAACGTAGTTCAGTATAATTTGCGTACAAGGGTACCCAACTTTGTTGTGGGTCAGCGTGTTTGGAAGAAGAATTATGTGTTGTCAGATGCTGCGAAGTTTTTCTCGAAGAAGTTAGCACCGAAATTCGTTGGTCCTTATGTGATTTGGAATAAAATTTCTCCATGGATATTTGAGCTTCAGGAACCATCGGGTAAAGTACTACCAGGGAGCTGGCATGCCAAAGACCTTAAGTCGGCAGCGGATCTCTCCGATTAGCCTTTTTAGGTTAATCGTCTTGAAGTTGGGGGGGGGATTATGTAACGTGTCATTTTTACGTTTAAGGCAACGTTACATATTTGTTTATTTAGGTAAATAATCAAGGCTCTTCGACTCGTCTTTCTGTACACAAATTAAGGGTATTTTATAGAGCTAGGTTTGGAGGTTATATAGTGTCCAAAAAGTTACCTTATAAAGGAGACATTCCATCGAATTACTGTGGACACTACGCACATCGCATTATCTGGACATCGTAATTGGAATTTAAGATCACAGGTTTCGGGGAAAAATCACATTAAAACTTTTGATTGTTTTGTTTTTCTGTAAAATTTTGTAATTTTCTTTGACGTTCATGAAAATAAACAGCTGTTCTGCTGGGTCATAGCGGCGTTGCCGCATCACAAATGGTTTCAGTAACAGGAAGGAAACATTTAGATGAACATTTCATTCGCTTATGTTTATTTTCGAGGATATTGGGAAAATAATTTCTCTTCCGAACCTCATATCCTCCACGGATTCGCTAGTTGATAGCACGAAAACATAGTTAGGTCCACGGTTTGACCAGGAACAACCGAGGCTCCGCCCCTTTGATATCTTTATTAATTTGATGAGGAGAAGATAAAATAAATACGAGTTATGCACTTTTGTAAATGGGAGATAAACGAGGGATAAAAACCCAAACTAAAAGAATAAACGAAATCGTGTGAGTTAACATCTGAACACTCTTGTGCCGGGTTTGAGCAGTAGTTCAATGTGTATTTTAGGTTCAAGTTCAAAGATTAATGTAGAAATGTTTTACAAAAATGGCGTCAAACCATATGAATCTTAGAGAAAACATATATAAAGAGCAAAGGAAACTTTTGACTAAAACTGTAACTAAAATAAAACTAAATTCTACACTCAGTATAGCTTTACTCATATGGGAATTGGTTAAGTGTTCGAATATTCCTGGGTTTGATGCATGCTCTGATCTCCAGTAATTGATTTTACAGTGGATGGTTTCAATGCTGAGCTTCTTATAGTCTAGCGGGTTATTTTCCTCCTACTTGCTATGTTGGCTGGGGTCCGGTAGGCAAATGTTCGGTCTATGTATGGAGGGTGTCTCGACGTCCTTGTTATAAAAATTTCAACCGTGGAAATAGATTCGACAAAACCTCAAGGTGCGTTTTACGTATTTTCAATATCCCGTTGGTCGATGCTGCCCCCTATATACCGGTACGAAAGTATTGATGTATTTTCTCATTAGTTAGTTTGAAAACCGCGGGTTTTTTTTTTCCTCCAGTCTCGCAAACCAGACTTAGTAATTTTTCGGTGAGAGCGTTTTTTTATAAATAGGTTTGCATCCTTATTTGAATTTAACCGGGAAAATTAGGTTGGTACTGTGCGTTTTACTGTCCCCACCAGATCTACGAACGGTTTCCGGCGGCTTCATTTTTTTTGTGTTCTCGACGGAGTGCCTTGTCTCTTTCCTAACGAATTTTGGCTGGGTCGGCAACAAGTCTCTGGGATCGCCATTGTTTTTTTGGTTAGTGGCACTGCAGTGGCTGTAGGTTCTGTCCCAGAGACTGTGAAGAGTGAGTCCGTCGTGTTAGGCGTAACCTAGAGTGACGCTCACACCCTCTGAGGGGGATTTAAGGCGGCCTACGCCATTTCTACGGGAAATAAGAGCAGTGGTAAGTTCGATTTTATTTTTTTAATTTTTTTTATTATTTGAGGACTCTTCAAGATAATATTTGCCTCCAAATTGTAATAATTTTTCGTGTGAAATGTACTTTTGTCGACAAAAGACGTGGGGAATTTTTGGAGTTTTTTTTATATTTTCTTAAAACCACGTTTTGGATAAAAGCTATATATTGTTTTTCTCCTTTGTCTACAGCCCTGTCCATTCCATCGACGCGACAGTTGTGCTGGACGCTGGTGTGAAGCCGGGTGTAGCCTTGTAACCCTGGGAAAGGTACGTTAGGATTATTTTAGTTCATCTGTTTAAATCTACTTTATTTTATTCGTCGACATGGGGTTCTCGATTTAAGTTACTCGGTGTAGGGGAACTTCGTGCAAAATAGACGAATTCCAGGAAACTGAAACATTTCATTTTAGACAGGGTTTTACGCTCGGGCTAGATCCAACCACATTTTTGGACCATGTGCTGTCCTAGCACCATGTGCTAAGCAAGCACGAGGGGAGGCGCGGGCAGAACTGGGACCGGTGGAGTAGCAGGAATGTCTGGAAACAACACCAGGTTTACAAAATATTACTTTAACATACAATAATCCAGGACCAAGGTAGGAGCAAGCTTTAGTTATAATTTTTTTTATACATATAACTTTCCATATAATTTTTCATTAAGTACAACTTTTGCATTCTTGTAAACGCATGATAAAGTATGACGTCATGCCCAAAATTTTGCGGCATAACTTCCATTTAAATTGTACTGTACCTTTGAAAGAGTTTGTTTCAACTTGGTTTCATCTTAATTTTTTTTTTTGATAATTTTCCTTTTTTACCCCATATTTGAAATACTCAAGATGAACTAAATTTTTGTTGTTGGTTATTTGTACAATCCCATGAACCAACTTTGCAGGTACAAAAGAGAGATGAGGTTATATTTTTTTTTTCCGGTTTCCTTACATTGTTCTACCTCATGGGGTGGATCTCGGACTGGGTTGCTGTCTGTCTCATTCTACCCAACGTGGAATGATGACAGCAGATATTTGGTCCAGATCTCTCCTATGACGGAATAATTTTGGAAGTATATTTTTTTTTACAATCATTTATTTAACTGAGTCTCACACTGCTGACTCAGATGTAGGTACACTATGACCTGTTAAAGGAGTCCATCTACCTGTAATGTGCCTCTAGTTTTGTCATCTTAATTCAATCTTTTTAAATTCTATTTTGTTTTGTAGTCAATTTTTTTGGTTATTTTTAATTACACAAATACTCTGGGAGCCTCGGAAGTAGGTAGAATTTCATTGTTTGGCTACAACGTTTGGGTTGGACTGTATTTTAATTAAGATCTTCTTTGTAAAACATTGATATTAAAACACTGTGGCGCTTAAAATTTGCTTATTTCTGAACCCCTCCCCCCTTCTCCACTGTATAAAAGTTACCGGGCATATCAATATTTTACGTAGCTGGGAAATACAGTTCTGCTTCCAGATATTTGTTTAGTTACTCAGTAATTTGATTTTAGTGTCACAAATTGGCACAGCATTATTGTTCTATTTACAGTGTCACAAAATGGCGGCAAAGTCTTTTAGGTTGCAACAAATGTCACCCAACGCATTTTAATTGGCCACATTTTAAGGTCACTGCTTTTGATTTTTAAATTAAACTTGAAAATAATTAAAATAAAGAGTTCCAAGTGGCGGACTTTTCCATTTATGATCCGATATGTATTAAGTTTAGCACTTTGAGGTGTACAGACCGCTGAATATAATAATTAAATTAAATTAAAAAAATATATAAAAAGGCGGAGATTTACATTTTTACTAGATGATATGTATTAATTTTGAAATATTGGGGTAACTATTATGGTTTTAAAATTTAACAGATATCAGATAATAAAAGGAAAACTCCGCCATACTGAATCGTCATTTTGACCTTCTGCGAGTTTTATTCAACACTCATAATCCTTAACATAAAACATATCAAAGTTCGCAATTTAATACATATCGGTTCATAAAGGAAAAAATCCGTTATTTTGGATTAGCCATTATAATTATTCTTAAAGCTTAATTTAAAAATCATAAGCGACTTTAAACACCGTAAACTTTAAAGTTTAAATCAAAAATTAAAATCAGCGTCATTAAACACCATCAGTGGCGTATATAAGGTACATATATATATATAAATATATATATATATATATATATATATATATATATATATATATATAGATATATATATATATATATATATATATATATATATATATATATATATATATATATATATATATATATATATATATAGATATCCGCTGATCGTTGTGATCGTTGTGATCGTTTTTCCATGTTTTTGTTACAGGCCTGATGGGGAGGGCCCGGGTGTACCTAAATTAAATGGATGTCATAGCATACCAAGTGTCTGATGAAGAATACAGCAAAATTTAAAAAAAAAATTGACGCCGAAATTTCCGTGTATATTGGCGCGAGTATATTCAAGGATCGATCCAATTGATATTCATCACTCTGTGACATTCAGTGTATATTTTCATCTTAATTGCACGCACTTGTAACATCCGTCAAAGCGACAACCTTGCATTATGCCTATTTTATTAATTAAATTTGGTTTATTTTTTATTTTGGGGCGGCTGTTACTATGTGGTCCGGCGATTCACTTCACTTGTATCTTAGTAAAAATATTTAAAAATGTTAGCATAATAAATAATGTTAGCTAGCTTATTGGGAACATAAATATAAAATACAAATAAATATTTCTTTATATACCTCAGAGCAAAAGTGAATTAACTAACGAACTTGGATAGGGACTTGATACTATTTATAAATTGCTATCTCCGTCCTCCTTTTTACCACGTAGTTAAAGTCAGATGAGTAAAAAGAGCGCTTAATTTTAATCTAGCTACGTCAAAACGTACTGATTTATAATAGTATCTTTTTAACTCTATTCAGTGATTTTTTTACAAAAAAAAATCTGCTGAATCAAATTAAAATTCTTATAAATCAATCAATCAAACATATAAACCGGGTGAGCCAAAAAAATTTTTTTTTTCATTATAACTTTTGAACTATACTATCGATTTTAATGGGACAAACTGCGCTTGGCAGAGAATTATTCAGAGTTTTGACTAATTATAATTATTTGTCAGCGATCTCAAAATCCAAGATGGCGGACAATATTAAAATGTACCCTTTAAAGATGCTGGTTTATTCTTATGTTGCGAACACGTTTGAATTATTTTTTTAAATCAGTGAAAAAGCTGCGTTCTTGCCACGCACAAGGTATAAATCAGCAAAATCGGTTTGATGGTTCTAAAAAAATATTTTTGTTTCAACTATTGTTTTGAAAATTATACGATTGCCTTGCCAATCATGTCTGCATTTATTTCCTTACAAATTTATTACTACTGAACCTTTGACTTTGATGAAATAAAAAACATCCTGGTGAGAATTGATTGTTTTTTAAAAATCATGATCAAAATTTATCGTCATCTTAAAATTTAAGATGGCGGACAGAATCATACTTGCTTCTTAAAAATGGTGGGTTTATTCTTACTTTCTGGAAATATTTTAGATTTTTTTTAATTTATAGAAAAGCACTACTTTTCCCGCGCACAACGAGGTACAAATTAGCAAAATCGGTGTATTGGTTCTCAAAAAACCTATTTCTGTTTTAGTCGTTGTGTTACAGATTATACGATTGCATTGCCAACCCTGTCTGCATTCATTTCCTTATAAACTCATTATCACCAAACCGATTTTAGTGAAATAAAAAAAATGATGGTGAGAATTGATTGTTCTTTCAAGGTTATAGTCGAAATTTGCCGATATCCTAAAAATTAAGATGTTGGACAGAACCATACTTGATCCTTCAAAGAGGCACTTTTATTCTTATTTTTCGAGAATGTTTTAGTTTTTTTTAATTAATTTATTGGAAAGTACTACTTTTCTCCCGCTTAATAAAGTACAATTTAATAAAATCGGCGAAGTGGTTCTCACAAAATCTGATTTTGTACAATTGTTTTACAAGTTATGCGATTGCATTGGCAATTTCTGTCCGATATCTTAAATTCTAAGATGGCGGCAAATTTCGATCTTTAAAGAGCAATCAATTCTTACCACGATTTTTTGTGTTTCACGAAAATCGGTAGAATTTATAAGAAAATTAATGCAGACAGGATTGGCAATACAATCGTATAATCTCTAAAACAATGGTTGAAACAAAAATAGATATTTTGAGAACCACCACACTGATTTTAATAATTTTTACCTCGTTGTGTGAAGAAAAAGTAGTGCTTTTTCATAGATTAGTAAAAATCTAAAACATTTTCGGAAAATAAGAATAATATAGACAATATAGACAATATAGACAATATAGACAATATAGACAATAGATTTATTCAGCCAAAATATATACAAAAGTAAATTTGGATCGTCAAGTTTTCGATAATTTTACTGCTATACACAGCAACATCATACTTCGTCACACTTAAATGTTTTACAATAGAAAAATATGTTATATATATTATTCGTTACATTTAATATGTATATTTTGTTTTTCGCCATTATTCACGGTAAAAAATTTTGTATTCACAGTAAATATAAATAAATAAACACGCCATTTTAAAAAATCAAGAATAATTCTATCCGCCATTTTAAAATTTAAGATGGCGATAACTTTGATCATGATCTTAAATAAATTGGTAAAAATTTTTTTTATAAAATGCACTAAAAATTAAAAAATAATTTTCTAACATTCTAATATTATCATAATAATAAAAGCGATGGCCGACTGATGGAAATTTTGACGATGTTAGCACGATAAGATATCCGTATCAATTAAATATCACTATTTGCAAGAATCAATCTAGCAGAAAAATGCAGAGGCACCAAACCCACCCAACCCGACCCACGATACCCCAGCATTTCTCTGACATAGGCATAACAATGGCATAACATTGCGGCACATCAAACATATCTTTGATGACCTGCTATGTTGAATATTCTTTAAGTGTTTAGATCACAAATTTAGATTAACTTATGCTTTCATTTGCAGCCATCGCTTTTATTATTATGATAATATTAGAATGTTAGAAAATTATTTTTAAATTTTTAGTGCATTTTATAAAAGCTTGTGACTTAAAAATTTTTTTTTACAAATATATTTTCTACTTTTTAGTCTCAGCTATCTACTCTGTTAAATGAAAATATTTGTTCAATAACAGAACAGAAGAGTTTATTCTAGATTATAATGAAATCGCTGATCGTGAGCTGTTTGGAAACTCATTTTTCTATTGGGGGAAGGAGAGGGTGGGGGTAGAGGTAGAAATATATTTTTTGTTTGGGCTGTATTGCCATTGGACCTTTATGCAAGTACCAAATTTTTTAAAATTATTATTTATTTTATATTTTTTTCTTAATATTTTATTGTCATCGGATCGCTATATGTATACCAAATTTCATCCAAATTGGATAACGGGAAGTGTGTCAAAAACAAATTTTTCTATGGAAGGGGGTGGGGTAGGGGTGGGAGGATATTTTTCTCTTATTGTTGTATTATCATCGGACCACTATGTGTCCAAATTTTATCCAAATCGGATAACGGGAAGTGTGTCAAAAACACATTTTTCTATAGAAGGGGGGGGGTAGAGGTGGGAGGATATTTTTCTCTTAATATTGTATTGTCATGGGACCACTATGTGTGTACCAAATTTCATCCAAATCGGATAATGGGAAGTGTGTCAAAAACGCTTCACAAGATTTGATAGATAGTTAGTTAGACAGAACATCTGAAGTTAAATAAAAGCTTGTAAAAAGCAATCAATTCTCACCAGGATGTTGTTTATTTCCACTAACATCGGTTCAGTTGTAATTAATTTATAAGTAAATAAATGCAGACATGATTGGTAAGCAAACGCATAATAATCAAAATAATGGTTGAACAAAAATATTTTTTTATAGAACCACTGAACCAATTTTCCTGAATCGTACCTTGTCGTGCCTGGCAAGAACGCAGCTTTCTCACTAATTTAAAAAAATAATTAGAACATATTCGCAACACAAGAATAAACGAGCATATTTGAAAGGTACATTTTAATTTCGTCCGCCATCTTGGATTTTGAGATGTTTTAATATCGATTGTATAGTTCAAAAGTTATAATAAAAAAATTGTCCGGGTTTTTTGGCCCACCCTGTAAAGGAAAAGAGTTCAGAAACTCCTTAACCGATTTTATTGAAATTTGGAATAAGTATATGTTCCATGAGTTTTCTGTCTGGTTAAGGCATTTTTTTTACGCGACGGTGCATTCAATTCAGGCTAACTGACAAAGCCAGTTATTATTTGGCTAGTTATTTATAAAATAGCTTTTAATTTTGGTATGTTTGCTTAAATGTATTTTAAATGTTTTATGGCTCTTAAAAAACATAAAAATATTTAAAGTATAGAAAAATTATGAACGCTGTCAAAAATAAAGATATGATATGTAGGTATTAAATATCTAAAATAATGTCACATCACGAGCTTTTAGACATTGACATAAAATTTATTTTGAACTAAATTAAATTAAAAATTAATTAATTAACAATTTGTCAAAAAAATCGTTCAAAATGTTTTGGTTCGGTCCAAACTACCCATTTTTGTTTACAAAATTGTATTGTTACTAAATCAAATGATACATCTGAAAACCGCTTTTTTTATCTGTTTTTATAACAAAATTCTGAATTTACCACCTTCATCTCCTTTACCTCCTTACCTACCCCCTGTTTTTGTTAATAAAATTTTATTGTCAATAGTTCAAATGATAAATCTAAAAACCGCATGTTCGTATCTATTTTGGTTAAGTTATGAATTTATCCCCTTTACACCCCTCATCCATCCCCTATCCCCCAAATTTTTTTCAGAATATTGTATTGTCACCGGACCTTCATCACTGTGCCAAATTTCGTTAAAATCGATTTATACGCCCCTCCCCCCCCTAATTGCGCCTCTAATATATTTATTTATTTATTTCCAAGAAGTAGCACATATAAGAAAAATTCAGAAGAATAATTTAGGTACCTAAAAAAAGTAACATATGGGTTAGCCGATTTGGAAGAAAAATATAGATATAAAAGAAAAGAAAATGGGAATAAATTGCTTGACTGAATAATGAAAATCTTATATTTTTATTTTATATTATTTGCATAATAATTAAGGGCCTTAATTCTGCCAAAGTGGCGCCCGCGTCAGTAAATAAAACATATCCAGCTAGGTATAGAGCTACATATTTTATCAAAAATTCGCTGAACATAGGTAAGTAACTAGTCCAGATTACCTAGATTTTTTAAAAAAAATCTAGGTACTGTAGTCATAGATTTTACTGGAATATCGGCCATTTTTTGTGTATCGAGCAAAGCCGATTAGTAATCAGTTTCTATGTGACTATGCTTGGGGGTGCTTCGCACCTCCCTGTTTACGTCTTGGAGGTGCCCTAGCCCCTTACTACCCCCGTAGTCGGCGCCCCTGTAGGCATTCTATTTTTGCAAACGGCCGGTCCGCAATGGGCCAGCCCAAGGGTGAGTTGAGTATGTATACTTCGATTTAAATTCGTCTCTCTGTGACATCCACACTTACATAATTGTTTTCGTTTTATTTGTGAACCCGCGTAGAAATCGAGCAAAAGCTGTTTTGTTTTTAATCAAAGTTTATTGAATTTAAAGGTAAGTAGGCAGTGCCTCGCCAAGTTCGCGCGCTGGTTCGGTTCGGTTTCTTTTCTTAAAACATTTCAGCCGATATTTGACCTACCTAAAACTCTACTTTAGAATGAGCTATGAATCTCAAACTTTACACAGCCGTAGATCGCCATGAGTTTAACAATCCCTCCAAGCTTCATGGAATTCCATAAAGTAGTAAAGTAGTTACGAAATTTCAAAAAACGTCGAAATTGCCACTCACTGACTTACTCACTCATGTATAGATCATCAATATTCTACTGTACTTCCAGACATGCTACAAAGCTGAAATTTGGCAGACTGATAGAAATTATGACCAAACCCCTGGAAAAAATTATAAAACCCCAAAATTTTAATTTACTTTCCTCCTCTATACATTTAAATTTATGTAAAAGTAGCATTGCCCACTTCCAGAAATGCTAGAGAGTTGGGCTTTGGCAGACTGATAGGAACTATGATAAAACTATAGGAAAAAATTAAAACACCCCAAAATTCTAATTTACTTCCTTCCCCTATAAATGTAAAATTATGTAAAAGTAACACTGCCCACTTCCAGAAACGCTAGAGAGCTGAACTTTTTAAAACTGAAAGACACTATGATAAAACTATATGAAAAAATTTAAAAACTCCAACATTTTAATTTAGTTCCCTCTCCTATAAATGTAAATTTATATAAAACTAACATTGCCCACTTCCAAAAACGCTAGAGAGCTGAGCATTGGAATGCTGATAGAAATTATGATAAAACCATGGGAAAAAATTTTAAAAGTCCAATATTTTCATTTACTCTCCTCCCCTATAAATGTAAAGTTATGTAAAAGTAACATTACCCACTGCCAATAACGCTAGAGAGCTGAGCATTGGAAGACTGATAGGAACTATGATAAAACTATAGGACAAAATTTAAAAACACGACAATTTTAATTTATTTCCCTCCCCTATATGTACGTGTAAAAGTAACATTGTGCACTTTCAGAAACGCTAGAGAGCTGAGCTTTGGAAGGCTGATGGGAACTACGATAAAACCATGGAAAAAAATTAAAAAACCTCAAAAATTTAAGTATAATTTTGAACAATATTCCGCATATTTTACTACCTTAAAAATTAAGTATTATCCAATTCCTTTAAAAAAGAAGTGAAATCATAACAAAAACATTTCATACAAATTGTGAAAGGCTTTCGCGGCCATCGTCCAATGGTGGTTGTGCTTTCGGGCAGACAGACAGACAGACAGATAGACAGACAGACAGACAGACGGCGCAACAAAAAAGTTTCAAAATCATCTGAAACGCAAAGATATATAAAAAAATTTGAAATCGGAGCAACTTTTTTTTCTCGAAAAAATTATGATGATCACCTAATAGTGTAGTAGTGTGAGCTAAAATCGTGGGGCGCTTTGTGCCATATTTTCTTTGTATATCGGGAGCCCGACGTTTTTTTCACAATAATACTAGTATTTTTCGTTCATTATTGTTTTCAACTAATATTAAGAATTATTTTTAACTTTTTAGTTTGAAGCGTGTTTTTTAGTTTTAAGTTTAATGTGCTGTGAAATCGTGTTTTCTAATTAACTATATTACGTCGGTATACTGGCAAAATACACTCAAAGTCATTTTTTTTAGTAGTTACCGAAGTACCCCCAGGGGTGCGCCTGGAAAATTATTGTATTGTCACCGGTTCTTGATAAGTGTACAATCTAGTCTAAAGGAATCAGTTACAAACATACATACCTACCAACAAACATACAGGTGAAGCTAATAAAAGCGTGTCAAAAATAAGAAATTACAAAATACGAAAAATTTTATTTAAAACTTGTTATTTCCCCACAATTTTTATTCTGGTAACGTAGTTTCTAAATCTGATTTGAAAAAAAAAAAAATAAAGCGACCTAAACTCCCAGAAAGACTGCGTTTTTCAGATGGCTGTACGTAAGTTAAAAAATTAATCTATCAAGGTAAAAGGCAGAAAAGCCATTTCGATATAGTAAGCTGATTTTAATGTGCAGCTACAGATTTTTCAAAAGTCCGAAGAGACATACAGACAAACAAACAAATGTCACAAAATATTTCTAAGTTATCTTTAAAAAAAATCCGTCGAACATAATACCTTCCCTAGCTTTTGCTGCACGAACTAGGAAAGTAAAAATTGGGACTGATAAAAACCGAAGAGTCCAAAAAGATAATGGGAGTTACATACAAAAACGGACAACTTTTATCTAATTTGGCCTACAAACTGTGAATATAGGGTACAATAATTAATAATAGGCTCATTATTTTTCAACTAAATTTAACTAAAGTTAAGTTGAATAGATAAGGAATTTTTATATCTAGTCAGATAACATTTAATCTGACGAGTTTTTTAACGTCAAATTGCCCGATTTGAATGAAATTTGGTACTTAGGCTGTGTCTTGGGTCGAGATGGTCTCATTTAAAAATGAACAAAATCCACCGAACCATCGAAGAAATAACTGGACAAGAAGGATAACGCATGTAGAAAATCTCGAGCCCTTGTTCTAACGTGAATATCGTATACATATCTTATTCAAATTTAATTTATAAAGAAGTAGGTAAGCCGCGCGATCGAGTCTTTAACGAAAGACCATAGGCGCGCCTGCATAACAAAAATTGAATCGGGTGTCATCGGGTGTCAAGCGAAACGCGTAATATTTGAGTAGGTAGACTGATTAGTAAATACCTACCCACCCAATACGACATAATTTTCTGTTTTATAATATTTGGGTGATCCGTGAAAATAAACCCAGAGCGGAGGCAATTGCAAATTAACAGAAAAAGTAAAATTTAAATATTTAAAAGGTCATTAGTTTTATAACCATTTTTTGGATTTTTATGAAAATTTGAGAAATGTCGCATATTTTATATGGTTATGTTAATATTTGCTGGGAGACAAAAATTTACCAAATTTACAAAAAAATTTATATCCACTGTTTTAAGACAGAAAGGCGTTAAGGCTATTACCTAAACTTGAAAGGAGCTAAAAACGTTTTACGCTCTTATGAAACAGACGGTAGGAGCGATATTTGCAACAAACATTCTAGGTTTAGAACTTGTTTTTTTAAACAACTGGGTGGGTCAAAAAAAACCGGATTTTTTTTTTTCACTATAACATTTGAATTGTACCATCGATTTTAATGGGACAAACTGCACTTGCCAGAGAATTAATCAGAGATTTAAATAAATATATTTTTTGTGTCCGCCATCTCAAAATGCAAGATGGCAGATGAAATTAAATTGTACCCTTCAAAGATTCTCGTTTATTCTTGTGTTGCGAACACGTTTTTATTATTTTTTTAAATCTATAAAAAAACTGCATTCTTGCCACGCACAACAAGGTACGAATTAACAAAATCGGTTCGGTGGTTCTAAAAAAATATATTTTTGTTTCAACCATTGTTTTGAATATTATACGATTGCCAATCATATCTGCATTTATTTCCTTATAAATTCATTAATACTGAACCGATTTTAATGAAATAAATAACATTCTGGTCAAAATTGATTGCCTTTTAAAGACTATATGATCAAAATTTACAGCCATTCTAAAATTTAAGATGGCGGACAGAATCATACTTGATTCTTTAAGATGGCGTGTTTATTCTTGTTTTCTGACAATGTTTTAGTTTTTTTTAAATCTATGGAAAAGCACTACTTTTGGCCTGCACAAAGTAGTACAAACTGGTAAAATCGGTATGATGGTTCTCAAAAAATCTATTTTTATTTCAGCCATTGTTTAACAGATTATACGATTGCATTGCTAATCCTGCCTGCATTCATTTCCTTATAAACTCATTATTACTGAACCGATCTTAGTGAAATAAAAAAATCATTAGGATGTTTTTTATTTCATTAAAATCGGTTTTTATAAGGAAATAAATACAGACTTGATTGGCAAGGCAATCGTATAATATGCAAAACAATGGTTGAAACAAAAATATTTTTTTTAAACCACTGAACTGATTTTGCTGATTCGTACCTTGTTGTGCGTGGCAAGAATGTAGTTTTTATACTAATTTAAAAAATAGTTAAAATATGTTTGCAACAAAAGAATAAACGAGCATCTTTGAAGGGTACATTTTAATTTGGTCTGCCATCTTGGATTTTGAGATGGCGGCAAAAAAATATATTTAATCAAGTCTGATTAATTCTCTGCGAAGGGCAGTTTATCCCATGTCCGGTTTTTTTGGCCCACCCGGTATATAAAAATTTTTAAAGGTTTTTTTTATTCGAAGGCATCTTAGAATTTGGCGTTTACGCCTTTTTTCAAATTAAAAACGTTATTTTTTTAACTAATAAATAGGAAAACAGGGTTTATGAAAATGTAAGTAAGTAATATTTTACTTTTATTCAAATAAGCTAGCTATACATTTTAAGTTATGTACTTTGTTAACTTTGATAGTTTTTTGAGTTAAATCTTAAAAAATTAATAGAATATTACAGTGATTTTACGACTGAATTATCTTAAGACAAAAGTAGAAGCTGATATTTCTGTGACAATTTCCAATGCTTTTTAGAGTTATCCAACTAACCCCATGAAAAAAAAAACACATATAGAAATATTTAAAAAAATATAATATTGTACATTGACATAGAACATATAAATGGCATTGAGCTTTAATATTTGATATTTGATACATGTCGGTAATAAGACCCTCCAAGATATACGTGTGCCAACAATACTTTAAATAAGGCCCAAAAATAAATCCCATTAACCAGCATTAGAAAATATTTTCTAAAAACTAAGGCATTACATTATAGTAGGTAGTTAGATACATTTCAGTTGATATTTAGCCTTTTTAGTTTTTGACATCCCCCTGCCTTATTATCGGGCGGGCCTTACAACAAGACTTATAATGAGCTATATTTATGTACTAATTTTGGTAATTCAAAAATGCTATTTAGGTTTAAAAATAAAATAAATAATTACAAATAATAAATAATCACAAATAATAAAGAAATGTAACTAAAGTGTATTTCTTATTATTATTTGTTTAATTAAAATAAAAACAATATTTAAAAAACGCAAAATTCCGGAAAGTTAACAGAGTTTGGAATCGTAAATATTATGGCTGCTTGCATTTCGATTAAATTGCATTGACATAATTTTGCAACGGATTCAGATTCTACGCAAGAAAATACGTACCTTTTATTTCAAACATTTTTTTATTTTTTTTTTAATATATGCCAATCCGTATTTGAAAAACGGACTCCAGGCTTAAATAGGCCACTTCCGGTCGACTCCGAAAGTTGTCCGAAACATCTACCACCAATCGAAAGAGCGTACTCGAGTAATTTTTTGGATCGTTAAAAAAACTTTTTCCTCAAGTTTTCAAAGGGGTTGACGGGTGGTCTGAGAGACCATGTATAATAGTCGATTGATTTTGTTAAAAACGTTTTATAGAGTACTGGCCAAGTGGAGAAACCACCCAAAAGTGTATATAAATCTGACCTTGTACGCTCGCCCACTTTTTTAAAGTTCTCTTATTTTCTCCACACTTGTAAAATATTTTTTTTTTCGCTTTTTTTTACACTTTTTTTTACGCCGAAACACGTCAACTGAGAACTGAATTAAAGTTTTCAAATACACCACTTTGATAGTTGGTACAGGATCGGAATTATATACAATTTTAGGTGGTCCTTTCTTTAATCAATATCTTGTTAAACTGTAAAAGTATATTTTCAAAGATCCAACGAAACTGCAAAAGTGACTTTACATGTTAATTAAAAACAAAAGTTTTGAGCGTTACCTAATTTAAAAATATTTCTTAAAGAAATAAAATAAACTTTCAAATTTTGAATGTAAATTTTTCACTTGTATAAATTTTCGACTATCGAAAATATAAAGTTATATGTTCGCTGTCCCAACCCACCAAGTAAAAACTTATTATTTTTTTATTGTCAATTAAAAAAATCTTCACTAGAAAAAAAAACAGGAAATGTATTTCTCTCGTACGAGTCCTGTTAAAACCGATTCTTAACAAGTAAAATTTCTAAACGATTCTTTTAACCTTTAAACTTTTAAGTTTATTTTTTTTGCAAAATTAAGGTTCCTCCTACCTAAAAATCACTTTTAAGCTTTGAAAAAATCACAAAAGTTTAAATATTTAAGAAGCAAGTACACAAACTTTTCACACCCCACCTTATGGAATTAGATAGAAATAGATAGAATAGAGGTAGAAAAAGTAAAAATATTTTTTTGTCAAAAAACACTGTTTTTACAGATACAGAATTTATTTTTATACCAAAGTATCTCAAAGTTAAAAACAATGGCATTATGACCTGCAGTTGTGTACTTGTGTAAAAAGTATTAACATTGCTTAGAAAAAAAAGACAATTTTCAATATGGTTTTTAACTTTTTTAAAGAAAAATCAATGGGACTACGACGGCTTTCCGATTATTTTATTTTTGTAAAAAATAAGGGTGACGGAGTTCTGGTAGGCAACAATTTTTTTAAAGTTTAATTTTTTTTCATATCAACAAGCATCTAAAGACAAAAAATCTAAGATGATAAAACCTTCAATAAATAAAAAAAATTAAATTTCAAATTCCGTCATATGTTTTTTATACCCAGGTTACGACAATGACGGCTTTTAGGTTGTGATTTTCACGTTTGCTGGATTATGAAGCAGGCTGTTCCCTTTTCATATCTTACGAAAAATACCTACCTATCCAGAATTTTTGCTCTAAATATTCTGTTTACTGTAAGAAATAAATACCTTACAAGGCTCCAACCGAACCCCACTTAAAACTATTAATTATCATTTCGAATACCATAGTTATAGGTTAAGCGAAGTTTTAGTTATGTTACAGTCAGACAGATAGACCGACAGATAATCCTAGAACAGTTATACTGACGCACAGACATATACTACCACAACATTTGGTAATTAGTTTTTTTTTGGTTTTTTAAGCAACTCATTTGAAGTGGTAATAAAAATATTTTATTGACGAACCCATTAGACTTTTACGTTTAATGGTACCATTTTAGAAACCATTTTATCATATGACGGAATTCAGGTCAAAACTACGTCGGAGTTTAGGTAAGCACTATGACGGAATTACAAATTTAGGATCTTTAACTTTTTTTATTTACTAAAAAAAGATAGTTAGATTTAAATTCTCAAAATAGAATACACTGTTTAATCAAATGTCCAAAGTTTCAGCACAAGTAAAAATAATTCAATATATCAACACATAGAACATTGTATATCATCTTAAAAGTCAGTCCATGAATACTAAGGGGCTTAACGTGACGGAATTTGGGTCGACTACGGTATTACAAAATAATGTGTAAATTACGACCATTAAAGCCACATAAAATGAGCAAAAACTGACAAACCTGGGGCTTCCACTTATCTAATCCTAGAACTATTTAAATGAGCAGAAATTAAAACAAAATAAATGGATCCATGACAGATCTGATACCTTCCTAGTCTATCAGCACACTTCAAGTGAAGCTATGATAATCAGCCTTGAAAACAGTTTTTTGTAAATATCTCAGAAGCTAAAGCTCCTACGAAGTCTTTGGTTATAATACAAATTATTGAACTAAATGCAGTCTACTATACTCCGCATATTGATGCGATGCTCCGTTAAAAAGTTAGCCTTTTTGAAATTGTTTAATTGTCAAAAGCCTGTCATTAGCATTAATGGATTTTGACCAAAATCTAATACGCTCGTTAGAGTGTCGAACATTATAATAACTGAAAATTTTATGAAAATCGGGTCAGCGGTTTAGGAGCTATCGTGTTACGGACAGAAAAAAAAAACACACATACACACACACAGACAGACATCACGACGATATTGCTAGGATACGCAAAAAAAAATTTTTCGTCGAAATCTATTACTTTGATGACAAAATCCTAACTATGCGGTGGGGTTTAATATTGGCTTCGGTATTTTTATCTTTTGTCTGTTTCGTTGGCTTTGCTTCAAGTCTTTTTGGTTCCAAAACTAAACTTCTGTAAATTTTCACTTTTACTAAGGTATTTAAAATAATATCAAAATGAATTTAAAAAATGAAAGTTCTCTGTTTTTAACCACATGGTTTAAACAGTTCCAATATGAACATGTTTGGGTCGACATTTTGAGGCAATTGGCGTACATAGATGCTAGAAGGAAAAAGCTCAATTCTAATTGAGTAAACTGTTCACGCAATGATCCCGTGTCAACTCGCTAGACATGCATTGTTTCGCGACACACGCCCGCTCTTCCTATCATTTTATTGGCTTGAGAAAGTTAGGGTGACCATTCGGGCTACTTCGTTGTCAGCCCAGTATAGCGTCTATCTTGTCGAAGACGCGACGCAACGTCGTCTTATAATTTGGCGTACATATAGGGGCACTTCCGGGGCATTGCGGCGGCCTTGTCTGGGCATTTCCCGCGCCTTGCGGGAATTGCCTGTGCTTTTCCGATCCATTGCTGGGTCGGTCGTCAAAAATTCTTTAAAATGACCGCAGCTTTTTTTGGGTTGTCAAAAATGTTTTTCACCAAAATTAGTGGACTTCGAGGGCATCGCCTGGGCATTTATTGGATGTTTCAATGCCTTTTAACGTACAAAAGTTAGCACCGATGGAGCCCTCGGACAGGACAACCAGCCGGGCCATTTTGCAAAAGAATAATGCGAAAAATAAATAAGCTTAGCAATATACGTTCAACTTTATATACACCCAACAAGTTTTCGTAGCTACACGGGTAAAAATGGTCTCGTTTCTCTCGTATTTTTTCGTGGGTAGCTCGAAAGCTTATTCTAACGGGGATCCAAGATCTGATGGATCTATTAAGTGTTGAGAGTTAATTGTTTCGCCCTAAACGAACAAAAAATTGCAAAGAAATTTTATAACACATGGCACCGCGAAAAAACATTTTGGTAAAAACTGAAAACTTGATGCCGCAAGCGAAAATTATAAAATTTTTTAGAAATCTTCGGTAAAAATGGTATCAATTGTTAACATTTTGGTTAGTTTTGAATATTTTTGCCACCAAAGTTGGAAATTTTTAAATCAATAATTAATAAGAAAAACAATTTTTAGTTTTTGCTCGATATTTTGAAAATATTTGTAGATATTTTTAATTTTAACAGAGCATTTCACTGGCCTTGGAATGACGCTAATTTTCTCCTAGTTAACAAGACCCCCTGTAGTTACTTTTATGTGAGACGCACGCTATATAAGTAGGTATGTTAGAGTTTAAGGAAGTATGTTTATTGTGGTAATTAATATGTACTGCATGACAGTTTTTATTTTATCTTTTCTCTGAAAACTTCCTCCGAGTAAAAAACTTTATTTTGATCGGTCTAAAATTAATGTGGTGAGATTTAGTAAAATGTCATGATTTTTTGCAATAAAATAAATATATATATTTTTTTTTAGTTAAACGATTTTATTATAAAATTTCACAAAAAAAATAAAAATAATTTGCTAGATTACTACTGTCTAGATGTACCAAAAATCGTTTATCTAAAAATATAGATTTATATTATTTAAAAAAAAATTTTTATGAAAGAAACAGAAGTATGCAAGATGTATAATTATGGCTTTCACAGCCTTTCCATTTCTAGTAGTGCTTCATGATTACAAGGTTTCTTTTCTGTCAATTTTATACAATCCCATTCCTCATCCTTAGTTTATCATGCGATACCTCCGTTTCTTTCATAAAATAGTATTGTCAGCAGAACAAAACATAAATCTGAAAACCGCATGTTCGTATTTATTTAAATATCAAAGGTCAGAATTTACCTCTTTACACTTCTCACCAAACAGTTTATTCCGTTTTTTTTTTTCATAAAATTGGATTGTCACTAGATCAAATCATAAAACTGAAAATCGCATATTCGTGTCTGTTTTGATTACTAGTTATGAATTTACCCCCTTTACAGCCCTGACGTCCCTCTACCGCCGTTTTTTTGTCATAAAATTATATTGTCACCAGAACAAATCATAAATCTGAAAACGGCATGTTTTTATTTGTATTTTTACAAAGTTCTAAATTTACCCCCTTTACAGCCCTTACCCCTTACCACCCCCTACTTCCGATTTTTGTTCATAAAATTGTATTGTCACCCGATCAAATCATACATCTGAAAACCGCATGTTTGTATCTGTTTTGGTTTCAAAGTTCTGAATTGCCCTCCCTTACACCCCTCACCTACCCCCGTATTTCCGATATTTTTAAATTGTATTATCATTACACCAAATCATAAATCTGAAAACCGCATGGTCATATCTGATTTGGTTTCAAAGTTAATCCCTTTTACACCCCTTAACCACCTTCCACCACCCATCTGTTTTCATAGTATTGTATCGTCATCGGACCTACACTACTTTGCTAAATTTCATTAAAATGTCAAAAATAAATCGCTAGATTTGATGACAGACATCGCCAGGCTCTGTGAAGTTAATAAATTTTGCAAACAACGGTCGAGTATATATATATATATATATATATATACTCGACCATTGTATCTTGTGACATCCCGCAAAAAGTCGGTTTTTGTGACATCCACTTTAAAACCTGGTGTTATCCAAAAATATAAAATATGAAATTTAATAAAAAATATTTTATTTTTAATTCCATAAAAATATTTGTATAAACTCACAAATTTAGAAATCAAATTTTTCATATCTTTGTATATGTATATATATATTGATGCACTCGCCGTTGTCATCTCAGCGTTAAGGATATGACGACCTGACCTCACCTATTTCTGGAGGTGTTACCCCATATATAGGTACATATATGAGATGAGGGGAACTTCCTTTACCAGAATTTCAAAAGAGGGGTAAAGATTTTTTTTAAAATATTTGATAAATACGTGGAATACGTTCGGACCTCAGGCCGATATACAACCTTTGGATATGTGGTATTTCCTGCCACCTCAGGCACTGTTGCCGGTTTTATTAAGGTGATAACGTGCGTGTGATCTACATCTTATATAAGGGCGATAACAACGTATTATCTTTATTTAACTAAATTTAAATATTTTATAAACAGTGACAACGTATTGCTTGAATCTAGTTATTGATAAATATAAAATAAATATGCAAATCACCGCTAATTTATTTTCAAAAAGAAAGTATAATACGTATGTGTTGTGTGGCAATGGGTCCGTTGTGCCACAGAAAGTTTGGAAAATGTAATATAATTAGGTTTTCTACTAAAAATGTATTTCTTCAACGCATTTCGGTTAAAATACCATTATTATGACAAAGCGTCGAAGAGGAAGAAACGAGCAAATGCACAGCATGAAACACGCTTATTTAATGGAATATTACGTATATGATTAAAAGTTGTAGTAAATCTTAAGGACCCCATAAAAGACAAAAGAAAAATCGTAAAAGATCACACAATCCATTGTCAAAAACGGAGTTATCAATAGCCGGACATCAACAAAAATGTCATTCATCAAAACAAGATATGAGCAAAACCGTCCGCGGTCAAAAAAGAATTAGCAAAAATCGGATAAAAATAGAATCCAAGTTTTGTATAAAAAATTATAAATAGGGGCTTGGCTTTGTCATTCACCTAATTAAGGACGGTTCTGATAGTGCTATACAATTGAAGCGTCCTCGGCCTCGGGCCCCCGCCGGCCGTAGCTTAGATTTTTTTAGATATTTTTAACATATTTCATAAAAAGGAATATAAAATACGGCATCATGGGGCCCCCTCAAAAGTGACTCGGCCCCCCTAATTTCTAAATACGCTACTGTTTACTACAACCCTTATAGAGCATTCAAACCAATCAAATGTGAGCGAATTTTGAATTTCTATGCGGTGTAAGGCAAATCTTTAAAAAAGTCTGACACGGCGTGTTAGACCCTGGGTAAAGATTCGCTTGCGAATATGTGACCAAGGTTAGGTTAATAGCGATTTTGATCTACCAAAAGAACAGGAATTTAAATAAAAAAATTGATATTTTTATTTATTTTTGGGTTCAAAAACTATTATTTATTTCCAATTTAAATTTGCCACTAAACTTTCATGATACCGATTTTTGAGGAAGAGAGCATGCGCAATTTCAATTGGGATCAAAATGGGATTTGAATTTGATTTTTAAGTGCCCGCTTTTAACTCACATGATACCCGTGTAAGGATCAAAATGATGTGTCGTATACTGCAGCAATACCAAATCCGTTCTTCTTTGGTTGCTTAGAATTGGATATATAAGTTTGAAATGAAGTTGCTCAGCCCCTTTTTATGATTATATCCTTTATGATTTTGTTAGGTTTTACGAAAAATCGTAATGCAAAAGTTCAATTCTATTTTGCCCGATTCTTACCAATTTTGCTGCGGGCGATTTTGCTCGTCTTATTTTAATAAATAACATTTTTGATAATGTCCGGTTATTAAAAATTTCGCTGTTTTTGAAATTGGCCTTATACTATTTTTCCCTAAGATCTTGGGCGACTTCTTTTGTCCTTTGTAACGATGAATAGGGATTAAACTATAATAACTAAGGCCAGAATAACTCAAATTTTGTTATTTTATTTTTGTAACATGCATTAAAAGTTGCCTCACAAATTTAGGAAAGAAACTATGGTTGCCTAGAATAAGACCAATTTAACCATATATTATTAATATGATGGTATTTATAGATTGGTATAGTATAATGTGTTTTATTTTATTGTTAATAAAAAGCTCAGTTGAGTTATCTTAAATAAGATATAAGGAGTAAACCATTTAGGATTTTCATCATAGACAGTGACTGGAAGCACCTAGAAGTTTCAAATTTAGAGCAAATCGGTTCAATAATTTTGTAATAAAAAACTTTTATTGCTACGAGAACCCTACATAGCCACAAAATTTCAAGTTTGGAGTTCATCGGAATATTTCTGAATACCTGTCACAACGTTTCAAGCAAAGGTATAGCAAATAATTCAATTCGATTCAATAAAACCGTTTACAAATACCAGAATATTAAAAACATTGTGAGTAGGATAAAATTGATTAAAATCACTGGCGTATATATGGGGGGGGGGCCGGGGGGGCCCGGCGAAGCTAAGATTTTTTTAGATATTTTCGACATATTTCATAAAGACAAACCCGCCCTCATGGGGTCTCGGCCCCCCCCAAAACTGCCTTGGGCCCACTCCGAAACTTTTTTCTATATACGCCACTGATTAAAATATTCCAATAAGATGAAAAAAACAATAGTAATTTTCTGCGAAGCTCATCTTGAAATATCTTACGAGAATTTTACAATTGTAAGCTAGACTAGTACATATACCGGGTGGGCCAAAAAAAACCGGACAACTTTTTTTTCATTATAACTTTTGAACTATCCCATCGATTTTAATGGGACAAACTGCACTAGACAGAGAATTAATCATAGTTTTGACAAGTTATATTTTTTTTTCGCCATCTAAAAATCCAAGATGGCGAACGAAATTAAATTGTACCCTTTAAAGGTGCTCGTTTATTCTTGTGTTGTGAACATGTTTTAATTATTTGTTTAAATCAGTAAAAAAGCTGCATTTCTGCCACGCACAAAAAGGTACGAATCAGCAAAATCGGTTCTATGGTTCTAAAAAAAAATATTTTTGTTTCAACAATTGTTTTGAACATTATACGATTGCCTTACCAATCATGCCTGCACTTATTTCCTTATAAATTCATTACTACTAAACCGATTTTGATGAAATAAAAAACATTCTGGCGAGAATTGACTGCTTTATAAAGATCATGATCAAAATTTATCGCCATCTTAAAATTTAGGATGGCGGACAAAATAATATGTGATTCTAAAAAATATCGTGTTTATTTTTATTTTCTGAAAATGTTTTAGTTTTCTTTAATCTATAGAAAAGCACTACTTTTATCCCGCTAAACAAGGTACAAAGTAATAAAATCGGTTAAGTGGTTCTCACAAAATCTGATTTTGTTTTAACCATTGTTTTACAAATTATACGATTGCATTGCCAATCCTGTCTGCGTTCAGTTCTGTATAAATTTATTATTACTGAGCCGATTTTAGTGAAATAAAAGGCACTATAGCGCAAACTAATTGATCTTTAAAGTTTGCATCATGATATTTTATATTTCACTAAAATCGGTTTATTAATAATGAATTTATAAAGAAATGACAATACAATCGTATATTTTGTAGAACAATGGTTAAAACAAAATCCGATTTTGTGAGAACCACTACACCGCTTTTATTAATTTGTACCTCTTTATGCGGGAGAAAAGTTGTGGTTTTTTTTCAAATTAAAAAAAAACTAAAACATCTTCGCAAAATAAGATTAAATAAGCCCAATTGGAAGAATCAAGTATGATTCTGTCCGACATCCTAAATTCCAAGATGGCGGAAAATTTTCATAACAATCTTTAAAGAGCAATCAATTCTCACCATGATTTTTTTTATTTCACTAAAATCGGTTTAGTGGTAACGAATTTATAAGGAAATGAATGCAGACAGGATTGGAAAGGCAATCGTATAATATGCAAAACAATGGTTGAAACAAAAATAGATTTTTTAAAAACCACCATACCGATTTTGTAAGTCATTGTGGGAGGTAAAGGGAGTGATTTTCTATAAATTAAAAAAAAAATAAAACGTTTTCGGAAGCCATTTTAAAGAATCAAGTATGATTCTCTCCGACATCTTAAATTCCAAGATGGCGGAAAATTTTGATAACAATCTTTAAAGAGCAATTAATTCTTACCACGATGTTTTTTATTTCATCAAAATCGGTTTAGTAGTAATGAATTTATAAGGAAATAAATGCAGACATGATTGGCAAGGAAATCGTATAATATGCAAAACAATGGTTGAAACAAAACAATTTTTTTTAGAACCGCTAAGCCGATTTTGCTGACTTGTAAATTGTTGTGCGTGACAAGAATGCAGGTTTTTCACTAGTTTAAAAAAATAATTAATATTCGCAATAAAAGAATAAACGAGCATCTTTGAAGGGTACAATTTAATTTTGTCCGCCATCTTGCATTTTGATATGGCGGACAAAAAAATATATTTAGTCAAACCTCTGATTAATTCTCTATCAAGTGCAGTTTGTCCCATTAAAATTAATTGTATAGTTCAAAAGTTATAATGAAAAAAATTTGTCCGGTTTTTTTTAACCACCCGGTAATTACAATGTTTAAATTTAGCATACATTAACCAATATACTCAGGTGATAAACATTGCCTTTAGCTAACTAAATAATACGGAATATTACGTATATGCTTTTGTTCTGGGTACAAAATTTAACCTTGTAATTTCGATTCGACATAAAGAAAGCAACAATGATTGGAATATTACCACAGCCTACCTAACAAGGCTGTGATATTACTAGAGATTCGGTAGCTTAGTGACGCATGGGGTTGCAAAAATGGCCGAATTGGTGAAAATTGTAATATACCGTTGTGAGTTTTAATTTCCTTTTTAAGGAAAAGAAGTATCATACAAATTTAAATACACCATAAGGTGAGGTTCAATATTTGGTATGAAATTTTTCCCTTTCTATCCCGTGCAGCAATGACTAGAGAACATATTGTTTTCGAGGAAAATTTTATTTTGAGATAACTTCGAAAATGTGTAATTTGACCTATTTTAGCAATATCGTCATGACACCTATCTGTGTGTGTGTGTGTGTGTGTGTATGTCTGCCTGTAAGACCATAGCTCCCAAACCGCTTAACCGATTTTCATGAAATTTTTAGGTAAAATATTATTCAATACTGTAGCAAGCTGACTAGATATTGGTCATAATCTATTATTCCTAATGACTGAATGAAAATATGCTAACTTTTTATCGAAGCATTTCATCAATATGCAATTTTCGGAATATAGTAAAACGTATTTTTCGCATTTAAGTGATTAAATCAAAAACTTGGTAGATGTTTTAGTTTCTAAGATATTTACAAAAAACTGTTTTCAACGCTGATATAGCGTGGAGTTCACTTGGAGTGTGCTAATGGGCTACGATGGTATCAGATCCGTCAAGGATCCATCTATTTAAATTTCTGTGGCTTGCTGACGCTACGAGATCACAAAGATGGGCGATGGGTATAAATTGTATTATACCATTCGAAGAATTAGGTCTCTTTGTGAGGAGTAAAAGTAATATACCTCTTATAAGATTTTTGTCTACCCTCAAAACATGGAATCTTAGTTTGTTGTAGAATAAACCTTCGATATCAAAATTTTTTTATGGGCCCAACTTAATCTAATGACTAGTTAGTAGACTATGGACTTTTAGTTAATAAATATCGGGCTAACCGCATAATTAGAAAAATAAATAAATACTATAAGAAGTCACCTAAAGCGGCCTCCTCACGAGCCAATTTGAAGGGGTAATTTAGCGTATCTGCATATCGTAGATATCAGCTTTTGCCAATATCTGTTACATACAGGGACTCTAAATTGCCCCTGTAAATTGACTAATCTACGATTCTATAATTGACTAGGCGACTGAAAAAGGTGACGATTTTTTAGGATTACAAATATTCCCAATGTAGGGATGCCAGTGGAGTGGTAACTGTCAATTATAGTCGTTTAAGTAATAGATTTTTAAAATTATAATTTAAATTCGTACAATAAAGTTCCGAACACATTTGATGTAGGAAGCTTAGTTTTTAAGAAAATCGTATAAAACTTAAAAATGTTGGTTTATTATAAAAATATCCTAAATTTTCGTACGACCCTGGAGTATCAACTTTAGCTTGAACAATACTATATGATATACTGATTAAAAAAGAAAATTATTTTCTAAAAAAAATGTTTTCAATATTTTCCTCTCAAATGATTTTTAAAAAAACTGAATAAAACCTATAATAATAATACGGATTTTTTGTGATCTTTAAAAATTGCCCCATAATTGGGACGCCCATGGAGTTTCCTACAATAAACTCTATTTTGCCTATTAGAAAATTGGATAAAACCTAATTATTTTCAGTTTATTTTGCATATAATATAGAAATACATGAGGGAGTCTGTCATGTCATTACAATCATTCTCAAAAATGAGTAGATTTTTATTTACAGGACACCAAGAAAACAAATTGGCCAAATTTCAAAATGACTGAAAAATGGTTAATATCATACCTCTAAAACTATTGGCCTAACAAAAAAACACATTTTAGCATTTTCGTATAAAATTTTGTTGGCTATAATTTTTGTTTCAAACTTTTTTACGAAAAATAAATTATTTTAGAAAAACAGAATTTGTGCGGCGGTTTTTTTTAAGCGAGAGCAGACAGATAAGGTCGCAAACTTTAAGTAATATAGACCGTGAACCCTATAATTGTGCCAAGTTTCGGACTTTCTACACTAAAACGGCATTTTATATCTCTAATGATTGAACTACTTAACTAATTTCAAGTCTAAAGCCCATAGGAAACTGTATGAATGGCTGTCGCAAAGATTTGTTGTATCAGAAAATCAATCAAGTCAAGTTAATTAAAACCGTTGATCAAGTCAAGTTAAATAAAACCGTTAAAAACTACCAGAATAATTTAAAAATTGTAAAAAGATTTAAAAAATTAGTAAAATTGTTTCAATAAGATAAAAAATACAATAATAACCCTCTACAAAGCCCCTTTTAAAATATCAGACCCAGACACTCGTTTCTGAGAATTTTATTAAACATTCCAAGGGTCAAAGAAGCAGGTAATATTTTAAATTACATGTAACAAAGAGACCCGTAGTCTCTAAAATCTAAACTGTAATGTTGCCAAATTTCTGAGGTCGCGGCCACGCGGTTTTAACGCGCAAAATACGTTTTATACCACCGAGGTGACTTACTAGACCGTTTCGTTTCAGTAAAAGTGACGCTAGCGCCACCGATAGAACTGAACTAAACGGCCAAAAAGTAGCTATATATACAAATTTGTGACCTCAGAACAAAATTTTGCACACAGCTTGCTGAGTGTTTCAGGAAGCATCCCTGAAATTTCTATTGAAAAACGTTGCCACCTCAAAAAAGTGAGGCAACGACGTTATATATGAGGTGACACCGTAGTTTATATACTTTGTTTTGAGGTAACTACGAACCCTTTATCAATATATATATATATATATATATATATATATATATATATATATATATATATATATATATATATATATAAAAGTGAGGCAACGACGTTATATATGAGGTGATACCGTAGTTTATATACTTTGTTTTGAGGTGGCTACGAACCGTTTATCAATATATATATACACCCGGAGAAACAGCTTGGATCTGCAGGACGCAAGTCCACCGCAGGATCCCGCTGTAGCTCAAAGACGGGGAAGGCAGCATTGGACCAGGGAAATGAATCTCACACTGATGAATGCTTACTTCAAAGTCACTGAAGGGGAGACAAAGAAAACCAAGTACCGGGCAAGAATGGTTGAACTATGGAATGAAGCTTTTCCCGAAAAACAGTTCACATCGCAACACCTAGCGGCACAAATTACTAATATCAAAAAGCGTAAGTTGATATCTCCGGATGAACTAGCTGCAATGAAAGCTGAAGCAACTAAAAACCGGAACAGGAGGCCGCAACTGCTTAGGCAGTCACTAGCAAGGAGAAGCTTTATACCAGCGGCCCCAGATGAAAGGACTGAACCAAACGATGAGCCACAACAAGAAGATGATCGACCAGAATCAGCCGAGATCAAACTGCTCTTTCAAGAATTCCATCATAAATATGAAGGAGTAGAAATGCACGTAAGGCCAAAGCTATCACGCATTAAAATCACCTTAGAGGTCAAAAACACAATAGAAGCAATTAACACAACACTCAAAGGAGAGTTTACAAGATCTAATGACCTAGAAAACCTATGTCATAACGTATACTGCGCTGCTAGCGTTGCCACTAGCATACACGCGCAAACAAAAACCGCGCCTTCTACAACAACAAACGAAACCCAAAAACAACCTCCATGGGAGAAAAGGCTTGAAGAAAAAATCTCTGCCTTCCGGCGGGAGATTGGTGTATTACACTCGTATCTTACGACCGATCAACCCAAAAAGAAGCTAGAGAAGAAAGTATTAAGCTATGCAAAGAGCGCAAAAATAAAGAAAAACGATGCGCAGTATCGGGAAAAACTACTCCTTAGGGTCGAGGTATTAAAGCAAAAGATAGCAGCACTGGGAAACAGGATAAAAAGGTATCATAAGAGAACGCTTAGGCGGAAACAAAATGACCTTTTTATCAATAACCAGAAACTGTTCTTCAGAAATCTTAACGAGGAGAACCAAGGCCAAAATACAAACACAATACCCTCTAAGGAAGAAATGACTGAATTCTGGTCGAGCATCTGGTCACAGAGGGTTGAGCATGACTTCCAGGCACAATGGATCGCTGCGGAAAAAGAAAGCGCGGCAAATTACACAGAGATGCCAGAGGTTACTGTCTCTGAAACAGACGTTAAGGAGACAGTAAAGGGACTCAAAAACTGGACAGCGCCTGGACTTGACGGAATACACAATTATTGGTGGAAGGGATTCTCACACACACACAAGATCTTAGCGAGCCTGATTCAAAACGCATTAAGGAATCCACTCGAAATTCCCACATATCTCACGCAAGGGCAGACACACATGCTGCCTAAGAAAGGAAATTTACAACAGGCCAAAAACTATAGACCAATAACGTGTCTTCCGTCGGCTTACAAGATACTGACTTCCATCTTAGGGCACAAGCTTAATGGTCACCTTAAAGTGAACAAAATCCTAGCATGGGAACAGAACGGATGTAAGCAAAAAGCTAGAGGATGCAAGGAACTCTTGGTGATCGACAACGTCATAACCAAACAGGCAAAAAGACGCCAAAAAAATGTTTCCATGGCATGGATCGATTACCAAAAGGCGTATGACTCGGTACCACACTCATGGCTGATAGAAGTCCTTAAAATTTACAAGGTTGACCAAAATCTGATAGGTTTACTACAGCATTTAATGTCGACATGGAGGACGACTCTGACAGTCAGGGGGGGGACCAACTCATACAGCACGGAAGAGATATCTATTCGCCGAGGAATATTCCAAGGCGACAGCTTTAGCCCACTGTGGTTTTGCCTAGCCCTTAACCCACTAAGCAACATGCTTAACAGAAGTTCATACGCATACACAATTGATGACCATGCAAAAATATCGCACGTCTTTTATATGGACGACCTCAAACTGTACGGAAGAGGACCACAACAGTTAGAAGGAGAGCTGGAGCTTGTTAGAAGCTTCAGTGAAGGCATACAAATGAAATTTGGACTTGACAAGTGTGCGGTCGTCCATGTAAGGAGAGGTAAACTGGTGGAGCAAGGCGATATCACACTGAGGGATGGAGGTCGGATCAATGAACTAGGGACAGAAGCCACTTACAGGTATTTGGGTATCCAACAAACCTACGAGATACGACAAAAGGAAAACAAGGAAGGGGCAGAGCGCGAACTGATTCGGAGGGTACAGAAGATACTAAAAACGGAATTAAATGCTAAAAACAAGATAGCAGCAATAAATACCTGGGCAGTACCAGCTTTTACATACACCGCCGGGGTACTTTCATGGTCAAAGACTGACCTGGAAAGATTAGATCAGAGGATCAGAAAACTCCTCACTAAGAACGGATTACTGCACCCTAACTCAGCAATCGAACGACTGTACCTATCTCGTAGGGAAGGAGGGCGTGGACTGAGCAGTCTGCAAGCCTCAAGTATCAAAGAAAGAAAAATGCTCAGAAAATACTTTAATAAACACAATCAGCCAGTACACAGAAGTATACGAAACTGGGATAAAAAGATCACTCCACTGAACCTGGCAAATCCGGAGGAGCCAGAGGAAGATAATCTTTCTGAGCAGCTTAAAATCAACTGGCAAAGAAAAGTGTTGCACGGGAGGTTCTACACAAGTCTGCATCAACCTGAAGTAGATATTGCCGCATCTAACTCCTACCTAACAACAGGGTACCTTTTCCCAGAGACCGAAGGAGCTCTCCTCGCGATCCAAGATCAGGTCGTTAAAACGAGAACATATACCCGACATATCCTCAAGCAGGAGGTAGAAACAACCAAGTGCAGACTTTGTAATATAGCTGAGGAAACCGTACAACACTTGGCATCGGGTTGCTCTGCCATTGCTAACACCAAATATCTGGAAAGACACAATAACATGGGTAAAGTGGTTCATAAGATGGTCAGTCTAAGTAAGGGTTTGCTGGAGAAATTCACTCCTCACCATATGTACAGTCCACAGCCACTGCTTGAAAATAATACCACGAAGATCTACTGGGACGTTACCGTAGAAACAGATAGAGCAGTGGAGCACAACCGACCGGATATGGTTGTGTGGAACAAAGCGGGAAAAACGGCAATAATAATTGATTTTACTGTTCCGCAAGATTATAACTTGGCTAAAGCCTATGGAGAAAAAATAACGAAATATCAAGCATTGGCTCAGGAAGTAAAAATCATCTGGAACTTACAAAAGGTGACAATAATGCCAATAGTCATCAGCGCCAACGGCTTGGTACACAGAAAAACCATGCAACATATAACAGAGCTTAGCATGCCAAATAGTGCTATCACATGGATGCAGAAAGCCGTTGTACTTGGGACCGTTGGAATTATTCGACGGACTGTCTCGCCGTATTGACAGTAGCAGTGTCCTTGGCGACAATGAGCGCCCGGACACTGTTAGCCAAAACCACGTATGTGTGAATTATAAAAAAAAAAAAAAATTAAAAAAAAAAATATATATATATATATATATATATATATATATATATATATATATATATATATATATATATATATATATATATATATATATATATAAATATATATATTGATAAAGGGTACGTAGCCACCTCAAAATAAAGTCTATAAACTACGCTGTCACCTCATATATAACGTTGTCACCTCACTTTTTTGAGGTGTCAACGTTTTTCAATAAAAATTTCAGGGATGACTCCTGACACACTCAGCAAGCTGTGTGCAAAATTTTGTTCTGAGGTCACAAAATGGTATATATTGCTACTTTTTGGCCGTGTAGTTCACGTATCTACCGGTGGCGCTAGCGGCGCTTTTACTGAAACTAAACGGTCTACTAAGTCACCTCGGTGGTATAAAAGGTATTTTGCGTGTTAAGACCGCGTCGCAGCGACCTCAGAAATTTGGCAACCTTGTGGTTTAGATTTTAGAGACGGGTTTCTTTGTTGTATGTAATTTCAGATATTACCTGCTTTTTACCCTTGGAATGTTTAATCGAATTCTCGGAAACGTCTCGGGTCTGATATTTTAGAAGGGGCTTTGTAGACGAATATTATTGTATTTTTTATCTTATTGAAATAATTGAACTAATTTTGTTAGTCTTCTTACATTTTTTTGATTATTCTGGTAGTTTTCGACGGTTGGGTTGATTGATTGCTTTTGTAATACATTAAATATTTGCGACAGCTATTCAACCCTGTGCTATGGGCTTTAGACTTAAAATTAGTTAAGAAGTTTAATCATTAAAGACATAAAATGCGGTTTTGGTGCAAAAGGTCCGAAACTTAGCACAATTATAGGGTTGACTGTCCATAATATTCAAGGAAGTTTAAAAAAAAAATGGCGCACAAATTATGTTTTTCTAAAATCCCTCGGTGTTTGTAAAAGAGTTTAAAACTAAATTTTATACGAAAATGCTAAAAAGTGTTTTTGTTAGAGTAATAGTTTTCGAGGTATGACAACCATTTTGTCGTCATTTTTGAATTTGCACAATTTCCTTTTTTTGGTGGCCTTTAACTTAAAAACTACTCATTTTTGAGATTGATTGTAATGACATTAAACAAAGTTTGATAGATATTCTACAAAAAGTATCAATTAGTTGCATTAGTAATATTCTTGCTAGGATACAAACCACAAAGTGTTAAAGATATCCCCTCCATATATTTCTTTCTATATTATAAGCAAAATAAACTGAAATAATTAGGTTTTATCCAATTTTCTAAATACTAAGTACTTTAGAGAAAATGCATAATAAAGTTTATTGTAGAAAACTCCATTGACGTCCCAATTATGGGGCTATTTTTAAAGATCACCAAAAAAAATCCGTATTATTTTATGTTTTATTCAAACCTATCCCATACACAAAGGATATTTATTTTGCTTGGGGCAAAGATTTATAATGAATTTCAATAAAGATGCTATGTTTTAAATCATTTGTCAAAAAATCAAAAGAGTTTGTATTTTCCGATTTTAATCTTTCTATTTTTTCAAAACCCTTTATTATGCCTACTTATACAGTGTGTCCGTAAAGTGTAGAATCACGAATTTTTTAAAAAAGTTGCAAGATTTTTAGAAAAAAGATTTAAAATACGAGTTAGAAAAGGCTATGGTGAATTATACAGGATGTTCCAGAAAAAGCTATGACATATTAAGTGTTAAGGTATCTTCATACCTAAACACTTAATAAAAGACATTTGTATGAAATAAGTTTTTTTTAGCACCCTGTTTGGTCAAATAGAGTTAAAAGTAATCATGAAGTACGTCATTTATTTAATAACAAACATGTCATCCAATCAACGGTCTCTAAATCAGCAATAATGGGTGATTCCAGACTTTACGGACCTACTCTACATAAGAATCTATTATATAATTAAACCACTGTCCACTAGTTATCAAAGTAATTTGACCTGTACCTATACCTATAGCATATGGGTTTATGTGAATGCATGTGTGTGTGTGTGTATGTGTCTGTAAAAAATAATAAAGATTTATTTCTTTATTTATAATATATGTAAAGAGTTTGTTTTTGACAGGAAAAGTTTAGTATTATAATTAAAATTATTAGTTTAAAAATTAAGTAATAAACAGTAGTTACTTAGTCAATGTTCTTAAAGTTTTTAAAATTTTAATAAGCTATTTTTAGTTACTTAATTTTTTTCTTGTATTCTATCTTTTGTTTGTAGGTAAAAGCACTACAGGATTAAATTTTTCGCTTTCAGCACTAATAAAAGAATTAAAAAATTTATTATAAAAATGTTAGAATTTCTGTATTTACATTTAAAATGTGTGGAATAAATCTTGAAACTTGAATCATATATAAGAAATTTAATGAAGAATATAAAAAGTTACGGTTTGTAAGATAAACGCAGTAAATCGTCGTGAGGTTCAATTTGGTGAGGAGGTTAATCCTAGGGTAGGGGGGTTTCCTTAAGGACACCTATCGTAAATGCAAGCTTTATAGGAAACAAAGCCTGACATTTATTTGCTATTTTTCGGTTATTATTTTTGACATTTTTTCCTCGGTTTTGCACCTTAGGTTTCCTACTAGGAGTTCCCAACCAAAATGTCAAATCCTTATAAATTTGTTCAACTAGTCGTCATTTTTACGCCTAATTTGCTTCGACTATAAAATACGAAGTCCAAAAAAAGTGTTATAAATAAAAGAAAATTGAAGCCAACATTTACCGTTGTGTAGGTATGAAGGGCAGCAATTTATAAGTAATTCTTTTTGTGGTGGCAAAGAACGTTTTATAGATATGTGTGTCAATTTAAAAACTTTTAAAAACGCCTCGGATTTTAAAAAATTTTTATTAAGAAAATCCGGTTTTTAATATTGATAAATCTTTGACTAACTTACTTAGCCAATTTTAAATTAAAAAAATGAGTCAACAAACATGTTAAAAAGATACTTTACTATTTCCAGTTTTTTACTTAAAAATACCTCCGTAAGTTTGAACCAAAACGGATTTAGCAAAAAAAAAACAAATGTCATATTACTAGGGTTTTATTCGAATTTGAAAGGATAAGGATGCGACTTTTTTACTTAATTTGCGCCAACATAGCCAATTCTTAAAACACTTGACTAATTTAAAATATTGATAATGCCAGGAAAAAGAATTAACGTTAAATTAATCGGACAAAAATGCGCGTTTTTAGTGTTTTTAACCTGGTCAGGCTAGCATAAACAAAAAAATCACTTTGATTTAATTTGCGATGTTTTGTCACGCGCTATTTAGCTTTTTCCTTCAATAAGAAGAACCACTATAGCAGCTACGTCCCTGGCCGAAACCTATATTCAATGTCTTTGGAGGAATTCAGCTATTTCAAGAGAAGTAAAAATCTTACTCCTACTAAGCTTTGCTTTTTAAGCGACAAAACAAAAGTGAAAATCGCAGCAAAGCAAGTTGTTTTGAAAATAGATTTTTTGTTAGAAAAAAAAATTGAGATAACCCCGAAACTGCGTTATTTGGGTGTGTTTGAAGCTATCTGAGCAATATCGTTGTGACGTCTGTCTGCGTGTATCTCTGTCCGTAACACGATAGCTCCTGAACCGCTGAACCCATTTTCATAAATGTTTAGGTGAAATAGTGTTTGACATTGTAACGAGCTGAATAGATTTTGGTCCAAATCCACTAATGCTTGATAGTTTTTTGACAATTAATTTTTTTTTTAAATGCGAACTTTTTAACGGAGCATCTTAACAATATGAAGCTTTGGAAATATAATGGAGCACTTTTATCTTAATAATTTGTGTAATACCTTGAAACTTCATAAAAGCCTTCGTTTCTGAGATATGTACAAAAAAACTGAAAAAGGGAAGTGTTCTAATAGGCTAGCTAGAAAGGTATCAGATCCGTCATGGATCCGTTTATTTTATTTCAGAAAATTGCATTTAAATGCAGTCAATTTGTATGTTTCCGTGGCATTTTTCAGGGGATAATGTAAAGTTGCATAATATTTTTCATATTATCTTTTGAACTATAGGTCGTTTTTGAGTTATATTGGTTTTAAATTCCTGTTGGAGTGCACTAATAATACGAGTTGAACCAGGATTACGTATAAGTAATCCTGGGCCAACTCGGAAATTATTAGTATACTTAAATAGGAATTTAATACTTTAGTACAAATTTAAATAACCTAAAATGAACTCAGAGAAATTCGTTTTGAAAAAATATGTAACTACAAATACTATAAACTGAAGAAAGTTGCTGTCAAGATTTGGCAATTTTGCAAAGCAGGATAATAGGAAACTATGCAAATTTTTCACTACATTAACCTCTCACAAGGTGCAGGAAAATATTAATAATAAGCTGTATATACAGGGTGATGCATTTGCAATATAGCGAATAAAAATTATAATTTTATTATGACTTTCTTGGAAACTAAATGATAAAAAATGTAATTTACAAATTCTAACATCACGTGACATTTGAGCCTTTTGGTTGCTGGTGGTTATTACTAGATTTATAATATGCGCGTTGGGCTGTGGCGTGGGCAAACACAATATCCTGCATATGTTTTTTTCTGTTTTAAACTGCTTAACTAACTATTACAACTCCTTTTTTATTCAATTTACTTTCACGGATAAATTAAAAAATATTCAAAATTCTGTCATATCCATCATGTCATAATCATTGCAAACCAAAAAATATACAAATTAATATAAACTACTAAATTTATTAGCATTCCAAAAACTGTATTTTTGACACTTCCCTTTTATTTGTTTATCGGATCTATGTGTAGAATTTTTGACAGTAAGTAAACCATTTACCAACAAAAATTGTATTTAGGACTTTCAAGCTATGCAACATTTCTGAGATCACAAGCCTCAAAATGAGTATTTCAAAACAAAATAACAGCCCGTTTTTCTATAATGAAAGTATAAAGGTACGGTTTTTTATATAAAGACAGTACGTTGCCACCATTAATCTTGTCTTACAAACTTTTGCAACGTTCTAAAGTTGTAATATTTCCTAAAGTGTCCCTAAATAAAAGTAAAATGTTGTTACCTTGTATGTAATATATAAATTTAGTCAGATAAAGCTAATACGTCGCTTATAGGTTAGGGTAGATATACGTCATACGTTTTTACCTCAATAAAACCGGCAACAGTGCCTGAGATGGCAGGACATAGCACATATCCAAAGGTTGTATATTGGCCTGAGGTCCGAACGTATTCCACGTATTTATCAAATATTAAAAAAAAATCTTTACCCCTCTTTTGAAATTCTGGTAAAGGAAGTTCCCCTCATCTCATATATGTACCTATATATGTGGTAACACCACTAGAAATAGGTGAGGTCAGGTCGGCATATCCTTAACGCTGAGGTGACAATGGCGCGTGCATCAATATATATATATATATATATATATATATATATATATTTATATATATATATATATATATATATATATATATATATATATGTATATATATATATATATATATATATATATATATATATGTCTGGCCGGTGGAGGGGTCACAAGCCAGTGACACTCTCTGCTGCTACAGGTATCGACGTAAGACCTGTACAGCCAGCTTCGCCTGCAGGGGGGGCCGTAGGCCTTCGGGATTCGCATCCCCGCAGACCCCAGCAAACCAACTGGCGGGTTAGCACCCCGCGGGTTGAGAATTACCTGCTCTCGTTGAACCAAACGAAGCCTCGGAACCCGCCCCAGACGTCGGGAGTGCGTCTGTGGGAAGATCGTTACAGTCCCTAGCACAAGAAGGCGGAGCGAGTGGCGCCTCTGAGCGAAACGGAACCACAAGGCCAAGCACCCCCAATCACGACACCCGGAGAAACAGCTTGGATCTGCAGGACGCAAGTCCACCGCAGGATCCCGCTGTAGCTCAAAGACGGGGAAGGCAGCATTGGACCAGGGAAATGAATCTCACACTGATGAATGCTTACTTCAAAGTCACTGAAGGGGAGACAAAGAAAACCAAGTACCGGGCAAGAATGGTTGAACTATGGAATGAAGCTTTTCCCGAGAAACAGTTCACATCGCAACACCTAGCGGCACAAATTACTAACATCAAAAAGCGTAAGTTGATATCTCCGGATGAACTAGCTGCAATGAAGGCTGAAGCAACTGAAAACCGGAACAGGAGGCCGCAACTGCTTAGGCAGTCACTAGCAAGGAGAAGCTTTATACCAGCGGCCCCAGATGAAAGGACTGAACCAAACGATGAGCCACAACAAGAAGAGGATCGACCAGTATCAGCCGAGATCAAGCTGCTCTTTCAAGAATTCCATCATAAATATGAAGGAGTAGAAATGCACGTAAGGCCAAAGCTATCACGCATTAAAATCACCTTAGAGGTCAAAAACACAATAGAAGCAATTAACACAACACTCAAAGGAGAGTTCACAAGATCTAATGACCTAGAAAACCTATGTCATAACGTATACTGCGCTGCTAGCGTTGCCACTAGCATACACGCGCAAACAAAAACCGCGCCTTCTACAACAACAAACGAAACCCAAAAACAACCTCCATGGGAGAAAAGGCTTGAAGAAAAAATCTCTGCCTTCCGGCGGGAGATTGGCGTATTACACTCGTATCTTACGACCGATCAACCCAAAAAGAAGCTAGAGAAGAAAGTTTTAAGCTATGCAAAGAGCGCAAAAATAAAGAAAAACGATGCGCAGTATCGGGAAAAACTACTCCTTAGGGTCGAGGTGTTAAAGCAAAAGATAGCAGCACTGGGAAATAGGATAAAAAGGTATCATAAGAGAACGCTTAGGCGGAAACAAAATGACCTTTTTATCAATAACCAGAAATTGTTCTTCAGGAATCTTAACGAGGAGAACCAAGGCCAAAATACAAACACAATACCCTCTAAGGAAGAAATGACTGAATTCTGGTCGAGCATCTGGTCCCAGAGAGTTGAGCATGACTTCCAGGCACAATGGATCGCTGCTGAAAAAGAAAGCGCGGCAAATTACACAGAGATGCCAGAGGTTACTGTCTCTGAAACAGACGTTAAGGAGACAGTAAAGCGACTCAAAAACTGGACAGCGCCGGGACTTGACGGAATACACAATTATTGGTGGAAGGGATTCTCACACACACACAAGATCTTAGCGAACCTGATTCAAAACGCATTAAGGAATCCACGCGAAATCCCCACATATCTCACGCTTGGGCAGACACACATGCTGCCTAAGAAAGGAAATTTACAACAGGCCAAAAACTATAGACCAATAACGTGTCTTCCGTCGGCTTACAAGATACTGACTTCCATCTTAGGGCACAAGCTTAATGGTCACCTTAAAGTGAACAAAATATTAGCATGGGAACAGAACGGATGTAAGCAAAAAGCTAGAGGATGCAAGGAACTCTTGGTGATCGACAACGTCATAACCAAACAAGCAAAAAGACGCCAAAAAAATGTTTCCATGGCATGGATCGATTACCAAAAGGCGTATGACTCGGTACCACACTCATGGCTGATAGAAGTCCTTAAAATTTACAAGGTTGACCAAAATCTGATAGGTTTACTACAGCATTTAATGTCGACATGGAGGACGACTCTGACAGTCAGGGGGGGGACCAACTCATACAGCACACAAGAGATATCTGTTCGCCGAGGAATATTCCAAGGCGACAGTTTTAGCCCACTGTGGTTTTGCCTAGCCCTTAACCCACTAAGCAACATGCTTAACAGAAGTTCATACGCATACACAATCGATGACCATGCAAAAATATCGCACGTCTTTTATATGGACGATCTCAAACTGTATGGAAGAGGACAACAACAGTTAGAGGGAGAGCTGGAGCTTGTTAGAAGCTTCAGTGAAGGCATACAAATGAAATTTGGACTTGACAAGTGTGCGGTCGTCCATGTAAGGAGAGGTAAACTGGTGGAGCAAGGCGATATCACACTGAGGGATGGAGGTCGGATCAAGGAACTAGGGACAGAAGCCACTTACAGGTATTTGGGTATCCAACAAACCTACGAGATACGACAAAAGGAAAACAAGGAAGGGGCAGAGCGCGAACTGATCCGGAGGGTACAGAAGATACTAAAAACGCAATTAAATGCTAAGAACAAGATAGCAGCAATAAATACCTGGGCAGTACCAGCTTTTACATACACCGCCGGAGTACTTTCATGGTCAAAAACTGACCTGGAAAGATTAGATCAGAGGATCAGAAAACTCCTCACTAAGAACGGATTACTGCACCCTAACTCAGCAATCGAACGACTGTACCTATCTCGTAGGGAAGGAGGGCGTGGACTGAGCAGTCTGCAAGCCTCAAATATCAAAGAAAGAAAAATGCTCAGAAAATACTTTAATAAACACAATCAGCCAGTACACAGAAGTATACGAAACTGGGATAAAAAGATCACTCCACTGAACCTGGCAAATCCGGAGGAGCCAGAGGAAGATAATCTTTCTCAGCAGCTTAAATCCAACTGGCAAAGAAAAGTGTTGCACGGGAGGTTCTACACAAGTCTGCATCAACCTGAAGTAGATATTGCCGCATCTAACTCCTACCTAACAACAGGGTACCTTTTCCCAGAGACCGAAGGAGCTCTCCTCGCGATCCAAGATCAGGTCGTTAAAACGAGAACATATACCCGACATATCCTCAAGCAGGAGGTAGAAACAACCAAGTGCAGACTTTGTAATATAGCTGAGGAAACCGTACAACACTTGGCATCGGGTTGCTCCGCCATTGCTAACACCAAATATCTGGAAAGACACAATAACATGGGTAAAGTGGTTCATCAGATGGTCAGTCTAAGTAAGGGTTTGCTGGAGAAATTCACTCCTCACCATATGTACAGTCCACAGCCACTGCTTGAAAATAATACCACGAAGATCTACTGGGACGTTACCGTAGAAACAGATAGAGCAGTGGAGCACAACCGACCGGATATGGTTGTGTGGAACAAAACGGGAAAAACGGCAATTATAATTGATTTTACTGTTCCGCAAGATTATAACTTGGCTAAAGCCTATGGAGAAAAAATAACGAAATATCAAGCATTGGCTCAGGAAGTAAAAACCATCTGGAACTTACAAAAGGTGACAATAATGCCAATAGTCATCAGCGCCAACGGCTTGGTACACAGAAAAACCATGCAACATATAACAGAGCTTAGCATGCCAAATAGTGCTATCACATGGATGCAGAAAGCCGTTGTACTTGGGACCGTTGGAATTATTCGACGGACTGTCTCGCCGTATTAACACTAGCAGTGTCCTTGGCGACAATGAGCGCCCGGACACTGTTAGCCAAAACCACGTATGTGTGAATTAAAAAAAAAAAAAAAAAAAAAAAAAAAAAAAAAAAAAAAAAAAATATATATATATATATATATACTATAACCGGGCCCGGAAAGCTAAGATTTTTTTAGATATTTTCCACATATTTCATGAAGACAAACATAAAATAGCATAAAATACAGTCTCATGGGGTCTCGCCCCTCTCCCCCCCCCCCCGTTAGTAAATCAAAAAGGCCTCTATTTTGGATCCGCTATTTTAATTTTTTTTAAGTTTAATTCAAAAATCACAATCAGCAACCTTTAAGACTAAAAATTTTAATATTGGTTTTTTAAGTGAAAAAGTCGGCCGTTTTGGATCCGCTATTTTGACTTTTATTTTAAATTTAATTCAAAAATCACCTTAAGCTACAAACAATGCGACGCTTAAAAAAACACATTGTCGACATTTGCGACGCTACTACTTTTATGTAATCACTCTATTAATTACTGAAAGATTATGTGTAATTAAACAAATATCTGGAAGCAGAACTGTATTTCCCAGCTAGGTAAAACATTGGCATGCCCGGTAACTTTTATACAGTGGAGAAGGGGGTTTAGCAATAAGAAAAATTCAAGCGCCACATGTGTTTTAATGCCAATGTCTTACACAAAGGATTTTAATTGAAATACAGGTCAACTCAAATGTTGTAGCCAAACCATAAAACTCTACTCACTTTCGAGCTTTCCAGATTATTTGTGTACGTAAAAAAACAAAAAAAATTGACTAATAATAAAATAAAATTTTAAAAGATCCTAAATGAACTTTTAACCCGGAGTTAAAAATAAACCAAGTCATAGACCTATCCATTTTCAACCCACTGGTTAAAATGGCACGAATAGAGAACAATTTTTAGGTAGATAGTCTAATCTCCAACAGGTTATAGTGTACCTACGTTTGAGTCAGTAGTGTGAGACTCAATTACCTACTTTTAAGGTTTAAAAAAAATACACTCCAAAATGAGTCCATCATTGGGGAGATCCAGACCAAATATCTGCTGTCATCATTCTACGTTGGATGGAATGAGTCAGACAGCAACCCAGTCCGAGATCTACCCCATGAGGTAAAACAATGTTATAAAAACACTAAAAAATATAACCTCATTTTGAATCACTCTATCTCTCTTTTGTCTCTGCAAAGGTGGTCATTGGGCTGTACAAATAATGTAAAAATTTATTTCATCTTGTTTATTTTAAGGCTGAGGTTGATACTGGAAAACATGAGATATACTTCGAAAATTGATGGAAACAAGTTAGGGCCAAAATAGCAAACAATAGCGATTTCACAGTAATACTTAACCTAATTATGCCGCAAAATTTTGGTAATGACTACAAACCTTTATCTTGCGTTCACAAGAAATGCAAAAATTATTATATGAACAAAATTATATCTAAATGGTTTGCTCCTACCTTGGTCCTTATTATTTAATTAATGTTTTGTTATATCCTGTGAATACCAGACATTTTCCCTGCAACTCCGGGTCCTGGTCCTGCCTACGCCCACCCTGAAGATCACTTAGCACATGATGCTAGGGCAGCACATGGTCAAAACTATACCTGGATTCTTGCCCGATCGTAAAACCCTGTGGAAAATTAAATATTTCAGTTTCCTGGAATTCGTCGGTTTGACGATTTAATAAAATAAAGCAGATGTCAACAGGTGAACTAAAACAACCCTACATACCTTTTCCAGGGTTACCAGTGTTACTGCTGAATTCGATCCTGGTTCCACGTCCAGGTTGCTGTTGGAATGGACTCCACAACTGTCGACAAGGGAGAAAAACAATATATAGTTTTTATCCAAAACGTGGTTTAAAAAAAATTTCTTATAGAAAAAATAACGGTGGCTCACACAATTGAATGAACAATAGTTACAATTTGGGAGGCACTCAGAACTTAATATTATCTTAAAGAATCCACAAATAAAAAAAATCGAACTCACCAATTCCTTTTCTCGTTCTTAGAAATATGGCGTAGACCACCTTGACTCCCTCAATCCAGAGGATGTGAGCCGTAACTCTCGTACTCAAATACGCAAAAACAACGGACTCACACGTTTACCGTTTTTGGAATAATTCTGCAATTCTGCAGTGCCAATCACCAAACAAAAAAAAAATGGCGAACCAAAAAGACGGCCAACAGCCCAGCCAATTTATTTAGAAAAAAAAAGCACACCTTATCCAAATATGAACAAGCCAGAAGTCTTCTCTTAATTAGGTGGGGTAATCTAGTACCAACGGAATGTTCCCGGTAAAATTCAAATAAAAACACAAAACTACTTACAAAAACTATAAGTTTCTTGAATTTTGCCGTCTTTAAGTTGGCCAACCTACTAACGTCGCATTTTCCCAAAAACCCACCAATCAGCGAGCACATTAGTAATTCAGTAAAAAGTCTGTAGAGGGCAGCATCAATCAAGGAGACATTTCAAACCCGTCTACTGCGCATTGAGGTGTTGTCGGATCTATTTCTACGGAAACCCAATAACTGCTTCTCTACGGATCCACAAACGAGGATTTCGAAGTGCACAGATCAGAACAAACATCGAAACGGACCATTGCCAACATAGAAATTAGGGGAAAAATAACCGGTTAGACTATAAGAAGTTTAGTACTGAAACCATCAATTACTGGAAATCAGAGCAAGCATCAAACCCAGGAATATTCGAACACTCAGCCAATTCCCATACGAGTAAAGCCATACTAAGTGTAGAATTTAGTTGCATTTTAGTTATATTTTTAGTCAAAAGTTTTTCTCTGTTCTTTATATATGCTTTCTATAAGATTCATACATTTTAGACACCATTTTTGTAAGATATTTTTACATTAATAAAGTTGTTTTGAAACGGCATGAGGATGCTCAGATGTTAAGTTTCCTCACCACTAGCTAGCCCTACATAATCCTTCAATCCGACTAACTGAGTTAGATATTAACTTTATTTAACTATGATTATATATTAATTTACATAATATCAAAATACGATTTTGTTTATTCTTTTAGTCCTGGTTTTCATCCCTCGTTTATCCCCAATTTACAAAAGTGCATGACTTGTATTTATTTTATCTTGTCCCCTGATTAAAGTTGTAAAGATATCAAAGTGGTCGGAGCCTCAGTTGTTTCTGGTCGAACCTTGGACCTAAATATGCTTTCGTGCTACCAAAGCAAGCTAATCCGTGAAAAAGAAGAGATCCGGGAAGAGAAACCATTGTACTAATATCCTCGAAAATATGAATAAACGAACGTCCCATCGATACTGTTCTTAACACCATTGTAAATACTTTACTACGGATGTGGCAACGCCGCCAAGCCCACAGTTTATACCGGGTAGATTTGATTAGAATGTTTTTCTAATTTCGTTTATTTATCGAACGTACACGGTAGCTAGCAAAACAGCTGATTATTCAGTTCAAAACGTAAATAGACAAAAATACCCAATTTCAAAGATGTGTGATTTTTCCCGAGCCTGTGATCTTAAATTCCAATTACAATGCCTAGATAATGCCGCACAGCCCTTACAGTACTAGGGGGGAGTGCCTCCTCTATAAGATAACTTTTTGTACAATATATAACCTCAAAACCCAGCTCTATAAAATACCCTTAATGTGTTGTGTAGAAAAAAACGAGTCGAATGTTGGTTATTTTCAGAAACAAGACCAATATGTAACGCGTGCCTTAAGCGTAAAAATGACATGTTACATAAATTACATTGCATTATTACATTTTATGTTATAAATAAAGACCTTCAAGTTCCAAATTTGATATATGGGTTATAAATGCAAAATTTAACCATTTTGAAAGCGCCGTTTTGATTTTTTTTAGGTTTAAGTCAAAAACTGTATTACGTAGCCTTAACACCGTATTGCTTTAAATTTTAAACAGATCGGTTTATAAATGGAAAACTTCACCAATTTCAATTCGCTATTTTGAATTTATCTGCTAAAAAATATTAAATTATAATGTCACCCGAACTATATACACCAGCCAAATATAAAATATGTAGCTCATCGGAAAGTAGTTGAAAAAGCTATGTCGCAAGATTTTAAAGGATAGCATAAATAAACCGTTTAATAAACAAAATTGCAAATAAAAACTAAGGCAGCGCACGACGGTGAGTTTTCTCGGCGGCAAGTTGGCCCGACGGCTAATCGGGTCGGCTACGAGCTAACCATGCGGCAAATCGGGTCGGCGCACTTATTTTATGATAAAAGCCTGCCAAAATTCTAATTATTCAATATTAGCGTATCAAAACAATTTTTTGTTGTTATATAGATAAAAGTATAGAGAATAAAAAATTGTGTCGGTTTTTTGCATTTATAATAAGAACCGGGTACACGATGTTACCTAATTTTGATGATTTTGTGGCAGACCTATTGCTATACTTAGCATTGCAGACTTTGCTAAAAATAAAAAGTTTGTTCACCTGTTTTGTTGTACTTCAGGGTTCGTCCGAGTTCAAATTCTTCAGAAAACGCTTTTTAAAAATAATGGCAAAGACAAATATTTTTATATTTTTTTGCTTTAATTAACTCAATCAATTACTTACCCATGCTGGAAATAGACAATAAGGAATATTTTGGAAAATAAAGGATAATACGATGAGAAAGAAGTTAGGTTTTACAAAAAACGCAAAAACGCATTTTTTTTAGTTGTGCCACTAACAAAGCAAAGCAGCGATATATTGTTCTATATGAATTTGAAAAAACTGGTTGAAATTTTTGCGATTTTTTTTATTAACTCCTACAGCGGCGTATCGTATAGGGGGGCAGGGGGGGGGGCAAACGCTCCCCCCCGCCCCTCTGTGCTTGGCGCCCCTGGCGTCCTTTGAGAAAAAAATAGAAAAACTAAATTTAACGCAAAAACATGGTGGGTGTGTTATTATTTAAAAAAAAAGGTTTGTAATTTATTTGACTCCCATACCTATATTTGCGCCGCTTAAGGTCTTCGCCTCCCCGCCCTTTTATCCACGACACGCTACTGAACTCCTAATAATGGAAAATTATATTGCATTTTTTTTAAATTTATTACTTAAGAAAATAGAATGATTTTAAATAAAAAATATACTTATTTTTTATTAATTTTTATTGGAAATATAAAGTTGGCGATGTATATCTTGTTAGCAAGAAATTACCTTATTTGCATAATTTCAAAACTGGGCATTGAAAATGTTAAATTAGCTATTTTGACAAAAAATCTCTGTTTTACTTATTAGGGTGTACCAGCCCATTTATGGAAATATAAATTTTTGCTAAACATGACATAATTTTGGCCAGTTTTCAGTATAAAATACCGCTATGTGCGGCGGCGAGTTGGCCCGGCGGTGAGTTGGCCCGGCGGTGAATTGGCCATGGCGTATCGGTAGCGACGTATTGTCCTAGAGCCTCACCAGAAGGTGTATTCTGCGTATCAAAACAAAATATATTTTGGGATTTGGGGGGGAAAATTGTCCCTTTTTCGGCGAGATTTGCGGGACTTCTAGTCGTCTTAATTAAATCGTAAATAGTCTAATTTATTCTATAACGGCTTTAAAATAGTAATTGTAAAAGAAAACCGTAATGCCAGACTTTATCAGAGGCTAATGACGTATTCTATGATTACCTTGATTTCTAAACCTACCCAATATTTTCTTCGTCAAGCGGATTGCCTGAAGTGGGCTGCTCTTTAGAACCGCAGCCCATTTGAGATGTAAGACTTCCTAGAGTGTAAAAAGGAGACCAGTGAGATTGCATTGAAAATATTTCATAGTGCTGTATAATTTTAAAAAAATAATTAATTTGTTTATGAGATATAGATATCAAAATCTGAAAAACAGATATATATTAAAAAAATTAGGAAACTGAAATCCATAACTTACTTTGCTTCTAATGTAAAATCTACAAATTCCAGTTAATTTATTTTAATGTTAGACAAAATTTTCCAAAATAATTTTATATTATGTTTTCAAAACCTATTTAGAGTTCCAGGTATTTTAAGGTTTCCTAACTTTTTTAAAATATTGCACTCCCAGATTTTGCCCAAAATATATCTAAAGAAGCCTTGCGTTTACGTAGTTTAGTTGATCCTTATTTTCATCCAACACCAATCAACAATAAGGTACTACTTTATTTACGAAAAACATCACACCTTCCTTAATAAATAATAATTTTTATAGTTTAGATGAAGTTACTAGAGCAAGACAAGAGGAACAAAAAAGACAAGAAGAAATATTTATTACAAGTATAACCAGTATTAAATCACTAGGTAGATATGAAGTTAAGAGTTTAAAGACGCTTTGCCCTCAAGTAAGTAATATTTTAATAAATAGTTTCAGCTGCGCTACGCATTTGTCCATAAAACTGCACATTGGCATCTGATCTAGCGCTCTATTTTTTGTTTAAAATTGAGTTTATGTTGATGTGTATACCTTAATGATAGTGGAGAATGTATAATTGGCATTAGAGGTTACACTATTTTGTTTTTGTTTTTTAAACTGCTCCTAATTTTTTGATGCCCAATTAACCAATCGTGATTCTATGATAACGTTAAGGCGCCCGCAGACTGCCGTAAGATAACGTAGATACGTAAGCTGCTAACGCTTGCGTCTTGACCTTGACGAAGTGCGCTTGCGTGACCTTGACAAAGTGCGCTTGCATAACTATCAAATCTGATGCCTACATTCAAATATGTAGCCCAATTTAAACAATTTAATATTAGAGAGGTATAATATAAGTAGTTATGAGATTTGAGTAGATTATTTGAGTAGGGATTATATAAATATTTGTGACAAAAATCTAATCAGCGCTCTATAAAATTTTACTTGAAAATTTTATGAAAATCGGTTCAGTGGCTTCTATATCGTGGGCCGGATAGATATACACACACAGCGACACGGACATACGTCCCGACGATATTGCTGAGATAGGTCAAAATACACTCAAACAACACATTTTCGGCGTTATCTGAAAAACATTTTTTAGTCGAAAGCAATACCAAGGTAAAAATTAATAAAACCTAAGAACCAACAAATCTGTAAAAATAACTTGACAAATGATTTCTTAATTAATTATTGTTATTTTATTGTTTGTTTTATACTGAAAAAGAAATCCTAATACGTTTTCAAAGAAGGAAAAGATTATGACTTATTTCTTATTTACTGAATTTATTCCAAGCACTTATTTTTATTTTTTTGCATAGAATTCGAATCCGCCACACAGGCAAAAATTTTAAAAAATCTAATTTTTTCGTAGATTTTATCCACAGCTATCGCAGCTTCATTTCATATAGCAGTAGGAATAGGATTAGCTTACTCTGCCATTTTGTTGCCTCAGTTAAAGAGTTCAAGTACAGATATAGAAATAAGTGAGAGTGAGGGAGCATGGATAGGTAAGATACATTTTTTTACTTTGGCATCTCTAGTGCTTTAAGTTTAATTTTTATTTCAAAATTCAGAAGTCTGTAAATAGGTTAACGTTCAATTCCATTATACTACACGGTGGTCCTTAAGGATAAATAAGTTTGTCAAAAATGTAACATTTGGTCTCCTCAAAACCACCTTCATTAAAATTCCACCTGATCAGAAACTCAAAATATTTCGATTTTTTATTTTTTTTTGTTTTTAGGAGATCTTTATTTAATGAGTTACTTTTTCGTTTTCAATATAAGCACAAAATATCTTTTTTCTATAGGCGTGCGGAAAAGTCCACTTTTCCGCACGCATTTTAGTGTGGAAAGTGTCACTTTTTCGCACTAGTGCGAAAAAATATTTTTTCCGCACTAGTGCGGAAAAGTAAATTTGTTACGATTTTGAGGTGTTCTATAACATTTAGACCGTTCAAAATACATTTGTATCTTTCCTAGCACACGAAATATCCTAAAAATATTCAAATTGACTAAAATTCTGCTATATTTTCAATATTTTCGATAAAATAAAGTTTTCAGTAAAATAGGTTCAAATTATAAGTTTTAAACCTCCCCGGTTAAATATCGTCATTGTCAATGTCAAACAACAATGAACACTAGTGGTTTTAGATTTGGCATCTTAAATCACCATAGCAACAAAGTACAAACAAACTGTCAAAACAAAGCCAATTTTGCAGATACAAGCGTGTTTTGAATTTTTCAAACAAAAAAATCAGATTTTCAATGGATTCTTCGGACGAAGATCTACCCCAGTCAGTTCTAGAAGCCGCTAGAATGTGAATAATAATAATTGATTTGATTAAAACGTTTTGAATATAAATAATTTTCTGATTAATTTTTAGTCTTTTCCTCACGCTTATAGAAAAAATAGTGTACCTAACTCGTGCGTAAAGTGTCTTTTCCGCACTTGATTGCTGGCCAAACTCCGCTATCGCGTCGTTTGGCCATCTGCAATCGCGTGCGGAAAAGAGGCACTTTCCGCACTAGTTAGGTAAACTACTATTTTATATAATGAAAATATATATAAATAGAATTCCAAGACTTACATATACACTTTTAAAAAACTATATTTTATTTGTGCCTCTCGGCTTAAATATATGAAGTTACCAGTATGAAAGTCTAACAATAATTGAATTAAAATCTTTAGACAATTAATATTGTAAAGAGGTCTGTTTGTTTATCGGCCTGCTTGCATCCGTCTGTTGAGTTTAGATAAACCCACATCTAAGGAAATAATGAAAAAATCAGACAAAGATCCTCTGCATTTTCTGCCCCAAAATTCATACTCGGATAGGTTGGTTTTTATTGTCGCCAACTAACAAAGCCGAAGTAGTTACAGTAATAAAAAAATATTAAAAAGGACTATTCTTCTGGAATAGATAACTTATCCCTCAAAATATTAAAAAATCTCCCAGATGATGCCCTTAATGCACTTACTGAATGCATAAATTACTCCTTTGTTACTGGTATCTTTCCTGACAGTCTAAAACTAGCAATAATGGTACCAATTTTTAAAGACGGAGATACCGATGGCTCTTCAAGTTACCGTGTCATCTCATTGGTAAATACGCTTTCAAAGATATAGAAAGAATTCTTAGAACTAGCCTGCTTGAATACTTAGATAAAAATGAAATACTTAACTTTACAGAGTTTGGTTTTCAAGAAAAGAACAGTACCAATGATGCCATTTTCTCTTTTCTGGAAAAACTATATTTGAGTCTTAATGATGGTGAGAGGGCCGCGGCAGTGTTTTGTGATTTTTCTAAGGCGTTCGATTGTGTCGATCACCGGATACTGCTGCGGAAATTAAGCCATTATGGAATCAAAGGTAGGAAGTTGGAGTGTAAAAAACCCAAAATGGCTTTTGGATACTTTTTATGGGATCGCGGGTGAAACAAAATAGACCGGTTCGAAAATAGGAAAAATAATTTCCGCGGTGAACCTTCAAGCTAGTAAAATATTTGCCTACCTTCTATGCTGCAGTCGTAAATCGAAAGAGGTCGAACGCAGGGCATATCCCTCGCTCTTGATGTTCTCTCCATAGTTTCAGAGTGGGAGAAACACACGCGACTATGCGCGAAAACTGCGGCCAATAAAGGCACCCAAAGGCTCATATACATAGAAGTATATTATTAAAGCGAAAAATGTAATATTAATTAATTTTAATTATAACTATTTATCGAATCAGCAAAAGACATAAAAGAAAAATTCTAACATTTATCCCTAAATAAGGAATAATTGTATTAAATTTATCCAAAATCCAACATACCGGCCACCAAGTACGGCAAAGCGGTATTTCAAAAATAAAAATAAAAAGTAAAATAGAACAAATAGTATTAACGCGTCACTTAAGAATTAAACTAATTTGATGGCAAAGGACAGATTTTAACCACCGGACGCTTAAACATACCAGTCTTGGTTTTGACATTAACTACACGGGTTACACCATCACGCCCAGGACACACCGAATCAATTTTCCCAAGTCTCCACTGGAGAGGAGAAATGTTATCTTCCTTCAATACAACGAGAGTACCGGGTTATATAAGAGAGGTATCTCTATCCCATTTACCCCTTTGCTGCAGAGAATGAAGATATTCTTTATGCCATCGATTCCAAAAGCTTTGATGTAATTGGGTTAATAACTACCACCTATCAAGTCTATTAATTTGAATAGAACTAAGATGATGGTCAGGGACAGTAGAAAGTGGAGCTAAAGTGAGAAAGTGCCCGGGAGTCAAACAAGATAAATTGTTTGGATAACTACTCAACGAGCACAATGGTCGGGAGTTGAGAACTGCCTCAATCTGGGTGAGGACAGTATACATCTTCTCATAGGTAAGGATCTGTTCCCCTATTATTTTTACTAAATGCGATTTCACGCTTTTAATGCCTGCCTCATGAAGCCCTCCAAAATGAGGGGCGGAAGGCGGCAAAAATTGCCACTCAATTTTTTCATTAGCGGCGGCATTCGCCATGCAATCAGCTAAATATTTAGAATAGAATAGAATATCACTTTATTGCCAACAAGCTTGTAAAATCTACAATGTAATTCTTGCAAAAAAGCAACGTCAAGAAAAAAAAGACCAGAAATCCTACAGCACTCCAGTACAGAGAAACTCAGCCTCCAAAGTGCTGCAACATTCCATGGTTCACAAGTTACTTATGTCATTACACTGTAATAAAATATTGGTAAAATCCAAGTGCTTTAAATAACAAAATTAATTCTAAAAATAAAATTCTAGAAACTTTTCATTCAAATACAAAAATGTTAAAACTAATGCACAGACAAAAATGTTAAAATGGCATTGTTAAAATGCCAAAGTGACACTAAATACAAAATTAAAAAACCATAAAATGCAGTTAAACTTAAAATTAGCTTTAACATTACCTAAAAATCAAAAATTAAAATTGTACAAAACTTCTTCCAGCAGAAAATTACTGACTAGTTTTTTAAATTTCTCAAGGATGTTCTCCTTTTTGAGAGTCTCAGGAAGCCTGTGAAAAGCCTTAACTGCCATATACTCAGGACCCCGCTCAAAAAATGATGTTTTATGTTTGGGTATTGCTAGGCCTTCTCTGTTTCTTGTAATAATGTGCATTTGGTCACCATAAGAATCTCTGTTATGAGGAAATAAATGAATTTTTTTTTTACAAAAGTTACCAAATGCAGAAAATACAGAGAAGGAACAGTCAAAATTTTTAAGTTCTTGAAGTGAGGTTTGCAGGTAGCCCTTGGGTGTATTCCTAAAATAGCCCTTATTATTCGCTTCTGTGCTACAAATATTTTGATTGCATCGCTAGATGAACCCCAAAATATAATGCCATAACTGATTATGCTTTGAATACAAGCAAAATAGTACACTCTAAAACTATCCACTGTTATAACCTCTCTTAACCTTCTTGTAACTGCACTTGCACCATTTAATTTTGAATATAAACTATTAATGTGAAATTCCCAGTTTAATAGTGGATCTATGATTACCCCCAAAAGTTTTACTTTTTCGGTGTTTTCTATTGATTTGTGATTTATTCTTACTAATAGAGATTCTTTCGGTTGACCATTTTTACTAAATTTAATTAAAGCTGTCTTTTGTACATTTAGACTCAAATTGTTTTCATTACACCAGGCCGCCATCTCCTCCGCTGCATGTGTGCACCTCCCCGAGAGACCAGTTAGGGTAAGATCTGCCTCCCCACATGATGTATCATCTGCGAACTGGGCCAACATGAGAGCATCTACTCTCTCGGAGAGATCACCCACATACAGCAGGAAAAGAAGCGGTCCTAGGATTGATCCCTGTGGGACACCCTGTTTGATTTCGGACCATTCTGAAAAAAACATTTTGTTATTGTTTTGAATACAAACTATCTGCTTTCTGTTATTTAGATAGGATTCCAACAATTTTAAAACAACACCTCTGATCCCCAGACGTTCCAATATACTCAACAGTAATCTAAAGTTCACTGTGTCAAATGCCTTCGAGAGGTCAAAGTATAATCCTGCTGTGTGTTTTCCTTTATCAATATTTTTCATTACAAACTTTAAAAATTCATAAATTGCAAGCTCTGTTGACTTTTTCTTCCTGAATCCATACTGATTGTCTTTTAGTAACTTTTGTTTTTTATAAAATCTATAAGCCGATTATACAATGCCCTCTCAAAGACCTTAGACACAGAAGGCAGCAATGATATGGGCCTGTAATTAGCTGCATTTTTTTTATCACCTTTTTTGTAAATTGGCTGAACTTTGGCCTCCTTTAGTTTTGCTGGAAAAAAGCCTACCGTAAAACTTTCATTTAATAAATAAGAGAGTATGTCACTCACCTCATTTGCGACTGCTTTAAGAATAGCAAGAGGAATTTCGTCCATTCCATTTGAAAATTTGTTTGGAAAACTTTGAATAATATTAAAAATTTCAACTGGTAAAGTTTGTTGCAAAAATATGGATTGAGGATGATAAGGAATAGTTGTTTCTAAAGTTTTATCAGTAACGGGAAGGTCAAACTGCTTTTTAAAAATTGATGCTACGGTTTCTGAGTCATTTATTTCTGTTTCATTCTGCTGTAAGGTAATTCTCCCTCCCATTGTTTCTTTATTTGTCTCTTTTTTAAAAATTTTCCAAATTGTTTTTCCCTAATTTTTAGAATTACATATTAGGTTCTCGTTAGTTTGCTTTTTTAAGTCACACAAGTATTTTTATATATTTTTTTTCTCAGTTTTATATTTTGTGTAGTTTTCATGTGTACTGATAATTTTGCAATTTACATAAAGATCTTTTATATATGCTTTATACTTTTTTGTTTCTTGATTTATCCATGAATCTGGTTTTTTATAGTAGTCGTTTTTAATGGAAAAGACAAGTCAAAATGATAATACAGTATGTTATTAAAACAGTAAAATTTTTCCTCAGGATTTTGTAAGGCAAATACATCTTCCCAGTTTAGCCGAAGCAACGTAGTTAGTGGCATTATCACTATGTATTCGAGAGCACCTTCCTCTTCGGCTTATAAAACGACGCAATGAAGCAAGAAATGCGGAGGCGGATAAATCCGGAGCTAACTCTAAATGTACACTCTTAGTGCTACAGCAAACAAATAGAGATAAATATGCCATCTGAGTACGACACCCTCTATAGCGAGACATACTAATTTGGAAAGGTCCACCAAAATTTTGCATTGCGTAATGCGATAGCTAGGTAAATCACCCATTTTTGTTCTATAGGCTTAGGATTCACCCTAAAACAGCGAAAACAACTCTAGACTATGCGACGAATGGCTAGTTTTGGACTCAATATCCCAAATTGTTGTACTTTAAAGTACTGCAAAGCTTGCTGTCCGCAATGTAAAAATCTCCTATGAAAATCTTCAATTATAAGATCAGTGAGTCATGTTGTAAGGTGGCCCCGCCCACCATAACGCACAATCGACTAATTGAGAAGGAAGTATGGGTCGACTGGCTAGATCGGCAGGGTTGTCTTCTGATCTGATGTGATACCAGCAATCAGGTGCTACATTATCTTGGATCTGACTGACCCGATTTGAAACAAAAGTATGCCATCGATGAAGAGGCGACTTTATCCAACCAGGCATAACTTTTATAAACATTTGGAATGCTATAGGTATCCAAAACAAACTTAAGCAATTTAGATGCCATTAGAGCAGCACTTAACTCTAGTCTAGGAAGACCCAATTTCTTTAGGAGAGCGACTTTACTTTTTGCGTAAAGCAAATAGGTATATATAGAACCATTTGCAGAAAGTAGGCGAGGGTATACGCAACTTCCATAACCTAATTCTGAGGCGTCCCCAAAAGTGTGAAACTCAAAACAAATATATTCAGAGAACAAACAATATCGAGGTATTTCTAAGCAAGATAAACTTGATAAGTCATGTTTATAATCTGTCCACTTTTGAGCTATAGTGGAGCGGCGTAGGGCATAAAAAAGGGGTTCTCCTGCACCAAGGTGATGATGGTTGCCAAGATATATTTTTTGAAACTTGGATGTCTCCTGACTACGAAAATATATCCTGACCTCCCCCCCCCCCTCTCGGTCATACCACATCCACCCCCTTTCAACCCCTTAAAATTGATTCTTCAATATCTCAGTAATCAGCAGTGATAGAAAAAAAATTTTTGCCTGTTGTTTTTGTAATAATCTCTAGATTAGAAATAAAAGTTTCAAACAAAGAATCTCTAGATTGTATGTTGTAATAACACTCTATTGCATATCTCGAAAACTAAACAAGATAATAAAAAAAAAATATGTATTTTCAAAAAACCAAATTTTTTATTTTTCCCCATATTTTCTAATCCAAACCAGATACAAAAAAAATGTTTGTACAAATATTTTTCAACCGTTTTCGCTCTTTTTAAAAAGGTATATATCTATGGGGTTTTGTGAACCCACGCAATAGCACTGTTTGATTGTCTACGTTTGAGGTATTTTGTCGCAATTTAGGGTGCCTCCTTATAATAAAAATCTTATTTGGCCGCCTACCCCTCTAGTCATTCCCCCCCTTACCCCCCTTAAATATTTGAATTTAAATCTACCATATCTCGGCAACGGCAAGAGATAGAACACTTTTTTTTTACTGTTGTATGTCTATTGACAAGTAGATTGTGCAGTGTATTTGCATATCTCAAAAACTAAACAAGATATAAAATAAAACAACTGGTTTTTTAATATTTAAAAAATTTTATTTTTCCCATATTTTGTAAACTAAAGTAGATATGAAAAAAAAACTTCAAATAAATGGTTTTCTGCTGTTCTTCTTTACACAAGTTTGATTGGTGCTAAAACGCAAAAGCATATGAGTAGGTAAGTAAAATTCAACTTCGACAGGGTCATTTCCGTGACCATAAAATATCTTTTAAGACATAAATATAGCAGCCTAAAAATACTTAAACTATTACCCTTTCACGCTCTCTCCCTCCCCTACAGACCCACCCCACCATTATCCATGATCACAAAAATTAATAAGATAGGTAGGTTTTACTTAATATTTAATGAACACATTTTTTGCTGGTGTTGATAGTCCAAGAAAGGGCTCTACTTGAAGAATCCGGTTGCTGTCGCTCTGATCCTTAAGCATTATAAGATATTCAAGATGGTGGTCAATTAAGGATTAAAATTTTTCAAATAAAAATCAAGAATGGCGGCAATCAATAGCTATTGGGGTCCCATTAAACATAGTAAAAACCCCGACACACTTCCCATTAGGGACATTGTCAGAATGTAAAAGATATGAAATGTGAGTAAAATTCTTACAAAATAGTTAAAAATTAAAAGGGAAGGGGATCGGTACTTTTTCCATGTTTAGTGGAACCCCAATAGCTATTGATTGCGCCCGGTCTTGATTTTTATTTCTAAAATATATGTACATTTTTATGCTTAAGGATGCCAGAGCCCATATACATTCCAATACTTAGGAATATACATATACATATACAGAGGAAACTGTATCAGTGTGTCCTTTACAAATTCCACACATTGGTCTGCGATAAAGACTGTAAATGCTTAATTAATATGTGCTTAATATTTTTATTTCCTAATGTGTGCTTCACGAAATGAAAGTTGCCATGGGTTAAAACTTGACAAGTTCTACACCCCGATGGGTATATGTATTAGAGTTAGGTTTTAATTAATTTTGATACTGTAACAAAACAAGTAATATATGTTATATGAAAATATCCTGCCTACACTTAGAAGAAACCAGAACCTTCTATGAAACCCGAGAATCTTCCAGATAAGAAGCTTATTCTGCTGACTTGCGTTTCCCATGAAATAAAAAACACGTGCATTCAAGCCGAATCAACACTTTATTTCTCAGAACCTTTCAAGATAAGAAGACCATTCTGCTGACTTGCGTCTCTCACGGAATAAACAACACGTGCATTCCTGCCGAATTGCACTTTAGTTTAAGTCTAGAATATTAAGGAATTATTCCATTGCTTAATCAGCACATTTTCTTTATATAAACTCAAATCATTGTAATGTTAAGTCATTCTCTTTAGAATCGTTCTTAAGTACACGTTCAATTATAACGTTTAAGTCCTATATTGTATTTAATCAAAATAAAGTTTTTTAAAAAGTTAAAAGTAAACTTTAAAGTATAACAATTGGCGCAGTCGTACGGATAGTTTAACACACGCGAAAACACGAGTATTCTAATTCGCGAGTGGTGAAGCTCCAGCTCTTTAAGCTATCAAGAATCTACAGCAACCAAGAAGTTACACAGCAACAAAGAAGTTACATAGCAACTAAGAAGTTACATAAGCAACCAAGAAGCTAGACAGCAACGAACCAAGCGTCCTCGCAACCAACGGATACGGAAGGAACACCTAGTGAAGCCCCTGGTAGCCGAACACGTGGAGACAAATGGTCCAGCTAAAGCTTTTGTGAGTAAGACAATTGAATCATCACGTTTTATTTTTTTTTTCAAATAAGTTGATATTTTGAAAAATCTGTTCGATTTTCTAACCCTGACGTTTACAATTTTGAATTTTTAAGAAAATTTTTTCATTTAAAAGAAGTCAAAATTAAAATTTAGTTTTAAGAAACAAAACCTAAAAATGTTTAAGTTAAGTTTTAAAACACAAGAAAACAAAAACCATTAAAAATGACTGAACCTCGTAATAACCAACCAGCAAACGTACCAGCAAACCAACCTATAGTTGAGGTTGAACCTTATCGTTTATCGGAAATTTTCTCAATAATCCCTGAATACGATGGAGATCAAATATTTTTAGGAACTTTTATCAATGCTTGCGATTGTGCTTATAACATGGCCGTCGGAGATCAACGCGATTTATTGGTCATACACATTAAAAATAAATTAAAAGGAAAAGCCGAACAATTGGTAAACTCTCGAAATCCTCTTTCTTGGATTCAAATTAAACAATTATTAACAACATACTATGGAGATACGCGAGACCTTTCTTCATTAATTCAAGATCTACAAAGACTCAAACAACAAACAAACGAATCACCTTTAATGTTTTTCAATAGATTACAAGTTATGAATTCAAAAATGCACGCTTGTATTCAAAAATCAAATTTAAATATGCTTCAAAAAGATGCACAAATCCAAATTATAGATTCTATGGCATTAAATACGCTTTTAACAAGATTAGAATCGCGCATAGGTCATATTGTCCGTGCTAGCAATCCTAAAGATTTACTTGAAGCACAAGTAAGAATAAGACGCGAACTACAACTTTCATATTTTGAAACACAAAAAACTCCAAACCGACCCAATGTTTCAAATAATCCCATACAAAATAGACAAAATAATTTTCAATCACGAAAAATACCTTCTCAACCCCAAAAATGTTTTAAATGTAATCGTTTAGGTCATCACGCAAGTGAATGCCGTACTTTTGTATAGAGACCCTAGGTCTACACAAATCAAAATCAACAATTTAACCAAAATTTTCAAAGACCCAATTTTGCCCAAAATCAAAATCAACAATCTAACCAAAATTTTCAAAGACCCAATTTTGCCCAAAATCAACCAAGCACCTCTAGAAATTTTGTACCCCAAAACCAACAAAATAATTTTAGACCATCAGTAATTCAAAGAAATCCAAATTACAATTCCCCACAACATAGAGCACATGTAGTGAACTATTCTGATGAATATTTTAATAATTTTGACAACTACAATCCCTATGATCCCAATTTTGAAAATTTTAACAACTATGAACCTTATGATCCAAATTTTGAAAGTTTTCAGTATGAAAATTAGTTTCATTACGAAAATGAAATCTCACAAGAATTTTCGAATAATTTTGAAGAACAATATTTAAATGACATAAGTCAATACAATTTTAATCAACCCGGAATATATCAAAATTTTGAAAATCAAAATCAAATTTTGCCACCAGAAACCCAAAATTTTCAAATTACTTCCAATCAAAACCATCCACCGCAATCGATTCAAGAAACAGATACCCAATTAGAACAAACTACTACGAAAATCCAACACATGTCAATCGATCAAACACCAGAACAAACATTCGTGTAAATACCAATCTACATAACTTAAACTCAAAAAATCTTTTTTATATTAATGACGCAACAAATAAATTTAAACTTTTAATTGACACCGGCGCAGGAATTTCAGTATTTAAAGAAAAAACAGTCGAAAATTATAATAATCGATTTGCAGAAAATGTAATAGTACAAGGAATAACCGATGAAAAAATTCCAATCACTCAATCAGTTTTAATCCCTTTCGCTAAAGACGATCCACTAAAAGTCTATATTTGTAATTTAGACATAGAATTTGACGTAATATTAGGATTCGATTTTCTTGAACATTACCAGTGCGTAATTGACTTAAATTCGAAACAGCTATGCACCAATTTTAAAACAATACCTTTAATTCAAGTAACAGAAAAAACTTTTGAACAAAATTCCCAAATTAATCAAAATCAAATAAATCAAAAAACACAACAAATACCTAAACCAAGAGTAATTCAAAATCAAAACATACCACCAATACCTAAACCAAGATTAATTCAAAATCAAAAATCGCCACCAATACCAAAACCGCGAATAAATATAAATCAAATTAATTTTCAAAATCAAATATCTCTAGAACGGCGAACCGAACAAGTTTTTAAATTAAAATGTAATTTAAAAAACATAGATGCAATTTTAATTGGTCAAGAAATAGAAAAAGTAAGATTACCAAACGCCCTAGTCCACATTAACGAAAATAATGAATTCTATACATCAGTAATAAATCCCAATGCTATTCCTAAAACAATAAATTTTAACAACTTGTCTTTCGAACCCATACCAAGTGTTCACGATATTTTAAATTTTAATACCAATGAAGACGAACTCATTGATAGAATCGACCTTATTAAAAATCAATTAAGACTAGAACATCTAAATTACGAAGGAAAAGAACTAATTTCAAATCTTTGTTTTGAATTTTCTGACATTTTCTATATCGAAGGAGATCAATTAACTTTCACTAATCAAATCAAACATACAATTGAAACCAACAATGCTCATCCAATTTTTACTAAATCATATCGGTACCCTCAAATACACAAAGAGGAAGTAAAAACACAAATTAATAAAATGCTCGATCAAAAAATAATCCGACCATCAATTTCCCCGTGGTCATCACCTGTTTGGGTAGTCCCAAAAAAACTTGACGCCTCTAACAAACAAAAATGGAGAGTAGTAATCGATTATAGAAAACTGAATGAAGTAACAGTTGACGATAAATATCCACTTCCAAATATTTCAGATTTATTAGATCAGTTAGGTAAATGTCAATATTTTACCACACTTGATTTAGCATCCGGTTTTCACCAAATTGAAATTGATCAAAAAGATATTCAAAAAACAGCCTTTTCTGTCGAAAATGGACACTACGAATTTGTTCGTATGCCATTTGGTTTAAAAAATGCACCCTCCACATTTCAACGTGTGATGGATAATATTTTATTAGGCATTCTAAATGAACGTTGTTTAGTTTATATGGACGACATTATTGTTTATTCACCAACAATTCATGAACACATTTCACGTCTTTCCGATGTTTTCCAAAGATTAAGAAAATCAAATTTAAAAATTCAACCTGACAAATGCGAGTTTTTACGAAAAGAAGTAGCATACCTCGGACATTTAATTACCGAAAATGGAGTAAAACCAAACCCTGATAAAGTAAAATGTATTCAAAACTTTCCAGAATTAAAAAATCCTCGTGACGTAAAATCATTTCTCGGACTTGCCGGATATTATCGAAGATTCATACCGAACTTCGCGAAAATCTCAAAACCCTTAACAAAACTTCTTCAAAAAGATACAAAATTTATTTTTTCTAAAGAATGTCAAGAAGCTTTTGAAACACTCAAAAATGCATTAATTTCTGATCCAATATTAATTTATCCAAATTTCGAAGAACCCTTCATTTTAACTACAGACGCGAGCGCATTTGCGATAGGAGCCGTACTTTCACAAGGTCCAATTGGTAAAGACCTTCCGATAGCTTTTGCATCGAGAACCCTTTGTAGTGCAGAAACTAAATACTCCACTATTGAAAGAGAACTATTAGCAATAGTATGGTCCGTAAAACACTTTCGACCTTACCTTTTTGGTAGAAAATTCACTATAGTCACAGATCACAGACCTCTAACCTGGCTACTTTCAATTAAAGACCCCGGTAGCAGATTAGCACGTTGGCGATTAAAATTAGAAGAATATTGTTTTAAAATCATTCATAAACCCGGTAAAATCAATAAAAATGCAGACGCTTTATCGCGAATAAAAATCAATCATTTCAAAGACTGTATAGACTTTAAATCAAACATTAAAATTTTTGCAAACAACGAAAATAACGATCAAGAACCAATTTTTAACGAAGAAGATGATCAAAAAATAACAAATGAATTTAACAGATTTGTTAAACTTTACAAGACGCGATCCCTAATTGATTATTCTAAAATCGAAACCTCGAATGATCAATTATTAGATAAATCAAATAAATTAATAGTAACCTTTTTCCGACAAAATAAAATGGAAGATTTACATTTCAAAATCATTGACGATATTTTCGAAGAAGAATTCCACCTTGAAGAATTAAAAATTAATATTGTTTTTAGCAAAACAGTTAAAGAACGTAAATATTTTATTATAGCCCTACCATTCGATAATGATGATTGTTCACAACACTTATTTTATTGCCTTTTTAAAGACCAAAATGAATTTGAAATTAACAAAACATACTGCATCGAAAACAATCTAGATTTACCAACTTTAGAGATGCTATCTTACATCTTTTCTGATAAAGACATAAAATTAAAAATTTGCCAAAATATAATAACAACCCCCGACGAAGATGAAATCCCAATAATTTTAGAAAATTATCACTTAGGAAAAAGCAACCTACACCGTGGAATAAATGAAACAGTTAGACGCATTAGAGAAAAATATAATTGGCGTGGTTTAACAAAAAATGTAGAAGATTTCATAAAAAAATGTGAAACTTGTCAAAAAGTAAAAATTGTTCGTAAAAATCTAAGCAGACCCTTCGTTGTAACAGAAACACCACGTACCCCTTTTGAACGAATCAATATCGATATTTTCGAATACCCCACTAGAAATTACGCGTTAACAGTATGGGATGAATTAACAAAATTTACACAAGCTTACGCAATGAGTGATAAAAAAGCCAGTACAGTAGTTAGTACTATTTTACTATTTTTCCAACATTTCGGTGTACCCTTACGAATACATTGCGACTATGGCAAAGAATTTGATAATGCCCTTTTAAAAGATTTATGTACCCTATACGATGTTAAGTTAACATTTTCTAGCGTAGCACATCCCCAGTCAAACGGTTCACTAGAACGATTTCACGCAACCCTTTGCGAAATGATCAGAATCAATAAACAAGAAAACCCTGAAGATCATTGTTTTAGCGTTCTTCCATACGCGGTAATTTGCTATAATAATACAAAAAACAAAACACACGGATTTACCCCTTACGAACTCGTTTTCGGACATACATCAAGTAGACCCCCCGAAAAACTTTATAATCAAGAACAATTGATATCTAAATATGTACGCGATTTAAATAATAGAATGGACTATTTTTACAAATTAGCTAGAAATAGAACGGATCAATCGAAACAAAAATCGAAAGAACGATTCGACGAACACGTACGAAAGAATCTCCCTGAATTTAATGTAGGAGACAAAGTTTGGCTTAAAGAATCACAAATCAAATCAAAATCAGAAAACTTATTTAATGGTCCTTTTGAAATTTTAAAAATACATCGTAATTCTGCAACACTTAAAAACCCACAAACAAATCAATTAACCAAAGTTAATTTTGATAGGTTAAAACCGTGCTTTGAATAAAATAAAAATCTTTTATTTTAGATTAATGGGAATAATCTCAATCGTTTCCAGTCAATATTCAATATTACCAATAAATAACACACTAGGACTATTTTATCATGAAGAATCCCTTATCAGAATTTCTAATAATGAATGGACACTTGTTGTTTACAAAGATCTTTTACCCTTTAAGAAAGCAATTGAACATAACGACAAAATTTTAGATACCTTTATGGATCGCTTTTCAATCAATAATAATCAAATTGCAAATTTCAAATCGCAAATTAAAACGCATGTTAGCCTTTTAAAACAAATTTCTAATTACGTTAATATTAAATACGAAGAACTTATCTCGGATACAAAAGAAAAATCATATAGGCAAAAACGTGGAATATTTAATGGCATCGGAACTATTTGGAAATCTATTACAGGAAATTTAGATGCATCAGACGGAGAATACTTTAATGATTGTATTAATAAAGTATCGACTGATGAGAAAAATATTGAAAGATTATTGCAAAAACAAATTTCAGTAACAACCTCTGTTATTAAAAGTTTTAATACGACTTTACAAAAATTACAAATTGATGAAGAAACGTTTAATCATGATATTAAATTAATTCAATATTTAGTTACTTCGATTTCTGATAACGCTGCCTATGCAGAAGCACAAATAAAAGCATTAGATTTATGCGAATCGCTTATGGAAAGTTACACCTTTATTAAAAATTCATTAAATGACGCGTTAAACGCAGTAACTTTTGCACGTTTAAAAATATTGCATGGTTCAATAATAAAACCATCGGATTTGGTAGATTCATTGAAAAAGATTTCTCATTCATTACAAAAAAATAATTTGCCTTTACCAATATCAATCTCAACGGTAGCCCAATACATTAATTTAATTGAACTTAGTGCTTTTCAAACTGAATCAAAAATAGTATTTGTTCTTAAAATACCTCTTATAGACCCTTCGACTTATACTTTATACAGACTTTACCCAATACCAATATTAGATAATCGAACAGGTCTTCACCATACTATATCAACAATTAATAAATTTATTGCGCGTGACGATGATTCAATGTTTTTCGTCACCTTCCACAACGTGAACCACTGCAAGATCATCGAAAGAAGAACGAAGCTCTGTTCCAAAGTACTTCCGTATCCCATCGACAGTGATGCTATTTGTGAAGCTCAACTATTGAAGCAACAAACTCAGCTGCCGAAAACATGTCAAACAACCATTTTCTATGCACAAGGCTACAATGTTCAACCACTTGAAGAAAATCAATGGCTAGTTACTATGTCAGAACCAGTACCTACCAATATCAAATGCAAGAATCAAGAAATCATTACGAAATTAATTGAAACCAATAGTATAATTCGTTTCAAATCAACATGCAATGCTTTTATTGGAAGTACGAGGATTCATTCTGAAACCATACTTCAAGAAAGTACCTTCGAAGAAATAAATTCACCAATAATCAATATTCCATATACTTGTTGTAAAGATATGCCTGCAATCCCCAAAATTCAAGGTCTAAAACCATTAAAGTTATGCAAAATAAACGTCGAAGATCTGAATATTGCACAACATAATCTTAACCAATATTCAGAAGAATTAGATAAAATGATCAATCAACCATTCATTCAAAAACATATTGATTGGTTTACTATCATTACAATAACATTGATAGTACTACTAGTAATTCTTTACATTATTAACAAATGTCGAAGACACCGAAGAACAAGAAATGGTAATAATACCAATAACGATAATGGTAATGACTTTCCATCATTTCCAAAACCTAATCTACAAAGAATTAGGAATTTATCGAATATCTTACCAAGAAGAAGGCCAAGCATACACATCGAAGATCAAATCGAAGAAGAAATCGAACCCAATGCAAAATTAATGATCAATCATCTTAATAAAAGTTGCCGTATAACGCCAACTTTTTCAAAAAGAGGGGAGCTGTTATATGAAAATATCCTGCCTACACTTAGAAGAAACCAGAACCTTCTATGAAACCCGAGAATCTTCCAGATAAGAAGCTTATTCTGCTGACTTGCGTTTCCCATGAAATAAACAACACGTGCATTCAAGCCGAATCAACACTTTATTTCTCAGAACCTTTCAAGATAAGAAGACCATTCTGCTGACTTGCGTCTCTCACGGAATAAACAACACGTGCATTCCTGCCGAATTGCACTTTAGTTTAAGTCTAGAATATTAAGGAATTATTCCATTGCTTAATCAGCACATTTTCTTTATATAAACTCAAATCATTGTAATGTTAAGTCATTCTCTTTAGAATCGTTCTTAAGTACACGTTCAATTATAACGTTTAAGTCCTATATTATATTTAATCAAAATAAAGTTTTTTAAAAAGTTAAAAGTAAACTTTAAAGTATAACATATATATCTACAGTTACATTTAGATTTGGAATATTATGTATATGCCACAACGGGATACCTCAGTAGAGCCCTTGCTTGGACTATAAACACCTGTAACAAAATTTGTCTACTATTCTTGTTAGGTACCTAGCTTATTCATTTTTGTTATCATAGGTAATAGTAGGGAGTCTGGAGAGGAGGGGGCTAATAGTTTAAATATTTTAAGGCTGCTATATTTATTACTCACCCTGTCGAAGATTGCTTTTACTTATCTGCTCATATAGGTACGTATATCTTTTTCCGTATTGGCACCAATCAAACGGTGGTGGTAGTTGCGATCATATACATAATATTCCAATACCCACGGTAACTGTCCATTTATGATGCAAACATGAGGGCCTTGGGGTCTTTAAGCAAAAAAGGCCTGATTGGTTGCTTTCAAAGACATATGCATATTATTTCTATATAGTACGTATTATTGCAAGACCTACGGAATCTTACGATGCAGAATGCAAACATATGTGAAATAGCAATATCAATGGGTATAAGTCTATTCTTTTTGCGGTCCTTAAGATAAAATGTCCTGATTGGTTATGCTTTTACGCATGAATATTATTTTATTCTTGTATTCGTTACGTCAAATCATCTGCGTACAGTTGACAAAAACTCTTTCTATGTAAATTTGGTATTTGTGCATTTTTCGTACATTTATTTCTGAATGTTTGCATCAAACGCCAACCATTGTGTAAATAGGTAACAGGGAGTATTGGAATATTACGTACATGGTTGCGATGGCAAAATCCCATACCCATATATATTTTTGGAAAGAGCGAAAACGCCAGAAGAACATTTATTTAAAGTTTTTTTTATATTTGCTTTAGTTTATAAAATATTGGAAAAATATATTTTTTAAAAATTGAAAAATTGAAAATGCAGTTTTTGATATATCTTTTTTGATTTTTAAGATATGCAAACAATGTAAATTTGTTGCACAATCTCCTGGTCAAACGATATACAACAGTGGAATTTTTTTTGTTCTATCATCTTCTGTTGCCGAGATATGAAAGATTTAATTTTAAATAATTAAGGGGCGGTGAGGGGGAATGACTAGAGCGGGGCGGACAAGATAGATTTTTATTATCAGGAGGCAACCTAATTTACGAAAGAATACCTCAAATCTAGGTTAGTCTCGATTTTGCTAATTATCTTAATAACTATCATATCACAGACATGCCTAGTTTTGGCGTAATGGCCTGAATCAAAGAGCGCTACTGCGCGTGCGGTTAACAAAACCCCACGGATACCTTTCTAAAAAGAGAGAAAACGGAGGAAAAATATTTATTAAGACAAATTTTTCTCGTATCTGGTCTGGTTTAGCAAATATGGACAAAAAAAATTAAAATTAAATACATACTTACGTTTATATCCTGTTTAGTTTTTGAGATATACAATAGAGCACATCATATAATCTAGAGAACACTAGGGAAACAACGGTGAAAAATTTTTTGTTGAATCTCTGCTGGTTGCTGAGATATTGAAGAATTAATTTTAAGGGGTTGAAAGGGGCGTGTATGACCGAGAGGGAGGGAGGCCAAGATATATTTTCGTAGTCAGGAGTCACCCAGGTTTCAAAAAATATACCTTGGCAACCATCATCATTTAAGTGCAGTCAAAATGCCCCAAGCCGCTCTACTACTATGTCAACGGGCACTTCAGCGTCCCAACCTAGGTGTCTAACAGCCCATAAGGACTGCATTAGTTATTTAATTAAAAGAGTTATAGTGCGTAAAAGACCTAAGGGGTCAAATATAGAAATTTCGGAAAAAAATAGTTCTCTTAGTACATGATGAATTGACAAGCTGTATATCATAGGAAAATATGTCCTTTTCAGGAGACCACCAAAGTCCAAGAACTATCAAGTAGGGGTGTCATTTACTATCTAAAGCCAGAGGTTGTTGGAGAATATCTGATGGAATAGTCGCTAAAAAATCAGCATTATTACTAGACCATTTTCTCAAGAGAAACCTCCCTTATGCAATAAACCAAATAGCTCATTTTTAACCTCTATAGCTTCCTGGAGTGAAGGAAAAGAGCAACAAGCATCATCTATATAAATCATAGACTCGAGAATATTGGCTGCTCTCGGAAATCTTTCGTTTCCTTTTATAGCCAGTTGCAAGAGACATCTTAAAGCCAGAAAAGGAGCTGAGTTAACCCCATAAGTTACAGTTTTAAGCCTATAGTCTTGAAAAAGCTCTCTAGGAGAGAATCTCCATAGTATACGTTGATAATCTTGATGGCCTTCATGCACAAGAATTTGCCTATACATCATTTTTATATCAGCGGTAAAAACTACCGGAAATCTTCGAAAACTCAACAATATACTAGATATTTCATTTTGCAGCTTAGGGTCGACTGCCAAGGTATCATTTAATGACTGATTTTATGGCCGACATGACGCGTCGAAAACAACCCTAAGTTTAGTTGTAGTACTATTTAAATTAGTCACCCCATGATGAGGGAGATAATAATGGCGCTGCATTATGTCAGAGCGAAGAACAGAGATAGGTTCCATGTGGTTAAGATCCAAATATTCTTGCATGAACTTGGAATAGGCCTCAAATAAAGGCGGATCTTTAAGCAAACGTCGTTCTAAGCATGATATCTCTTTAATGCTATGGAGCGAGAGTCAGAAAAAAGCGGTTCTCCTTTGAGAAAAGGTAGTTCACAAGAAAACACCCATTTAAAGTGCGAGAATGAGTTTCTCTAAAATAAATTTCAGCAGGGTCATCTAGCGGCAGCATAGATTTAGGGCGAGGTATCTCCTCAATCTCCCAAAATCGCTGTAAGGTTTTATTCAAATCTGGACTATCCTCGGTAAAAGTTACAAAAGAACTATGTCCTTCAGGATTAATTCTACCCATTACATTCCATCCAAACAAAGTATTGAAGGCGATTGGTTCAAATGTCTCACCACAAACCTTTTCAAGCAATAAGATTAGTGAGAATAGTTCCACCCCAATTAAGGCGTCAATGGGCCCAGGAATATGAAAAGTATCATCAGATAAAGAGAGATTTTTCAAATAGGACCACCTTTCTTGCGAAAGGGCAGTACTGGGCATAGATTGGCACACTTGAGGGAGTACAATGCACTGAATAGTAAAAGATAAGTCCTTGTTACGTACGGGACAGACTGTACAGGAAGTCATACCTTTTGAGGCCACAGATGTCATATCACCTAGGTCATTAATAGGCACATTTAATTGAGAACGACTTGGACATAATTTTTTAAACCATCTCTCAGATAAAAAATTGCCTTGACTAGCACTGTCACATAAGACTCTGAGAGAAATGAATCATAAGAATCGGTTAAATTTATTGAGGAAGTAGCACAGAGCGCGGGATCATTTCTCAATTGACTATTTTGAGAATTTAGACCATTATTATTTTGAGCCACAGAGGGCTGCGGTGGCAACAAAGCGGGTTGTTGAGAATTTAGACCATTATTATTTTGAGCCACAGGGGTCTGCGGTGGCAACAAAGCGGGTTGTTAAAAAGGTGGAGTTTGCGGGGATTCAAAATGTAAAAGGCTATGGTGGTGGCGGCTATTCGGATTATTGCAAACAGAGCAAAATTTATTAGAATTGCATTTTGATAGTTCATGTGAACTTAAACAATTTACACATAAACGATGGTGTTTGACAAGCAAGTAACGTTCATGAGGAGATTTACTAAGAAAAACAGTACAATTATAGATCGTATGCCTAGATTGACAGATCCCACAATTTTATAACTTCCTCTATTATTTAAGCGTGAGTTAGTAGAAGATTTAACCGAAGGCTGAACTGAGCCACCACTTTTTGATTTATCATCTTGAGTATAGATCAAAGTATCTAATACCTTACAACGATTATTTAAAAATACTTTTAATTGCATGTAATTGGGCATATCAAATTTGGCGTGCTCCATTTCAAACCTCTGCGAGGTATCTGAATCGATTTTTAAAAGTAATAAATTGAAAAGGACTAAAGTCCCACTCTGCAGTAGGAAAATTCAATAATTTTAAAGCTTCCACGTTCTTGCAGAATCTGTCTACTAAATTACGCGGAGGGCTTGAAATTTTAGGTAAATTCAATATTTCATGAAAATAAGTTGTGGCCAATAACCTACGATTATCGTACCTCTGCACCAAAGTATCGTACGCAATGATGTAATTATCATCAGTTATCGGAATATTTTTTAACAAGCCAAGAGGCTCCCCAGAAACCAAAGTAATAAGCAACTGAAACTTTTGTGCGTTTGAAAAATGAGCTGCATGAAGCACAGAACTTTTATATAAATCAAAAAATGTGGGCCAGCTTATTAAATGACCTGAAAAACAGGGTATATCCAATCCAGGCATATTAAAATTAACGTGTGGGGTACTATGGTGCCCTGTTGGTGATGGTGGAACCGACAAACTGACGTCATGCCTTAGGCATAACTCATTATAAGTGCATTTTACAGAAAAAAATTGTTCGTCGACCTCAATACGAATTTCATCTTGTTGATCTAAAGCAGAATCCGTCATCGTTTTATCCGAAATAATATCTAAATGTAGCTTATTAAACTCCAAACAGCAAGTTTCTAGAAGAGAATAACGAGCTTTAAAATTATTAATTTTTGACGGATCTGACTTGGCTAACAAGGACAAATCATACATCTCTTTGATCCTTTTTATAAAGACTTTCCGTTTATTTATTTTCGAGCTGTCCGACATTTTTAAAATGAACCCTGTATATTATTGTTAAAGCAAAATTTAAAAAAAGTGTGTCCTTGCCACCAAACACCAAATACCAACAGCGCAAAAAAAACGCAACAAAAAATTAAGCGAGCGTATTAAAATTATAAAAATAAAATTCCAAGGCAAGAAAAAAACTGTAAGAAAATAATTCCTTATCTAATTTATTTCACGATCGGCCGATACCTATTGTCGGTATTTCAAAATTCCAATAAAACAAACATATTTTTTGCCGATTTATTTTTAAGATGCAAAGTGCAAAAACAAAAATATATTATTGAAAATAATTAAATAAAATTCCATTGCTGTTCAAATACGGTTCGATGGACCATGAAAAAACCCAATATGACTTTTGGATCCTTTTTATGGGATCGCGGGTGAAACAAAATAGACCGGTTCGAAAATAGGAAAAATAATTTCCGCGATGAACCTTCAAGCTAGTAAAATATTTGAAAGAGGTCGAACGCAGGACATTTCCCTCGCTCTTGATGTTCTCTCCATAGTTTCAGAGTGGGACAAACACACGCGACTATGCGCGAAAACTGCGGCCAATAAAGCCACCCAAAGGTTCACATACATAGACGTATATTATAATAAAGCGAAAAAATGTAATATCAATTAATTTTAATTATAACTAATTAACGAATCGGCATAAAACATAAAAGGTAAAATTCTATCATTTGTCCCTAGATAAGGAATAATTTTGTTAAATTCATCCAAAATCCAACACAGTGGTTTAGGTCTTACCTAGCTAGCAGAAGCCAATTTGTGAGATTAAATGACAAAAACGATTTAGATCTCAATAATTTAACACATGGCGTCCCACAAGGGTCTGTGCTTGGGCCGCTCCTCTTCCTGCTATATATACATGATCTGGCTTCGTTGGCGATTTCTGGACTTTTCTTCATTTTCGCGGATGATATCACAATTTTGTGGAAGCACAAGGACCCTTCAGTTCTAGCACGCATTATAGAGGAAGACTTGGTTATCGTAAAAGAGTGGTGTGACTGTAACCGGTTGGTGTTCAACGTATCAAAAACAAATATTATTTCTTTTAAATGCAACTGAGAGAGTGTAACACTTAATGAAAGCGTCTTTAAGGAAAAGAGCGTCGTTAAGTTTCTTGATTTTTATATAGATGCTAATTTAAAATTTGAACAGCATATCCAAACACTAAACAACAAACTTTCACAAGCTTAATACATTGTTAAAAGCATACGGCAGGAACTTGGCAAACATATTGCAAGAAACACGTATTATGCACTTATGGATTCCCAAATCAGATATGGAATCACATTCTGGGGCTATGCAACTTTAAGAAATGTACAGTGTTTTTGTCTTACAAAAAAGAGCCCTAAGGTATCTTTGCCAAGTTGATTGTAGACAGAGCTGTAAACCACTTTTTATACAGGAAAGTATTTTGATAGTACCAAGCATATTTATTTTGGAAACAGCGTGTTTTGTGTTTAAAATGGTTCAAGGTTTTGAAAGAATTTATTCCCATAACCTACGTAATAATAACTTACATCTGCCCATCCCAAAATCTAGCTTAACAAAAAGCCTAATTATTTACGTAGGTATTAAAATATTCAATTATTTGCCAGACCAAATTAAATTCCAAAATGGTTATCAAAAATTTCGTAAATTACTTAAAGAATTCCTAATTAAAAAGTCATACTACAATCTTGTAGAATTTTATGGGTAAAATTTTATTGTCTTTTTATTATAACGATCTTATATTAAATCATATTATATCATTGTTCCCTCATACAAAACAAAATAAAATAAAATTGTCAAGATCTGGACATTGTGGAAGTTCCCAAATGGTTTTGTTTATCTTTCTTGTTCATCTAGGTAGAAAATTTTACATTTTAACTATTTTATAATATTTTAGCCTACTGTAATTCAAAATCTTATTTTCTTTTAATTTTTGTATTCTAATATTTTAACATTGTGAAATTCTATATATTTAGTTCCTACTTACTAAACTTTATATTTTTTAATTATTTGTTGTTATTTTTTATATTCTTTTATGTTTTTAATGGTGTTGTTTCTACTTTTTTTGTGTACTCGTAATATTAACATTTTAGTCTATTTAACCTCGTATTCTGTTTTGATCTCTTGAAGTACTTAATACTTAACTTTAATAAAAATCAACTATTTAATTAATTATTAACTCGATTACTATAAAATATGAAAAATGTTTAGCTAAGGTTGTGTGGGAAACTAGACTAATAAGTGTAGATATTTAGAATTGCTCTGTAAATGGTTTTTGTTAAAATTTCGACAATAAAGCATTATTGAATTGAAAAAAAATTGAATTGAATGTTAATGCCCAGACAGACTTCCTGACAATTTAATAAAATAACAAAATAATAATTAAAGGTAGTTTTGAGGAGAACAAACGTTCCCTAAAGATACCCCATATACAATTTTAGAATATATTTTTAACAAAATCATTCACCCTTGAGGACCACCGTGACCACAATATTACACAATTTAAATATTAGATTTAATCAAAATTTAAATATAAATAATGACCTAAACTTCACCTCCTTTTTCATAAATCTGTAATGTTACCTTCTTCACGAAACTTACATATATTCTGTTTGCCCGCAGGTAGAAAAACGATAACTGCAGTGGACTGTATATATTTTAATTAAGGAAAGCGCAAACAAACATAAATATATTGATATGAAATCACGAAATAATTAAGGTCCATAGGTTAATTGTTGGTACCACACAACGGAAATCAGAAACAAAGCACTCACCAGTTTGCAGCCAACTTCTCCACGTTCTAGGGGCCCCTTTTTGGATCTAATGATGGCACCAGGTAGCTGAAGAGCTGAAGTTTCTAGTTCTATGCTTCAGTACACCAAAATCGAACACTTTCAAGTGTAGAAATTTGTAAATGTTGAAGAAAATAAACACTGATTGTTGGTGCGCATGTCGAAATGCGCGAAAATGTACTCTGGTCCGTCATCCAATTGTGTGGTTTTAAAATTAAAAACAACCGCGAAATTTAGCGGGAGCTAACATAACTGCCCTCCAAAACACACAATTTTAGAATCTCAACCGGACAGATATAGATATAAGAAAAATGATCGACCGATAAATATAAATGAATGAAAACAGTATCGTAAGTTTATTTAGAGATAACGAAACCCGAAAAAGGCAAAACAAACAAACAAAAATTCAAAAAAAAAAATAAAAATAAAGAAAAACCTATTGTAATACCAGGTAATAGGTAGAAAAATGAAAATAAGTTTTAATTCAGCAAGAGGCACAGTTTTACAACTGGCCGCTTGTAAACACCGGTAGCCGTTCGTACCGTCGCAACACGCACTTGACTGTCTCCGCCGGGATGCAGTTCGAAGACCCGACCGACTGGCCATTTCAAAGGTGATTGGATGTGATCACTCGTTATGATAACCAAATCATATAATTTGATATTTGGGGGCGAATCAGCCCACTTGTGTCGCTGTTGTAGCGTATGCAAATACTCTACAGAATACCGTTTCCAAAAATCATTATGCAGTTTTTGGATTAGTTGCCACCTCGGACAAATCTGACTCCGGAATTTCTGAATTAAGGGGTTCAAGGGTCAAAAAATGCCCAGGGGTAAGAGGTTGAAGATCGTGTGGGTCTGAAGAGGCAGGGGATAAAGGGCGACTATTAAGTACAGCTTCTATGCGACATGTAAGGGTGGACATTTCCATGATGGACAACTTCTGGTCGCCGACAACTCGAACAAAGTGAGTTTTAAAACTTTTGACGCCAGCTTCTGCCAGGCCATTGAAATGTGGACTGAGAGGAGGTCCCAGATGCCAACGAATAGAAAGTCTGGTGGACGCACTTCTTGCGTAGTCAAGTAATTGGTTACGAAACCCTTTAAAATTACTCCCCTGATCTGACCAGCATTGCGTCACCCTTCCACGTCTGGAAATAAATCGATGGAATGCACCTACAAACCCTTCGGTGGACACTTCCATGGTTAATTCCAAATGCACGCAATGTGTGGCCGTACAGACAAACACACAGACATACGATTTGAAAGCTTTACAACCACGGTAACGATGAGGAATCACAAAGAAAGGTCCACAAAAGTCGATAGCTACACTCGAAAAAGGTTTAAGTTGATTGATTCGATGAGCGGGAAGAGAACTCATTATGGGCGGTCTATAGGGTTTAGGGTTGATTCTAAAACATTGCACACTTGGATATGGTTCTTTGAATTGCCCGTCTGGCAGATAATATCCAAAATTGCTGTAAAAGCAGATTATGTAATGTTTTAAACCCAGGATGAAGGTATTGTCGATGAGTGGACTCGATAAGAAGAGTAGTTAAACGATGGTTACTCGAAAGTAAGACGGGGTGTTTTGCAGAATAAGACAAAAGGTCAGATTTTTGTAATCTGCCACCGTCTCGAATGATATTATTTTTATCAAGAAAAGGTGAAAGTTTTCGAAAAGGTTTCGGTATTGGTTTATCCTTAGATAACGCGGAAAAAAGCTCAGAAAAGCAAGAACCTTGAACGCGTTTGATAAGAAAGTATAACGTACTTTGCATCTCACCGGTGGTAGGAAAAACAATATTTTCAAAAATAATTTTTTGGTCCGGTGGCTTAGTGGGTTTTTGATAGGAATGGTTTTGAAAAAGGTTAACTATTCAAAGGACATAACAAATGATACGTTGAATTTTTGATATAGATGAATATTTGATAAGAAGCTGATCTAAGAAGTTAACGTCAATTATCGCATTGCAACAGACCTTTGGCTTTTCCTCCAGATTAATATCTCCGAAATCAATCGGCATTTTTGATTTATGAAAATAGGGCCATTCGTTTTCGGGAGACCACAAAAACGACGGTGCGTTCCACCACATGTCATGTGACATGAGCTGTGAGGGGGTGGCCCCTCGTGACGCAATATCGGCTGCATTTAAAGCAGAAGGAATGTAGCGCCATGAGTTTGAGGTAATGATTTCTTGGATTCTACTGACTCGATTTCCAACAAAGGTTTGCCAGCGATTAGGAGGGGATGAAAGCCAGTGCAATACGACTTGCGAATCGCAGAAAGTAACGATATTTGTAAAAGTTATTTTTCTTTCATAGCTAGATAAGACGAAATCAATTATTTCGCTTAAAAGAAATGCGCCTAGGAGTTCTAGCCTAGCCAAAGTTTGTGACTTAATAGGCGCGACCCTAGATTTTGCAGATATGAGAGAAACAGATATATTGTTTTCCTGTTCTACACGAAAATATACGACGCCTGCGTAGCCTCGAATTGATGCGTCACAGAAGCCGATGATTTGACAGGTATTGATTTGTGACAGTTTGATTTGTCGGGGTAATTGAAAATTGGAAAGAAGCGGGAATTCAGAACGAAGTTTGTTCCAAGAGTCGATGATAGAATAATCTGGTTCTTCGTCCCAGCCTATTTTTGATATCCACAACTGTTGCAAAATAAATTAATTTTGCTTGTAGCAACAAGGGACAAAGAAAACCTAAGGGATCGAAGATTGTTCCTATGATAGATAAAATAGAACGTTTAGTTGGGGGTTTGTCCTTCATTCGGCATTGATAAGAAAAAATTTCGTTTTTTGGATGCCACTGAAGGCCTAAAACTTTGATATAGTGTGGTTCATCCTTGTCAAAAAAGAGAGGCATTTGACGATCGGATTCTGGCAATGTTGCCAATAACTCAGGACAATTGCTTGCCCATTTTTTAAGTTCAAATCCTCCCGACTTTAACAAATCATTGAGTTCCCTCTGTAGGGAAACGGCTTCAGAAAGCGAAGGACTAGTTCCCAAGATATCGTCGATGTAAATTGACGTTTTTCGAACACTACTAGCCATAGGAAAACGTTCCTTTTCTCTCTGTGCCAGCTCATTTAATGTTCGCATGGCTAGAAAAGGTGAGCATGTCATGCCAAAAGTGACAGTAGAAAGTTCCCACACTGAAAGTGGGTCCTGTGGAGAAAACCTCCACAATATCCTTTGATAAGGACGGTGATAAGGATTAATAAGGACTTGACGGAACATCTATTTGATATCAGCAATGTAGGCAATAGGATTAAGACGAAACGTAAGGAGTAAAGAAGCAATATCCTTTTGAAGTTTCGGTCCAGATAACAACGTGTCACTGAGACTAATATTCTTTGGGGTGACTGCCGAACAATCCCAGACTACCCTTAATTTTGTACTTAAGCTTTCCGGCTTTAGTACGCAATGATGTGCCAAAAAACATGATACGTCGACTTTTGGTTGACTAGGTAAAACTAGACTCATATGATTAGAATCGATATAGTCTTGCATGAAACTAGAATAGGCAGTGTACAGATCAGGATTTTTGAGTAATCTATTTTCTAGAAGTAAAAATCTACGATAAGCTTGCGGATAGGTATTTCCTAGGTCAGGGTTTATTTTATCTTTAAACGGAAGATCTACCATGAATCTACCGCTCGGTTGTCGTACGACACTCGCAGTAAAAATTGATTCCGCTTGTTTTTCTTCCTTTGATAAGATTTGTTTTTTAGGCAAATGTTCGATTTCCCAAAACCTAGGGATAATGACCTCTAAAGGAGGTGAATGACTCGTTAAAAAACAACTGGTTCGTTCCGTAAGACTACCTACTTCGTCCACTTTTCCCATGACGACCCAGCCAAAGATCGTTTCAAGGGCTGAAGGTTGCCCTATTTGTCCAAGAACCCTGCCCTCCTTAAATATCTGTGCGAATAGCTCGCAACCAATAACTTGGTCCACAGGTCTAGATTTGAAATAAGATGGGTCGGCAAGTTTAAGGTTTTCCAAGTGTTTCCACTGATTATCGTTCAAAGTAAATGTAGGCATATTGGAACATCTATTATGGCGGTGCATAAAAAGAAAGGTACCTGAAGGTCCTGAGGTATTTAATGACACATGAAGATTATTGACAGGTGTGTGAATGACAGGCCTAGTATCTTGGCTTCCAGACTCTTTATTAGTTTCTAAGATATGAGTTAAAGTGTGGTGCCTTTTACTATTGCAAGTCCTGCATAAATATTTTGATTTGCACGTATCTACCCCATGCGAGGGATGAAAACACGCTAGACATAATTTTTTCTGCTTGAGGAAGATAGGCGATCGATAGGCGAAAGGTCAAGAAATGTTTGACATTTCGAAAGCACGTGACCTTGATTACACCGGAAACATTTTATTCCCGTACTTGAATTAGTTGAGGTGCCAGCCAGTCCTATAAAAGGCGAATTGGATGATTTATAGGTAGGCTTTTGCCCAAACTGATTTTGCATAGAATTTGATTTTTGATTGGTAGGCACCTTTTTGGGTGCTGTTGATTGAGGAAGTGATTCCAAAACATCTTTTTTCTAGAAATTGAAAAAATGACTGAAAAGTGGGAATTTCGGTATTAGTATTGGCGTGACTCATTTCGAAATTTGAACGCGTCGGAATATCCAATTTTTCTAACAAAATGAAAAAAATAATAAAGTCCCAACTGTCAACGTCAAAGCTAAGTAATTTTAAAATTTCTAGGGATTTTGAAAAGGTGTCAATTAAATTACGCAATTCTTTAGCTGACTCGTTTTTTAAGGTAGAGTTCATAATTGTGCTTAAAGCATCATTTGCGAGGTCTCGCTTGTTCTGATATCTATTGACTAATTTGTCGTAAGCAATTTTATAATTTTGATCAGATAAGCTAATCCCTGATATCAATTTTAAAGGCTCATCCTCGAGATATGAAAATAATTATTGAAGTTTTCGAACGTTACTTAGACTTTGATTTTGATCTATAATGCTATTAAAAAGATCGAAAAAGCTTGGCCATAATTTTTTATCACCTCGAAATATGGGAATACCTAACTCTTTGAGTTTTGGAGTTTCGTTTTGTCGAACATATGATCCCGAAAAGGATGGGGCGTCAACCGGAAATATTTTAGAGTAAATCCCCTTACACGCATAAAAATATTTACGAGCTTCTGAAAGGATCGCATCTTGCGTTTTAAACTCCTCGTCGTCCGAGTCGTCTATCAACATAATGACATCATTATGTGCCAACATGCATTTATCGAAAGTTTCATCCAAGTCGCGGTCTGTGAAAACACATAAGACTCGGTGATCGCAGATAAAAAACCCTTGCGTTTTTGCACGGCTATTTTGATAGACATGATTTTACCTTTGAAATGACGAAATTGTCGGTAAATATACAATTAACGCTAAATTAATGCTTCTGAAATAGAAAAATGACGAATTGTCGAAAATATGCACTAATTTATCGCAATTGATGAAAATTGTTTTAAATATCGAAATGATATGGAACACATCTAATCACAGAAATGTCGGTAAATATACAATTAACGCTAAATTAATGCTTCTGAAATAGAAAAATGACGAATTGTCGAAAATATGCATTAATTTATCGCAATTGATGAAAATTGTTTTAAATATCGAAATGATATTGAACACATCTAATCATAGAAATCGTGCTTGTTTGTTTTGATTGCTTCTCGATTTTTGTTTACTGAATGACAAAGCGGTAGACCCTGCGTTACCATAGCAGCGGACCGAAAACAGGTGAAGTGCGCCGATACCGAAGGTCGAGCGAAAATCTCTCTCGGTTCAATACGATTGGCAAAATTCAAGGCCGAGTGATCTCGGCGAAAATGTGAAAATGAAATGGCCGACTTATTAATACCGTCGTATGGAGTAAATTTAAATAATTCGGGTCGAAGGAACACTTATGTTTGCCCGCAGGTAGAAAAACGATAACTGCAGTGGACTGTATATATTTTAATTAAGGAAAGCGCGAACAAACATAAATATATTGATATGAAATCACGAAATAATTAAGGTCCATAGGTTAATTGTTGGTACCACACAACGGAAATCAGAAACAAAGCACTCACCAGTTTGCAGCCAATTTCTCCACGTTCCAAGGGGCCCCTGTCTTGATCTAATGCAGGCACCACGTAGCTGAAGGGCTGAAGTTTCTAGTTCTATGCTTTAGTACACCAAAATCGAGCAATTTCAAGTGTAGAAATTTGAAATAGTTGGAGAAAGTAAATTAACACGCCATTTTCTCGAGGCAGTAGAAATGATCTCACTGATTGTTGGTGCGCATGTCGAAATGCGCGAAAATGTACTCTGGTTGGTCCGTCATCCAATTGTGTGGTTTTAAAATTAAAAACAACCGCGAAATTTAGCGGGAGCTAACATATTGATTGCTAATTATTGGCTTTTTTTCCTGAAAAATAACACTGATCAAATTTTTAGTTCTGGGTCCTTATTATTTTCTAGTTTTTTACAGAGCTGATGATAAAAAACTTTTTTTATATAAAAGTTTTTGACTATTTTTTTTTTTAATTTAGCTTTGTTTAAACTTGTATTTTTACTCAAACCCGTCTGTTTTTCCAAATATCTTATCTTATAAATCCACAATTTTGGATTGGTTAGATTTGACTTTAAAAATATTGTATTGAATATAAGTTCATTCAATAATGCACTCCGCAGCTTGAGGCAAATGCAATTACAAATGAAAGTCCCCCATTTTAAATCCGTTGTTATTTTTATTTTTAATTCATTTAAAACCTATTTGTACCCCTGACTAATCGTAGTAGCAGTTATGATGGAACTAATTTTGCATCATTAAACTTTAATTTTTAGCAAGTGCCTTGGTGTTAATAGTCCCACTGGGTAGCATAACTAGTGGTTTTGTGATGGATGCATTTGGAAGACTGAATTGCCTTAAGTTATCAATTATACCCAACTCATTGGGATACATTATATTAGCTATGGCACAAAATGTGCCTATGTTAATTATTGGTAGAGTGCTGACTGGATTTGCTGCATGTAAGTTTCACAATGTATGAGCTAGCGTACACGGGATTTTCTGAATGCTAAAGGCCGATTTCCACATTACCGGAGCTGCGCGGCCCTGCAAAAACGATATGCGTATTGGGGACTTATTGGAATATAACCTGACTTTGTTTTAGAGTCGGTTTTATTCTGACAGATTTACAAACAACCTGCCAGCTGACCTCTTGACCTACCAAAGTCAAGTTTAAAAATAAAGTCGGCAACTTTCAATTAATAAAAACAGCCACTCATAAATTCCGTTCTTAAATACACAAAGGCCAAATTTTGAAAGAAAGTAGCCTCTTTTTATATGTAAATCTGTTACAATACTGCCGAATTTAAAACAAGGTCAGGTTTGGTTCCAAGAACTCCCAATTATTTTTAATTTAATATTTAATAATAATGTTAATGAATTATCTCTACTTAACCACCTATTTTATAGCATGGTGTGCAAGTCCAGCAGTGGTATACATCACCGAAATAGCTCGAATAGATATGCGAGGATCTTTGATCTCTTTTGGACCAGCCTATGCATCTCTGGGTAAGTAGAACCTGTTACCTCTAAGGAAAATTTACACCCGCCCCATTACAGCTTTCGATATGCGAATTCCGGTCACGCCACGTAGGCAGCTTTAGAAAGACAACGCGTGTAAATTTTTTTTAGTACATACAAGTTTTGAAAAATGTGTCCAAAAAAACAAATCAAAAGAGCACAAATAAAGTGGACGGGTACCTTATTGAATAACGCTAATTCAATTGGCAAATGTTGACCCTTATTGTTGTTAAAGCGCGTATTAATTTGCGGCTGAACGAATGCATTGTTCGCATTAGTGCTCAGCTAAATACGTGCATGAAGACGAACAAATAGAACCTTTGAAGTACCGACTTTGATCGGATGGTGACGCATGCCGCTGGTCTATGCGTCGTACAATCAATAACTGTTGGCCATTGTCAAGTGCGGATCTGGGTCAAAATCTAGGGGAGAGGGGGGGCTAATAGCCGATGAAAAAATTATTTGTAATATAATTTTTATTTAGAGGCGGGAAATTCTCCTGTTTTGCCTTTAATTGTTTGCAAAAAGTGCATATTTTTTGTTCTAGGGTGGGAGGGGTAATTACCACGTTAAACCCCCCAACATCAAATCCGCGCTTGGGCACGGTTCGAATGTGCGCGTACACATATCGCTGCCTTGCTTTGATAGTGGCATAACTGGAATTGATAATTTTCAGGAAAAGCTTTTTAAAAATAATGGCAAAGGCAAATATTGAAATAGAAAAAAAGGAAAATTTTTTAGTAAAAATATATATAATACGATGAGAAGTTAGTTTTATAGAAAACTCAAAAACGCATTTTTTTTAGTTGTGCCACTATCAAAGCAAAGCAGCGATATGTTTACTTGTTCAGCCTCGCAGTGCAAATTCTGCCTTAAATGAATATGCGGCTTTAAACTTAAAAGATGACAAGTGGTATTTAGCTGGTACACAACAGCTACCAGTTATCAACAGAAAGTTGACAGCTTGCAGTTCCTATTCTTCTTAAACTAAGCACTTACACCAAGGTCTAGTACTAAAGGCTATGAACTTGATACCGACTGGTTTAAGTGTATTTTTAGCTCACACATATACTATACTATAGTAGTGTGAGCTATGGTTGTTGGTGCAAGCAAGGAATTTCCTAATTTTCATTTTCTTTTCCTTTTCTGCGCGTTTAAAATAATTTAAATTTTCGCGCTCTAAAATATGCATATGGGTTTTCACGGCACCGCACACGTGGAGGACAAGCAGCGCCGCGATGAGTGCAAAAACAACCACCGTCACAACAAGACACTAGAATAATCACGTTCCCTAAAAAGTGAATTTTGAGGTGAAAAACTGGACGTTTAAACGTTGACTGGAGCCGCAAGAGAGTCCGAGGTAGGTGCCTTTTCATATAAGATTCCATATGTATCGTAACTTTCCATTTACTATCGTCAATACCGACAATTATTTTTAAATGTGCTTGTAAAGCAAAACCGGCGACCTGTCGAAGGAAATTCCATTATTTTTCACTACTTGCACGCACATTTAATGGTCCTTCTCTCCAAATTAATAGTTTTCCAAACTACCTAGACTCCTGTGGTTCAGAAATTTCCTACAAAAATTCCAAATTTCTATATATTTTCAAAATAATTTCAATTATTTCTACAATCAGTAATAAATCAAACAGACCATATTGGTGATATGTTCCTTCAAAGTTGATCGAAGTGTTTATTACCGTTCAAAAATAGCTATAGCCAATGCACATATTTCGTATAGTTTACTAGTTCATCAAAGTTGATCGCTTTGTTCATTACATTTTCAGTAAAAGTGGCGTCAATACGCCGAAAGTGAAAATTTAAGGCGGTTCTTCCATCTACATTCCTTTAATTATCGATTTTACAGGTGTCGCGTTAACGCGCAGGTGCAAGTGTCGCCGTCACCAGGGTCATCCCGCGCGTTGTTTCTTCAAATACCGACGTTTCTTAGAAACTTTTAGACGGGACCGCTAGTCGTATGCACAGAGTGTGCGAGTTGGAATCGAGAGGTGCGGGGTTCAATCCTTGGTGAGACATAAAAGTTTTTTTTAAGGATATGTTCAAATAATAACATACAGACAAACTTACAAACATTTCATTTCAACATTTTCGAAAAAAGTTAATAAAATTAAAATAATAAAATTGTTTAATTTTTGCTAAAATTCGGGTTATATTTTAAGCTATATTTTAAGCATTTTTTTGGGTAATTTTAAAAACAAATTAACTTTCAAAAACAAAAATGTCTACGCAAAAACAGAAAAAACTTTGCGATAAAAGGTTTTTGAGCTTCAACCAAATGGCGGAAGCTCACGAGGTAGCTTTGAAAGCGAACTCGGATACAGCGTTTCACTTTTTGTTTAAATCCAGATATGAAGACGTCGAAGAATGTCATGCTCAATTCTATAATTTTCATAACCAAATTATTGGCTCTCTCGAAGAGTTTAAACTTTCATTTGACGAGCAGGATAAAACTAGAAAAGACTTTGACAACCTTTATTATGAATGTAAGGGTATTTACTACGACCTTTTTAGGGCCAACCCTGTCAATTACGTAGGCAACCCTAACCAACAATATATTGTTCAGAGGTCAAATACAAGATCATTTCCACAACCAAGGTTGCCAATTTTCGATGGTAATTATAAAAGCTGGCAACACTGGTTTGACTTATTTAAATTCATGGTACATCAAAATTCTGATTTAAGTGATATAGAGAAATTTCAACAATTGCGGAGTTCTGTTCTGAATGAAGCCCTTTCTCTAGTAAAAACCATTCCCCTCGCAGATAGCAATTATCACATTGCGTATGAAACCTTAGTAAAGAGGTATCAAAATAAACGAATTATTGCTACTACCGCTTTGAATGCTATTAACTTTCTTTCAACTAAATCCAGTTCTGGGAAAGAATTACGTTCCATGTTGGATACATTTTCTAAAAATCTAGCCATCTTAAATGAGCTTGGTTTTCCTACAAAAGAATGGGACTTTCTTACTTTTAACATGATGCTCTCAAAACTTGAAGTCAAGATGAGGACTGATTTCGAACTTTACTATAGTAGAGAGAAAAACAATTCAGAAATTCCGTCCTACACTGATCTTTACACGTTTATAGAAAATCATTGCGCTGCGCTCGAATCTGTAGTGCAAATGCCCAGTTTTAGTAGGCAAAATCAAACCCCTAGACAACCTCAAACTACGCGTAATTCTCAACAGAACAGTTTTCAGAGAAACAGTTTTAATAATTTTAATTCACCTTCTGCTTTCAATACAACTATTTCAAATCAAAGTTCAAATTCAAGAAATCAACAAAATACGTTACAAAATAGCAATCAACGCAGCAACCCTCAAATACAAAATAATCAGAACAGAACTTTTAATCCAAAAATAAAATGTTACCTATGTTCTTCGAATCACGCATTATCGAAATGTATCGAATTTCAAAACAAAAGTCCACAGGAAAGGATGGGTTATGTTCGGCAGGTGAATCTGTGTCAAAATTGCTTACATTTTGCTTACCAGACCGTGAATTGCCCCTCCTCCTACAACTGCTTTACGTGTGGAGCTAGGCACCACAGTCTTCTTCACGTTCCACAACCAGTAGCGCCCTCTGTGTGTGTTAATTCATATCCTCCAGAGAACGCTAATATTCCACTTTCCAATTCCAATAGCACCCCTATGTCAGGAAGCCATTCCACAAACTGTCATGCGACAATGATTTCCAAAAATTCCACTTTTCTACTTTCTACCGTTGTAGCTGACATGTTAGACTCAAGGGGACATTACCAACCAGTTCGTATCTTACTCGATTCTGCCTCAGAGGCAAACTTTATTTCAGAAAAATGTCTAAATCGTTTAGGTCTTTCGAAAAGCTTCTTTTCTACTTCTATTCAAGGCTTAAATCAAATGACATCTTCCAATACCAAAGGTAAGACGAAATGTCTTATCAAACCTCAAGGTCAAGCGGGACCTACCTTTGATTTTGAGGCTTTAGTACTTCCAAAACTTTGTACAGAGATTCCTTCTTGCGCTGTCGACTCGAGCAAGTGGAATCACATTCGCAATATCAAACTTTCTGATCAAAACTTCCATATACCAAGTTCCATTGATGTCCTAGTAGGTTGTGAACTTTTCCCGCATCTCTTACAAGAGGGAGTTATCCACGGAGAACGTGGACAACCTAGTGCTTTTAATAGCATCTTTGGCTATGTGCTGATTGGTAAAGTTGAAACTTCAAAGCAACAAAATCCACAATCACTCATAAGCTGTTACACTTCCATCGAACCATCTCTGGATATCTGCCTAGAGCGCTTCTGGGAGATAGAGCAAGTTCCACATAAGGTTCATCACAGTCCTGAGGATATTATGTGCGAAAAATTATTTTCCCAATCAGTTTCACGCAACGAATCAGGTAGATTCGTCGTTCCATTACCTTTCATAAACTTAGAACCCCAGTTGGGTGACACCTATCCAATCGCTTTCAAACGTTTCAAGCTTCAGGAAGCTAGACTTCTCAAAGACTCAGCTAATTATCAAGCTTACAAAGATTTTATGCAAGATTATTTAGACACTGGTCACATGATACCTATTCCTACGCCTATATCTAAAGATGTCTTGGATAATTCCTACTTTATCCCTCATCACAGTGTCTGGAACACTGGGAAGATAAGAGTGGTCTTTGATGGGTCTCAACGTAGTCCCAGAGGTGTCTCACTCAACGAGACGTTGTGCGCAGGTGCTAAACTGCAAAATTATGTCCGTGAAATTCTACTTAATTTTCGAATTCATGCTGTAGCCTTTGTTACTGACATAGTAAAAATGTTCCGACAGATTTTAATTATTCCTGAGCACACGCGTTATCAAAATATTCTATGGAGATTTTCTGAGGATGATCCTGTTCAAACCTACTCCTTAAGAACAGTTGTTTATGGACTTAAGTCATCACCTTACTTAGCTATTCGTACTATACAAGAACTAGCTAAACTTGAGTCTGAAAGGTATCCTAATGCTTCCAAGGTGCTTCTTAAAGACATTTACGTCGACGACGTGCTCACTGGGCAGGATTCTGTGGCCTCGGCCAAAGAACTTCAGTCGGAGTTAATCTCCCTGTTGCGCCTAGGAGGGTTTGAACTTACAAAATGGGCGAGCAACAGTCCGGAACTTCTCTCCTCATTCTCAGAATCAGAAACCCAAATGTCCATTCGTTTCGACAAATCCGAACCTAATTTTGTAAAAATATTGGGTCTCCAATGGAATCCTATCTCAGATTCGTTTACCTACTTGGTCGTACCAGAAGATAAACCATGCACCAAGCGAGGTATCTTATCTCAAATCATGAAAATTGTTGATCCCTTAGGTTTCTGTTCTCCCGTTTCTTTACTTGCTAAGCATCTCATGCAAGATCTGTGGAAGGAGAAGCTGGACTGGGATTCTCAGCCTCCTCCGCATATCGTAAATGTTTGGAATCAATTTCGAACCGAACTTCCAAATCTTTCAAATATTCATTTACCTAGACGCCTTTCCATTGATCAACCACGTAGCATTGAACTTCACGGCTTTTCAGACGCCTCTATGATAGGTTACGCGGCTACGGTCTATTTCAGAATGGAGTCAGTTTCCGGAGATATCCATACCTTTCTTGTAATGGCCAAATCTAAGGTCGCACCAGTGAAAACAGTCAGTCTTCCGCGACTGGAGCTTCTTGTTGCCACTTTACTTTGCGACCTAATTTCCTTTATTCAAAACACTTATTCAGATATTCTTAACTTCAACCAAATCTGTGCCTGGTGTGATTCCCAAGTGGTTCTATGCTGGTTGGCGGCTTCACCTCACAGGTTTAAAACGTTTGTGGCAAACCGTATCTGTCACATTCAAGAAACCATTTCTCCTACGGCCTGGAAATATATTCCATCAGCGCTAAATCCAGCCAACTGTGCTTCGCGCGGTCTTATGCCTAATCAACTTGTCAAACATGACTTGTATTGGGAAGGTCCTTGTTTTCTTAGGCTACCAAAAGAGAGCTGGCCTGATGATTTTCGCTGTCCAGACCCTCCGGAAAACGAGGTTATTCTGGAAGAACGAAAATCAGTATTTCAAACATGCACAGTTGAACCACACATGCTTGATACTTTTCTTTCTCGTTACTCTTCCCTAGAGAAAATTCAACGAATAATTTCCTATATTTTTCGCCTTACCGAAAAGAAATCTAAATATCCTAACGAAAATATTACCGAAGTAGAACTTCAACATTCTCTTATTGTTCTAGAACCGAACCGAACCGAACCAGAAATTCCGTCCTACACTGATCTTTACACGTTTATAGAAAATCATTGCGCTGCGCTCGAATCTGTAGTGCAAATGCCCAGTTTTAGTAGGCAAAATCAAACCCCTAGACAACCTCAAACTACGCGTAATTCTCAACAGAACAGTTTTCAGAGAAACAGTTTTAATAATTTTAATTCACCTTCTGCTTTCAATACAACTATTTCAAATCAAAGTTCAAATTCAAGAAATCAACAAAATACGTTACAAAATAGCAATCAACGCAGCAACCCTCAAATACAAAATAATCAGAACAGAACTTTTAATCCAAAAATAAAATGTTACCTATGTTCTTCGAATCACGCATTATCGAAATGTATCGAATTTCAAAACAAAAGTCCACAGGAAAGGATGGGTTATGTTCGGCAGGTGAATCTGTGTCAAAATTGCTTACATTTTGCTTACCAGACCGTGAATTGCCCCTCCTCCTACAACTGCTTTACGTGTGGAGCTAGGCACCACAGTCTTCTTCACGTTCCACAACCAGTAGCGCCCTCTGTGTGTGTTAATTCATATCCTCCAGAGAACGCTAATATTCCACTTTCCAATTCCAATAGCACCCCTATGTCAGGAAGCCATTCCACAAACTGTCATGCGACAATGATTTCCAAAAATTCCACTTTTCTACTTTCTACCGTTGTAGCTGACATGTTAGACTCAAGGGGACATTACCAACCAGTTCGTATCTTACTCGATTCTGCCTCAGAGGCAAACTTTATTTCAGAAAAATGTCTAAATCGTTTAGGTCTTTCGAAAAGCTTCTTTTCTACTTCTATTCAAGGCTTAAATCAAATGACATCTTCCAATACCAAAGGTAAGACGAAATGTCTTATCAAACCTCAAGGTCAAGCGGGACCTACCTTTGATTTTGAGGCTTTAGTACTTCCAAAACTTTGTACAGAGATTCCTTCTTGCGCTGTCGACTCGAGCAAGTGGAATCACATTCGCAATATCAAACTTTCTGATCAAAACTTCCATATACCAAGTTCCATTGATGTCCTAGTAGGTTGTGAACTTTTCCCGCATCTCTTACAAGAGGGAGTTATCCACGGAGAACGTGGACAACCTAGTGCTTTTAATAGCATCTTTGGCTATGTGCTGATTGGTAAAGTTGAAACTTCAAAGCAACAAAATCCACAATCACTCATAAGCTGTTACACTTCCATCGAACCATCTCTGGATATCTGCCTAGAGCGCTTCTGGGAGATAGAGCAAGTTCCACATAAGGTTCATCACAGTCCTGAGGATATTATGTGCGAAAAATTATTTTCCCAATCAGTTTCACGCAACGAATCAGGTAGATTCGTCGTTCCATTACCTTTCATAAACTTAGAACCCCAGTTGGGTGACACCTATCCAATCGCTTTCAAACGTTTCAAGCTTCAGGAAGCTAGACTTCTCAAAGACTCAGCTAATTATCAAGCTTACAAAGATTTTATGCAAGATTATTTAGACACTGGTCACATGATACCTATTCCTACGCCTATATCTAAAGATGTCTTGGATAATTCCTACTTTATCCCTCATCACAGTGTCTGGAACACTGGGAAGATAAGAGTGGTCTTTGATGGGTCTCAACGTAGTCCCAGAGGTGTCTCACTCAACGAGACGTTGTGCGCAGGTGCTAAACTGCAAAATTATGTCCGTGAAATTCTACTTAATTTTCGAATTCATGCTGTAGCCTTTGTTACTGACATAGTAAAAATGTTCCGACAGATTTTAATTATTCCTGAGCACACGCGTTATCAAAATATTCTATGGAGATTTTCTGAGGATGATCCTGTTCAAACCTACTCCTTAAGAACAGTTGTTTATGGACTTAAGTCATCACCTTACTTAGCTATTCGTACTATACAAGAACTAGCTAAACTTGAGTCTGAAAGGTATCCTAATGCTTCCAAGGTGCTTCTTAAAGACATTTACGTCGACGACGTGCTCACTGGGCAGGATTCTGTGGCCTCGGCCAAAGAACTTCAGTCGGAGTTAATCTCCCTGTTGCGCCTAGGAGGGTTTGAACTTACAAAATGGGCGAGCAACAGTCCGGAACTTCTCTCCTCATTCTCAGAATCAGAAACCCAAATGTCCATTCGTTTCGACAAATCCGAACCTAATTTTGTAAAAATATTGGGTCTCCAATGGAATCCTATCTCAGATTCGTTTACCTACTTGGTCGTACCAGAAGATAAACCATGCACCAAGCGAGGTATCTTATCTCAAATCATGAAAATTGTTGATCCCTTAGGTTTCTGTTCTCCCGTTTCTTTACTTGCTAAGCATCTCATGCAAGATCTGTGGAAGGAGAAGCTGGACTGGGATTCTCAGCCTCCTCCGCATATCGTAAATGTTTGGAATCAATTTCGAACCGAACTTCCAAATCTTTCAAATATTCATTTACCTAGACGCCTTTCCATTGATCAACCACGTAGCATTGAACTTCACGGCTTTTCAGACGCCTCTATGATAGGTTACGCGGCTACGGTCTATTTCAGAATGGAGTCAGTTTCCGGAGATATCCATACCTTTCTTGTAATGGCCAAATCTAAGGTCGCACCAGTGAAAACAGTCAGTCTTCCGCGACTGGAGCTTCTTGGTGCCACTTTACTTTGCGACCTAATTTCCTTTATTCAAAACACTTATTCAGATATTCTTAACTTCAACCAAATCTGTGCCTGGTGTGATTCCCAAGTGGTTCTATGCTGGTTGGCGGCTTCACCTCACAGGTTTAAAACGTTTGTGGCAAACCGTATCTGTCACATTCAAGAAACCATTTCTCCTACGGCCTGGAAATATATTCCATCAGCGCTAAATCCAGCCAACTGTGCTTCGCGCGGTCTTATGCCTAATCAACTTGTCAAACATGACTTGTATTGGGAAGGTCCTTGTTTTCTCAGGCTACCAAAAGAGAGCTGGCCTGATGATTTTCGCTGTCCAGACCCTCCGGAAAACGAGGTTATTCTGGAAGAACGAAAATCAGTATTTCAAACATGCACAGTTGAACCACACATGCTTGATACTTTTCTTTCTCGTTACTCTTCCCTAGAGAAAATTCAACGCATAATTTCCTATATTTTTCGCCTTACCGAAAAGAAATCTAAATATCCTAACGAAAATATTACCGAAGTAGAACTTCAACATTCTCTTATTGTTCTCATTCGGCATGTTCAACGTTCCATCTTTGCTGATCTCATTTCACGTTTGAATGACGCAAAGCTACTTCCTAAACAATTACGTAAACTTTCACTTTTTCTAGATACACAAGGCTGCTTAAGAGTGGGGGGTCGATTACCACATTCTTCCGAACTCTCTTATTCAGCAAAACACCCTTTACTTTTACCACGTTCTCACCGTCTTACTCAACTTGTCATTGAGTACACTCACAAAAGGTACTGTCATCCCGGTCAAAAAACGTTGCATTACCTCTTGAGACAACAATTTTGGATCCTTTCCCCTCGCTATGCAATCGAGAGTATAACTTCTCATTGCATTTTATGCTATCGATTAAATCCTAAACCTTCCGTACAAATCATGGGCAACTTGCCTGCTCAACGCATCTCTCAAGTAAAGGCATTTTCACATGTTGCCATAGATTATTGTGGTCCCTTTCCAATTACAATGGGAAAGTACCGAGGTGCAAAGGTATCCAAAGGTTATATTCTTGTCTTAGTCTGCTCCGCAACAAAGGCAGTTCACTTAGAACTTACCTCCGATATTTCCACCCCTACCTTTCTTGCGGCTTTTAAGAGATTTGTGGCAAGAAGAGAAAGAATCTCTGACATTTACTCAGATTGTGGTAGCGCGTTCTTGGGAGCTAATCGTTTACTCAAACAGTACTCCCAGGAAGCATGTCACAGTCTAAAAATTACCTGGCATTTTTCAAGTCCTGGTAGTCCGCACTTAAACGGACTAGCCGAAGCAGGAGTTAAATCCACCAAGGCAAATTTAAAACGTGTAATAGGTGAGCAACGGTTAACCTATGAAGAGTTTTTTACTTTTTTGTGTCAGGTCGAATCCATACTAAACAGCCGGCCTCTGTATGCCCAAAGTATGGATCCGAATGACTTTCTTCCACTGACCCCTGGTCATTTTCTTACCCTGGAACCGTTGAATTCCGTACCAGAACCCGATTTTTCTGATTCTAAGTTGAACACCCTGTCCCGCTGCCAGCTGGTGCAAAGGCTCCAGTCCGATTTTTGGAAACGCTGGAACTTGGAGTACCTAAACACCTTGCAACAGCGTTCTAAATGGACAGAGGCTTCTAACAATATTAAACTAAATACTTTAGTCGTGGTAAAGAATGAACAAAAACCGCCATTGCAATGGGCTGTTGGGCGAATTGTCGACGTACACCCTGGCTCAGAAGGTCATATTCGTGTTGTGACCGTTAAAACAGCTACAGGAACATATCGTCGACCAGTAGTGAAACTATGTCCTTTGCCTATGCCCGACGCATAAGGCAAAATTTTCTATTTCTTTCTTAATTTTTTTCTTTTCTTTTAATTTTAATTTACATGCTTAATATAATGCATATTTGGGTTAATGTTAAATTGTATCGTTTAATTGCTAATAGGCGAATATTATTTAATTTTTTTTCCTTTCCGTTTCTTAACTAAGTAAAAACACACGTGTTTTGGCGGCCGGAAAATGTTGGTGCAAGCAAGGAATTTCCTAATTTTCATTTTCTTTTCCTTTTCTGCGCGTTTAAAATAATTTAAATTTTCGCGCTCTAAAATATGCATATGGGTTTTCACGGCACCGCACACGTGGAGGACAAGCAGCGCCGCGATGAGTGCAAAAACAACAACCGTCACAACAAGACACTAGAAAAATCACGTTCCCAAAAAAGTGAATTTTGAGGTGAAAAACTGGACGTTTAAACGTTGACTGGAGCCGCAAGAGAGTCCGAGGTAGGTGCCTTTTCATATAAGATTCCATATGTATCGTAACTTTCCATTTACTATCGTCAATACCGACAATTATTTTTAAATGTGCTTGTAAAGCCAAACCGGCGTCCTGTCGAAGGAAATTCCATTATTTTTCACTACTTGCACGCACAATGGTGATCCTAATTTTTTCGAGAAAAAAAAAGTTGCTCCGATTTCAAAATTTTTTATATATCTTTGCGTTTCAGATGATTTTGAAACTTTTTTGTTGCGCCGTCTGTCTGTCTGTATGTCTGTCTGTCTGTCTGTAACGACCAACGCGCATAACTCAAAAACCGCTTAGCCGATTTTAATGAAATTTGGTACCTAGGCTGGGTCTTGGGTCGAGATGGTCTCATTTAAAAACGAACAAAATCCACCGAACGCAAACCAAATAAAAGGGTGGGGATAGATTTCAAAAATTAGAGTTTATGTGAAAATATGGCGTGTGTAATATCAAACGAAAGGTAATTGAGTCTGGAGTTAAACAAAATACATTTTAAATCATTTAAAAAAAAAGGGTGGGGGTATATTTCAAAAATTAGAGTTTAAGTGAAAATATGGCGTGTGTGATATCAAACGAAAGGTAATTAAGTCCGGAGTTCAACAAAATACATTTTAGTTTTTGTTTTTTTTAAGGGTGGGGGTGGATTTCAAAAATTTGAGTTTGTCAAAACATGGCTTGTGTGGTATCAAACAAAAGGTAATTTAGTGTGGAGTTGAATAAAATATATTTCAGTTTTTAGTTATATTAGCTCACACGTACACTATAACTATAGTACCTAGTATGAGCTTAGGGGCCCATATATTGGCAGAGTATTTTAATACTTACAGGACAAATTACTGCAAAGATTTGGTTTACTCTAACGTGCAATAACACTTCTTAAAAAGTTTTAACTTTAACTTAAAAATTCAAATTAACGTTAAAATTAAAGAAAAACCACATAAAAAATTTGCTACGAAATGTCATTTTTTTTAAATTTAGTCGGAGCAGTCGTAGGATTCTCGTTAAAAATAGTCTCAAATTGTGGGTGGTTTAAAGTTTGAAAAAGAATACAAATAATCCATGAACGATAAAAAAACTTATACACCAAAATTTTCAAAGCTAAATAATACATAAATAACTTAAAACTATATCTGTATATGCATTACCGTATTGAATACGTATATTTAAATATTGTAAAAAGCACAAGATATATTAGAATACGTTTCCAATTACATATCCATCAAAACAATTAAACATCGCTTTAATCTTCGTTAACCTTAACACCGTTTTTATTGGACATCTCCTAGTGACGTTTGAAGGTTTAAATATGGCTACCATTTTTAAACCAAAATATTACATTCTTTTTATTTATTTTTAAGTTTTATGCGGAGATAATGACATTGGAATAATTATACAAATATTAAACACTATAACATTCAACGCAAAAAATTAGTTAAACCTTTAACGAAAATCTAGACCGAGTTTTAAGCATTTTAGATCCTTTAGTAAATACTCTGCCAATATATGGCCCCCTAAGCTCACACTAGGTACTATAGTTATAGTTTACGTGTGAGCTAATATAACTAAAAACTGAAATATATTTTATTCAGCTCCAGACCTTTTGTTTGATACCACACAAGCCATGTTTTGACTTAAACTCAAATTTTTAAAATTTACTCCCACCCTTAAAAAAAACTAAAATGTTATTTAATAAACTCCGGACTCAATTACCTTTCGTTTGATATCACACACGCCATATTTTCACTTAAACTCTAATTTTTGAAATATACCCCCAACCTTTTTTTAAAATAAATTAAAATGTATTTTGTTTAACTCCAGACTCAATTATCTTTCGTTTGATATCACACACGCCATATTTTCACATAAACTCTAATTTTTCAAATCAACCCCCACCCTTTTATTTGGTTTGTGTTCGGTGGATTTTATTCATTTTTAAATGGGACCATCTTGACCCAGGACCCAGCCTAGATACCAAATTTCATTAAAATCGGCCAAGCGGTTTTTGAGTTATGCGCGTTGGTCGTTACAGACAGACAGACAGACAGACAGACAGACAGACAGACAGACAGACAGACAGACAGACAGACAGACAGACAGACAGACAGACAGACAGACAGACAGACAGACAGACAGACAGACAGACAGACAGACAGACAGACAGACAGACAGACAGACAGACAGACAGACAGACAGACAGACAGACAGACAGACAGACAGACAGACAGACAGACAGACAGACAGACAGACAGACAGACAGACAGACAGACAGACAGACAGACAGACAGACAGACAGACAGACAGACAGACAGACAGACAGACAGACAGACAGACAGACAGACAGACAGACAGACAGACAGACAGACAGACAGACAGACAGACAGACAGACAGACAGACAGACAGACAGACAGACAGACAGACAGACAGACAGACAGACAGACAGACAGACAGACAGACAGACAGACAGACAGACAGACAGACAGACAGACAGACAGACAGACAGACAGACAGACAGACAGACAGACAGACAGACAGACAGACAGACAGACAGACAGACAGACAGACAGACAGACAGACAGACAGACAGACAGACAGACAGACAGACAGACAGACAGACAGACAGACAGACAGACAGACAGACAGACAGACAGACAGACAGACAGACAGACAGACAGACAGACAGACAGACAGACAGACAGACAGACAGACAGACAGACAGACAGACAGACAGACAGACAGACAGACAGACAGACAGACAGACAGACAGACAGACAGACAGACAGACAGACAGACAGACAGACAGACAGACAGACAGACAGACAGACAGACAGACAGACAGACAGACAGACAGACAGACAGACAGACAGACAGACAGACAGACAGACAGACAGACAGACAGACAGACAGACAGACAGACAGACAGACAGACAGACAGACAGACAGACAGACAGACAGACAGACAGACAGACAGACAGACAGACAGACAGACAGACAGACAGACAGACAGACAGACAGACAGACAGACAGACAGACAGACAGACAGACAGACAGACAGACAGACAGACAGACAGACAGACAGACAGACAGACAGACAGACAGACAGACAGACAGACAGACAGACAGACAGACAGACAGACAGACAGACAGACAGACAGACAGACAGACAGACAGACAGACAGACAGACAGACAGACAGACAGACAGACAGACAGACAGACAGACAGACAGACAGACAGACAGACAGACAGACAGACAGACAGACAGACAGACAGACAGACAGACAGACAGACAGACAGACAGACAGACAGACAGACAGACAGACAGACAGACAGACAGACAGACAGACAGACAGACAGACAGACAGACAGACAGACAGACAGACAGACAGACAGACAGACAGACAGACAGACAGACAGACAGACAGACAGACAGACAGACAGACAGACAGACAGACAGACAGACAGACAGACAGACAGACAGACAGACAGACAGACAGACAGACAGACAGACAGACAGACAGACAGACAGACAGACAGACAGACAGACAGACAGACAGACAGACAGACAGACAGACAGACAGACAGACAGACAGACAGACAGACAGACAGACAGACAGACAGACAGACAGACAGACAGACAGACAGACAGACAGACAGACAGACAGACAGACAGACAGACAGACAGACAGACAGACAGACAGACAGACAGACAGACAGACAGACAGACAGACAGACAGACAGACAGACAGACAGACAGACAGACAGACAGACAGACAGACAGACAGACAGACAGACAGACAGACAGACAGACAGACAGACAGACAGACAGACAGACAGACAGACAGACAGACAGACAGACAGACAGACAGACAGACAGACAGACAGACAGACAGACAGACAGACAGACAGACAGACAGACAGACAGACAGACAGACAGACAGACAGACAGACAGACAGACAGACAGACAGACAGACACAGACAGACAGACAGACAGACAGACAGACAGACAGACAGACAGACAGACAGACAGACAGACAGACAGACAGACAGACAGACAGACAGACAGACAGACAGACAGACAGACAGACAGACAGACAGACAGACAGACAGACAGACAGACAGACAGACAGACAGACAGACAGACAGACAGACAGACAGACAGACAGACAGACAGACAGACAGACAGACAGACAGACAGACAGACAGACAGACAGACAGACAGACAGACAGACAGACAGACAGACAGACAGACAGACAGACAGACAGACAGACAGACAGACAGACAGACAGACAGACAGACAGACAGACAGACAGACAGACAGACAGACAGACAGACAGACAGACAGACAGACAGACAGACAGACAGACAGACAGACAGACAGACAGACAGACAGACAGACAGACAGACAGACAGACAGACAGACAGACAGACAGACAGACAGACAGACAGACAGACAGACAGACAGACAGACAGACAGACAGACAGACAGACAGACAGACAGACAGACAGACAGACAGACAGACAGACAGACAGACAGACAGACAGACAGACAGACAGACAGACAGACAGACAGACAGACAGACAGACAGACAGACAGACAGACAGACAGACAGACAGACAGACAGACAGACAGACAGACAGACAGACAGACAGACAGACAGACAGACAGACAGACAGACAGACAGACAGACAGACAGACAGACAGACAGACAGACAGACAGACAGACAGACAGACAGACAGACAGACAGACAGACAGACAGACAGACAGACAGACAGACAGACAGACAGACAGACAGACAGACAGACAGACAGACAGACAGACAGACAGACAGACAGACAGACAGACAGACAGACAGACAGACAGACAGACAGACAGACAGACAGACAGACAGACAGACAGACAGACAGACAGACAGACAGACAGACAGACAGACAGACAGACAGACAGACAGACAGACAGACAGACAGACAGACAGACAGACAGACAGACAGACAGACAGACAGACAGACAGACAGACAGACAGACAGACAGACAGACAGACAGACAGACAGACAGACAGACAGACAGACAGACAGACAGACAGACAGACAGACAGACAGACAGACAGACAGACAGACAGACAGACAGACAGACAGACAGACAGACAGACAGACAGACAGACAGACAGACAGACAGACAGACAGACAGACAGACAGACAGACAGACAGACAGACAGACAGACAGACAGACAGACAGACAGACAGACAGACAGACAGACAGACAGACAGACAGACAGACAGACAGACAGACAGACAGACAGACAGACAGACAGACAGACAGACAGACAGACAGACAGACAGACAGACAGACAGACAGACAGACAGACAGACAGACAGACAGACAGACAGACAGACAGACAGACAGACAGACAGACAGACAGACAGACAGACAGACAGACAGACAGACAGACAGACAGACAGACAGACAGACAGACAGACAGACAGACAGACAGACAGACAGACAGACAGACAGACAGACAGACAGACAGACAGACAGACAGACAGACAGACAGACAGACAGACAGACAGACAGACAGACAGACAGACAGACAGACAGACAGACAGACAGACAGACAGACAGACAGACAGACAGACAGACAGACAGACAGACAGACAGACAGACAGACAGACAGACAGACAGACAGACAGACAGACAGACAGACAGACAGACAGACAGACAGACAGACAGACAGACAGACAGACAGACAGACAGACAGACAGACAGACAGACAGACAGACAGACAGACAGACAGACAGACAGACAGACAGACAGACAGACAGACAGACAGACAGACAGACAGACAGACAGACAGACAGACAGACAGACAGACAGACAGACAGACAGACAGACAGACAGACAGACAGACAGACAGACAGACAGACAGACAGACAGACAGACAGACAGACAGACAGACAGACAGACAGACAGACAGACAGACAGACAGACAGACAGACAGACAGACAGACAGACAGACAGACAGACAGACAGACAGACAGACAGACAGACAGACAGACAGACAGACAGACAGACAGACAGACAGACAGACAGACAGACAGACAGACAGACAGACAGACAGACAGACAGACAGACAGACAGACAGACAGACAGACAGACAGACAGACAGACAGACAGACAGACAGACAGACAGACAGACAGACAGACAGACAGACAGACAGACAGACAGACAGACAGACAGACAGACAGACAGACAGACAGACAGACAGACAGACAGACAGACAGACAGACAGACAGACAGACAGACAGACAGACAGACAGACAGACAGACAGACAGACAGACAGACAGACAGACAGACAGACAGACAGACAGACAGACAGACAGACAGACAGACAGACAGACAGACAGACAGACAGACAGACAGACAGACAGACAGACAGACAGACAGACAGACAGACAGACAGACAGACAGACAGACAGACAGACAGACAGACAGACAGACAGACAGACAGACAGACAGACAGACAGACAGACAGACAGACAGACAGACAGACAGACAGACAGACAGACAGACAGACAGACAGACAGACAGACAGACAGACAGACAGACAGACAGACAGACAGACAGACAGACAGACAGACAGACAGACAGACAGACAGACAGACAGACAGACAGACAGACAGACAGACAGACAGACAGACAGACAGACAGACAGACAGACAGACAGACAGACAGACAGACAGACAGACAGACAGACAGACAGACAGACAGACAGACAGACAGACAGACAGACAGACAGACAGACAGACAGACAGACAGACAGACAGACAGACAGACAGACAGACAGACAGACAGACAGACAGACAGACAGACAGACAGACAGACAGACAGACAGACAGACAGACAGACAGACAGACAGACAGACAGACAGACAGACAGACAGACAGACAGACAGACAGACAGACAGACAGACAGACAGACAGACAGACAGACAGACAGACAGACAGACAGACAGACAGACAGACAGACAGACAGACAGACAGACAGACAGACAGACAGACAGACAGACAGACAGACAGACAGACAGACAGACAGACAGACAGACAGACAGACAGACAGACAGACAGACAGACAGACAGACAGACAGACAGACAGACAGACAGACAGACAGACAGACAGACAGACAGACAGACAGACAGACAGACAGACAGACAGACAGACAGACAGACAGACAGACAGACAGACAGACAGACAGACAGACAGACAGACAGACAGACAGACAGACAGACAGACAGACAGACAGACAGACAGACAGACAGACAGACAGACAGACAGACAGACAGACAGACAGACAGACAGACAGACAGACAGACAGACAGACAGACAGACAGACAGACAGACAGACGGCGCATCAAAAAAGTTTCAAAATCATCTGAAAAGTAAAGATATATAAAAATTTTTGAAATCGGAGCAACTTTTTTTTTCTCGAAAAAATTAGGATCACCATAGCTCACACTACTATAGTATAGTATATGTGTGAGCTAATACTGATGTTGCTGTTGGCAACTTAAATACGCAGTTAGAGTTAGAAAGGTTTGTTGTACGTTTTTAGGTATGGTCCTGGTATTCATCAAGGGCTACTATCTCAGTTGGCGTACAGTAGCCTGGATGGGAATCGGTTATGCTGTGATACCAGCTATATTGGTTCAGCTTTTTGTCTGCGAAAGTCCTGTATGGCTTGTCTCGAAGGGAAAGCTAGAGGAGGCTTTAAAGTCCTTAAATCATTTAAATAAATACCAGCCAAAACCAGAATATCGGGTAAGTTACAGTTCTATCTACCGTTTTTATTTAGTCCGTTTAGAACGTTTTTCTACGTCGTCCGACGCCTATTCTCCACCTCCTTCGATCCTGACAATCATCTTCTGTCAGATTTTCTTGACTCATTGATCTTTGGATTGACTGTTGCCATTCTAGTTTAGGACGCCCTCTTTTTCTGCGCCCTATTGGCTGCCATTCTAGGACCTGCTTTGGTAATCTTTCGTCGTTCATCCGTTGTACATGGCCGTACCATATCAGTTGTCTTTTAGTGATGTCATCCGTTATGCTTCCTTCGATTCCCATTATTTCTTTTATGATATCATTTCTTATGTGATCTGTTCTAGATATTCTCATTGATCTTCTTATTGCATCCATTTCGACACTTTTCATTTTTGTTTTGTATTTTTCTGTTACGCGACAAGTCTCTATTCCATACAACAGCGTGCTTTTCACCATTGTTTCATATATGTTAAATTTTACATTCTTTTTTATCTCTCTGCTCCATAAAATACTGTTAAGACATCCAATAACCTTTTTTGCCTTTACTATTATTTTTTTCAGTTCTCTACAGTCTTATCAAATGTGACACCCAAGTATACATACGCATTACTCAAACCATCTTTGTAAAACTAAGTATAAAATTTGCCACTATAACTATCATAAGGGGAAAACATTCACCATTAACTCAGGTACCGATTAAGTCCCCCTAACATCCCCCTTTACCCCTGGAATGAGGTGGCGAAAATCCTTTCTTTTGTACTTTGCGTGGTAAAAAAATAAACCTAGGATCTTCAGATTCAGCAACAATTCATATATGATTCTTGTTATTTTACAGACTTTTTCTCCTGTTTAACATGAAAACAATTTTTATAGGAGTGATTTTTTTTAATACATAAAATAAGGTATAATTATTGTACAGCAATTAATTAAATTAATAATAAAATGAAAGAAATAAATAAAATTGTAAAACTAAAAACTAAAAAACATGACAACAATTATTATTATTAATTTGTTATTTGTGTTTTAAAAATGATTTGCAATATTCTTTTAATTTTATAAGACTTTTTTCAATTTAGACCTTTTTGACCAATTTTTTGTGTAATACTGCGCGGATTTGAGGGTACAAATATGCACTTTTAGATAATATTTAAAGGGCTAACTGTGAGTAATTTTTCCGTCGACTACTACGCCATTCCATTAAAGGTAAAACTACTAATTAAATAATATGTGAAAAGGTTTAAACATGTGAATGGTACTATTTTCGCGAAAATCGAATATGTATATGGTTTTGAAGATGTCGCGATTTTTGTAAAAATGCGTGTTGTGTTCAAATTTTTGAGTGTTTTTGATTTATTTTCTCTTAAACTCAAAAACGATAAAACCTGAAAAATGTGAACATTTTTTAAAGAATATTTTGAGTTTACTTATAAAGATAGCAGTTCAAAAACTTTATTTAAAATTTTAAGGAAAACATTTTTCTTGATCGAGTATTTTGGACTCCAACACAGTTTTTGTAAAATCCTCAAAAATTCAAAAATTTTAAACGAAACTTGAAAACCAAGTTGTCAAACACCTCATTAGGTCTATAGATGTGCAAAATTTGATGTAAGTCGTTCACATGTCTTTTTTCGATCTGGCGAAAAAATAACAGGTTTCGTGACCCACAGATGTATATTTTTGCAAAATTTCAAGTTCATAGAATAATTGTCTAAAAACTTATGGTTAACGAACGGAAGAACATAAAAAAGCACTTTTTGATGGGTTTTCCCATTTTCCCCTACCTACTTAATATTAACATTTGGGTCGATCTAGACCAGTGGCGGCGCGTAGTAAAAAGCTTTGGCAGTTTTTTTTTGAGTGTCACGCCCTAGTTTTTGGGCCATCGAGTGGGCCGTCATATCATATAATCATTGTTTTTATAAATGAATAATAATTGTATCATACCTAGTTTCTATCTTTCACAAACACGTCTTGTATTGAAAATGAAGGCGTTTGTCCTTTTTTGAAATAAATTCTTCAATAACCAATTCATTGAACTTTGGAATTTCTTGAATCATTTTTTTCTCAATAGATAACATTGCTTGGGCAGTTAATCTATTCTCCCCCATTGTGCTCCTAAGGAAAGTTTTAATTCTCTTTAGGGTAGAGACACAACGTTCTGCTTCTGCGGTTGTCATAGGCATCGTAACCACTGCCTCTAGCACTGAAACTGTTTCTTGAAAAAATCTGTTTGCAAATTGTTTTCAAATAAAAATTTCAATAAGAGGACTGCTCCTGAAACTTCTTTAAAATCTGCTCTTCTGTATATTATTTCCAACTCCGTCTTTAATTTATTTTTATTTAAAAATGGAAAGTTTTGAGTTGCTGAATCTAACTGTAGCATAAGAAAATTTGATGAATAGAATTCAAAATTGTCTACCGAAAATAGGTGTGCTATTTCCAAATGGCCTGTGAACGAAAACCTTCTTTTTGTTTCTGATATTATGGTGTCACATACTTCCTTAGCTTGTACAGTAGTAGAAAGATAAGAAATTCTGTCATCTGCCCTCCTTCTTATCCTAGCTTGACTTTCATCAACATCTGCTAACTCGGTTTCTTTAATTGTATGTATGTTATCTCTTTCTTTTTGAATATTTTTTTCAAACTGAGTAATGCATCGTTTTATTGTTACGGAATCAGTATCCCTTTTTTGTAGCTGGGAATATAAGATATCAACGTGGGGCAATAAACGATGAAACACCGCCAACCAAAACACAAATTTACGATCATGCAATAATCTTATTAAAATTGCACCTGCGTTTGCGATAGTATCTGACTGTCTGGATGCGGACTGTATTTTCTCCATACACTCTATAAGTGCCTCTCTATTTTCATATACAGTATTGACATTTCATCTAAGATGGCGACTCTTTGTGGAAAATTTGAAAAAAAATTGGTAATATCACTTAGGTCAGAAAAAAATATTCGTACAATTGTATTCATACTTGTTGCCTGAGATATTATTAAATTTAATTGGTGAGCATAACAATGAATGTAATATCCATATTTAAATTTTTCCTCAATAAGTTTTTGCACACCACCATGCAAACTACTCATAACGTTTGCTCCGTCGTAACTTTGAGAAATTAATTGGCCTGGGTTTTTTAACACATAATTTAAAACCTCTTCTATGCAGCTAGCTAAGGCCACAGCGTCGTGTTCACTGGGTTTGATAAAACTCCAAAATCGTTCAACGGTGCCCATTTGCTAAGGTGTAACGAAAAACTATAACCATTTGAAATATATTCGAAATATCAGTTGTTTCGTCACTCATAATGGACACAAAATTTGAAGCAGCAATTTCTTTTTTGATGTGTGCCTGACACACGGAAAGCATACATTCTAGTAAATCATTTTGAATGTCTTTTGACGTGCCCTTAAAAACAAGTAGCTTTCTGCAAATGATCCCTCAGTGCTAAGTCCAATTCGGCAGAAAAATTTATGAGACCTTTAAAAATGCCAGGGTTTACGGAATCTTCTTGTTCATTATGTCCACGGAGAGCAAGTTCAAAAGCACTACAAAACTTAATACAGTCTATAATTTTAGATAAGACGTACCTGTTATTCTTGACTTGATCATTATGTGTTTCGATGCTTAGACGGTATGCACTATTCAATTGTTGCCGAATATCTTGTTTTCCTAATAAATTAAATCCTAATTTAGCAGAAAAACTCCAGATCTTGTCCATTCTGATGCCTCATCGCTTTCAAACAATAAACAAGGGAAACAGTAAAGGCTATTGCTTACATCACACCCGCACAGCCAGTCAGTTTTTTCAGAAATTTCTAATTTAAACGTACGCCTATATTCACGACTTTTGCATTTAGCTACATTCGTAATTATTAAATTTGGTTTGGGACGGCCGACTCTTTTGATTTTTATTTTCTGTTCCAATGGCAAAGCTGAAAATTTAATTGTCTTTAAATATTGCACGCTAATGTTATCAGAACTAGAAACTTCCGCCATTGTCGTAGACTAAATCGTCGAAATCAAAACAAATCGCCCACCCCACGCCCGACCGACAATTTCAAGTTGTCCAAGGGCACTAATTACAGGTGCGCGGGAGCTCCTGTACATCTGCAACGGTAACCGCTGCTGCGGGGGTCATCACCGGGGTGCGGGCGGCATCGAAGCTAATTTATGTAGTAGAACACGGCCGAAGGAAGGCTCAGATTCTATGTACTGTAAAATTCTATTGGGACATTTCGTCCTCTCTTTCTATATTTCCTAATTAGAATACGACATAACTGCTATGGTGCAGAGAATTTGGTTCCAGTAAATAAAAATAATGTAACCACGAGAATATCCATTCATCGCAGGCTGGTTGAACACGAATACAAAGACATATGTACCGAGTATTAATTGTAGTTAATATTCCAGTCTTTACTGAATTCCTTTTGGGGTAATTATTAATTATATTAAAGAATGATCAAATTTTAATATTTTCTAAAGTAAAATTTGGGAGTGCACGTGCATATGTGCACTTATGGAGAAACCGCCACTGATCTAGACTCTAGAGTGTACCGCCGCGAGTATTGTTGTAAGCTGGATAGGTGTGGCGAAGACGTACAGAAGGGTAAGCAAGTTCGTCTGTCCGCGCTCGCCCTGACTTGGGAACATAAGATGCAGGCATGATATTGGCATCACTATAGGGGAGGTAAAGGGCTCAGTAAACTCCTCCCTTTCGACAGTTTTTTATTAACTTGTCCCACACGTATGCCCCGCAGGTGTTTCTCAAATGTCCGAGCTTCAGAGCCTTAATAATAAAATTCCAAAAATTTCTTAAAATTTCTATGACTTACCTAACCGTTTTAGTAACTAGGCAAAGTTTTTTTAACCAGTTATTTACAGTTAGTTAATATTTTCACAAGATATTTTCTTATTCTAAGTTTTTTCCTAATTTCTTTTGTGATTCTTTTAGTAATGTCCCCTAAAGATGTACATTACTACTTACAAAACATGTCGAGACTATTTGTTTAAAACAAATTAAAAATTAGTAGAGGAATACAAAAACCGGTTTGATTCCTATTAAGGGTATGCTAACACAAACACACTTTTTCACCACACGTTTGAGTATTCGACCGGCCCAAAATACCGTTTGATGCCACGAAAAATTAAAAAAATTGTTGAAAAATGTGTGCCCGACACACGGAAAGCATACATTCTAGTAAATCATTTTGAATGTCTTTTGACGTGCCCTTAAAAACAAGTAGCTTTCTGCAAATGATCCCTCAGTGCTAAGTCCAATTCGGCAGAAAAATTTATGAGACCTTTAAAAATGCCAGGGTTTACGGAATCTTCTTGTTCATTATGTCCACGGAGAGCAAGTTCAAAAGCACTACAAAACTTAATACAGTCTATAATTTTAGATAAGACGTACCTGTTATTCTTGACTTGATCATTATGTGTTTCGATGCTTAGACGGTATGCACTATTCAATTGTTGCCGAATATCTTGTTTTCCTAATAAATTAAATCCTAATTTAGCAGAAAAACTCCAGATCTTGTCCATTCTGATGCCTCATCGCTTTCAAACAATAAACAAGGGAAACAGTAAAGGCTATTGCTTACATCACACCCGCATAGCCAGTCGGTTTTTTAATAAATTTCTAATTTAAACGTACGCCTATATTCACGACTTTTGCATTTAGCTACATTCGTAATTATTAAATTTGGTTTGGGACGGCCGACTCTTTTGATTTTTATTTTCTGTTCCAATGGCAAAGCTGAAAATTTAATAGTCTTTAAATATTGCACGCTAATGTTATCAGAACTAGAAACTTCCGCCATTGTCGTAGACTAAATCGTCGAAATCAAAACAAATCGCCCACCCCGCGCCCGACCGACAATTTCAAGTTGTCCAAGGGCACTAATTACAGGTGCGCGGGAGCTCCTGTACATCTGCAACGGTAACCGCTGCCGCGGGGGTCATCACCGGGGTGCGGGCGGCATCGAAGCTGATTTATGTAGTAGAACACGGCCGAAGGAAGGCTCAGATTCTATGTACTGTAAAATTCTATTGGGACATTTCGTCCTCTCTTTCTATATTTCCTAATTAGAATACGACATAACTGCTATGGTGCAGAGAATTTGGTTCCAGTAAATAAAAATAATGTAACCACGAGAATATCCATTCATCGCAGGCTGGTTGAACACGAATACAAAGACATATGTACCGAGTATTAATTGTAGTTAATATTCCAGTCTTTACTGAATTCCTTTTGGGGTAATTATTAATTATATTAAAGAATGATCAAATTTTAATATTTTCTAAAGTAAAATTTGGGAGTTCACGTGCATATGTGCACTTATGGAGAAACCGCCACTGATCTAGACTCTAGAGTGTACCGCCGCGAGTATTGTTGTAAGCTGGATAGGTGTGGCGGAGACGTACAGAAGGGTAAGCAAGTTCGTCTGTCCGCGCTCGCCCTGACTTGGGAACATAAGATGCAGGCATGATATTGGCATCACTATAGGGGAGGTAAAGGGTGCAGTAAACTCCTCCTTTTCGACAGTTTTTTATTAACTTGTCCCACACGTATGCCCCGCAGGTGTTTCTCAGATGTCCGAGCTTCAGAGCCTTAATAATAAAATTCCAAAAATTTCTTAAAATTTCTATGACTTACCTAACCGTTTTAGTAACTAGGCAAAGTTTTTTTAACCAGTTTTTTACAGTTAGTTAATATTTTCACAAGATATTTTCTTATTCTAAGTTTTTTCCTAATTTCTTTTGTGATTCTTTTAGTAATGTCCCCTAAAGTAATACATACAGAGGTCCGAAGCTTACGGAGCGCGAGGCGAACCGGTTTGATCACAGGCTTTTGTCTTCACGCAAAACTCTGAAATCAAATTGGGTTTCCCCTCGGGAAGTTGCCGGTGTTACCAAGAAGGATGAATTTCTCTGTAAAAATATGCTGTCCATCGATCGATTGGTGACCTTGAACAGAAAGTATATAACGCTATGTACTTTGTGCCTCGAGCCTTCGCGCGTCGCCTTGATTCAGACTCAGTCTTGATTCAGTCGACGTCTGGCTTTCAGCGGTATTACATCTGTTATAAAAGACTTTGCGCGGCAATGAAAGTTTTCTCCTCTCACGAAGGAAATAGCCTATCGATGGTCTAACTGCAATACCCCGTATCTAACATTTTGATCATTTTTAGATTATTTGTGATTTAGGCCAAATGAGCTGGCTACTTTTATAGTGTATAATACTATAAGACATTATATGCGTGGGAAATGACAAATATAGCAAATATATTTTTTTATACCCAATAAACCTAGCCGAACCTATATGTGTTACCTAAACTGTTTTTCGCTATATAGCAAATAAATTTTTTTATACCCAATAACCCTAACCGAACCTATATGTGTTACCTAAACTGTTTTTCGCTTCCCCTGTAAAGTTTCATTTTTTCAGATACGGGATATTGCAGTTAGGCCATCGCTATACTGCCGTCAAAAGAAAAAACCACGTATTCAACAAAATCGCTATTTTCAGAAAATGAAGGGTAAAGTTTTGGATGCAAATAAAATACAAATTTATTTTCCGGAATAAAACTGCACTTGATAGAAAATTAATCAGAGTTTTAACCAAATATATTTTTTTGTCCGATGTCTCAAAATCCAAGATGGCGGACTTAATTAAAATGTACCCTTCAAAGATGCTCGTTTATTTTTGTGTTGCGAACATGTTTTAATCACTTTTTTAAATTAGTTAAAAGGCTGCATTCTTGCCACACACAGCAAGGTATGAACTAGCAAAATCGGTTCGGTGGTTCTAAAATAATATATTTTTGTTTCAACCATTGTTTTGCATATTATGCGATATCCTTGCCAATCATGTCTGCATTTATTTCCTTATGACTTCATTACTACTAAACCGATTTTGATGAAGTAAAAACATCCTGTTGAGAATTGATTGCTTTTTAAAGATCATGATCAAAATTTATCGCCATCTTAAAATTTAAGATGGCGGACACTGCGGACAGAATCATACTTGATTCTTCAAAATGGCGTGTTGATTCTTATTTTCCGAAAATATTTTAGTTTTTTTTTTAATTTGTAGAAAACCACTACTTTTCCCTCACACAACGACGTACAAATTAGTAAAATATCTGTGTGGTGGTTCACAAAAAATCTATTTTTGCTTCAACCATTGTTTTACAGATTCTACGATTGCATTGCCAATCCTTCTGCATTCATTTCCTTATACATTCGTTATTACTTAACCAATTTTAGCGAAATAAAAAAAATCGTGGTGAGAATTGATTGCTCTTTAAAGATTCTTATCGAAATTTTCCGCCATCTTGGAAATTAAGATGTCGACCAGAATCATACTTGATTCTTCAAAATGGCGTGTTTATTCTTATTTTGCGAAAATGTTTTAGTTTTTTTTTTATTTATAGAAAAACACTATTTTCATCCCGCATAAAGAGGTACAAATTAATAAAATCGGTGTAGCGGTTCTTACAAAATCGGATTTTTTTTAACCATTGTTTTACAAATTATACTTGTCTGCATTTTATAAATTCATTATTACTGAACCGATTTTAGTGAAATAAAAAACATCATGCTGCAAACTTTAAAGATCAATCAGTTTGCGCCATGATGTTATTTATTTCACTAAAATCGGCTTAGTAATAATGAATTTATAAAGAACTGAATGCAGACAGGATTGGCCATGCAATCGTATAATTTGTAAAACAATGGTTAAAACAAAATCAGGTTTTGTGAAAACCAACCAAGCTTGTTTTTATTTTAAGGATGTGGTGTTAATACATTAGTTAGAGCAAAAAATTTAAAAAGGCTCTCCGTTTTCGGTCTAGAAGATAATCAAAAAGTGACGCCTTATATTTGAAAAAATTAGTTGCTTTGTATAACTTAAACCATATATAGGGCGGCTCAAAAATATATTGTGTTTTACAAAAATATATTTTTTTTAAATGCCCATAACTTTACTTAACTATCACCTAAATTTTTCTTATTAGTTTTTTTGGAAAGGAGGAGCTTTAAGTTTTATTAGAAAAAAATATTTTTTATAAATTAAAATGAGTCTTTGACAATTTATCATTTCTTAAAAAAATATTGTCCAATTTTTATAATTGTGGTCATTTTGAGAAGCCACAATACTTAAATAATTTAATTTTACAACTGACATTTCATAAATATTCAAGATGATGGACAAATTTTAATGTAAGGTTATTTTGCAACAAATTTGATATGGTCCTGCGGGTATTCTGTAAGGTACTCGGTTTTGCTTCTTTTCACGACGATCAGATAAATTTTAAAATAATCGTGAAATAGAAGGCAATGGATCTTCCAAGCACCATTGACCCCAATAACGTATTTAAAAAAATAATAAAAGGCCTATAAAGTTTTGTGTTACATAAGTTATAATATAGTATAAATTTTCCTGTTCTGTTTTTCTGTTTTTTAGGAACTCTTTATTTTCACCCTGTATAATAATTGCCTGGACAAAAATTTTCAAAAAACTTTCTTAAAACGAAATAAAGCAACTATTTAAATGATTATAGTTTTGTACCCCATGTCCAACATGTAACACAGAGCCATTCCCCCGTGCGTCAGCGTCGGTGAAGAGAGCAAACATGGAGGTGTCAAAAAGCGCATCAATTTGTTGTAACAAATTAAAGTTTAAAAAAAATCGATTTTTTGATTTTTTTATTAGATCCTGTTTTACCGGCCTATGCAGGTGTACTGACAAATAACCTTAGTGTCAGTTTAAAAAGCAAACATGAGAGTATCAAAAAAGCGCATCAATTTGGGTAACAAATTTAAGTTAAAAAAAAATCGATTATTAATTTTTTTTTGTTAGATCCGGTTTTACCGGCCCATACAGGTATACTGACAAATAACCTTTATGTCAATCAGAAGAGCAAATAAGGGAGTGTAGATAAAGGGAATCGATTTGGTGTAACAATTTAAAGTTTAAAAAAAAATGGATTTTTTAATTTTTCTATTAGATCCTCTTTTACCGGCCTATGCACGTACTCTGCCAACTAACATTAATGTAAATCAAAAGGGCAAATGCAGGAATGTCGAAAAGGCAAATCAACTTGGTGAAACAAAAAAAAATCTATTAAATTCTGTTTTACCGTCCCATATGACGTATTAGTTCAGGCACTACATCCCAGATTCAAGCGATATGCTGCTTTTAATGATAGAAGCAACACACTTGGTATGGATAGACATAAGACTCGCCCGAACATTTTACGAAAGGAAATCACCCCCCCAACCCTAGCAGGGGGGTGGTTCCCCACCTCAAACGTACTTTTTGATAGATTTTTGCCAACTTTTTCAAAAATCTTTGGGAGATACAATTTCCTTTTTAATAATGTACGGCAGTGGTGCACGTTCCATTAGCGTACAAAAAAAGGGGAAAATTAAAAAAGAAGAAAAAACTTGTTTTTTGTGGCATTTTTTATCTTTAACACTATTTTTTTTTCAAATAAATATTTTTGGTTAAAAGCCCATTATATACAGTTAAATACTTATTAAGCTAGACATATGTTTTTTTAAATAGCCGCCTTGAAATAAATATAAATATGTTTATAGAAATCCTTATATCAAACAAAAATGTTGAACAGTCATCTTTGTAACTCATATATCATATCATATCATTATATATTTTTGGTTAGTAATAACTTTAAACTGACTTTTTCTAGCTGACCTTTCTTAAAGTAGGTATGGGGGGCATCCCTCCTTTCACCCCTCTGAAAAGTGCTCTCTTACAGTATTTTCCCAACTTTTAACTTAGCAAAAAACAACTAAGTAACAATTATTAAGGCTGATAAAAAGTACTCTCTAACGATGTATAACACGCCGCCCTTACATCAGTGGCGCTTTTATAGGCATTTAAATAAATAAGAAGTGTGGAAAAAACTTTTTTTTAATTTTCTTAAATTTTACTGTCCTACGTATTTGGTTTTAAAACATTTTTAAAGCCAAAGAAATTTCCTTTCCAACGATGTACATCACTTTCCCTTCAACGCAGCTGTAGATCTTTAAAAAAATCGAAAAAAACATTAAGGGGGGGATCCACCCCCCACCAACAGTGGGCGGATGGTTTCCCCACCAAGTGTGTTGTTTTTCTCATTGAACGCAGTGTGTATTAGTACTGTTCCACCATGGTTGTCTTAAATAAAGATTAAAGTGTATACCAAATTTGATCATTTTTGGTGCGTTTATGCTAGATCTACCGTTGCCTTAAGGGGGGAGTGATATACATCGTCGGAAGAAAATTTCTTCAGCTTTCAAAATAAGTTTTACAACCAGTATGTAGGACAATAAAATTTAAGAAAATTAAAAAAATATTGTTTTTTCCACACCTCTTATTTATTTAAATGCCTATAAAAGGTGCGCCACTGAGGTAAGGGGGTCGTGTTATACATCGTTAGAGGACTTTTGGTCAGCCTCAATAACTATTACTTAGTTGTTTTTGACCAAGTTAAAAGTTTTCAAATAATTAGAAATATTGTGTAAAAGATCACTTTTGAGGTGGGCGAGAGGATAGTCACAGCATATTATTTTAAAAGCCCCCAAACCCCCAAAAACCTGTTCTTTTTTAGTTTTATGCAATTTTCTCGAAAACTTTTTTTTTTTATCAAAAATTGCAAAGCACAATTTTTTGTGGAGAATAAAATTCCCTTTCCTACGATGTATTGGTCAATAAGGTTAGGAAAAGCAACTAGCTCTTCAGTGGCGTACGTAAATTGAGATTATTTAGAAAAAACATGTTTATTATAGGTTTTTCAAAATTTTCTCAAAAACTACACTTTTTAGGAAGAAATATGTAGTATACTTTATTGTAGAACATAACATTTTCTTTTAAAAACTTTATTAAAATGTCGGTTTGTTGCCATATTTGAGGCTTCAGGGGCGTACTAATATAAACTTAGTTTCAAAAATAACTGAAATAATCAGTTTCTCTTGCATATTTAAATATCTTTTCTAACTAAGATTTTTAGAAAAGAATGTGCCTTTATTCTTTATTGAGGATAAGACAATTTCTTTTTAAATGATGTATTACAAAGTGAGGTTAATGTTATGATAAATACTTCAAAAAGGTTCGTAATTTATACCTACTAAAATAAAATGTTTCCAAATTAAAATAAACTGTTTTTTGATTAGATTAGATATTTTGATTTATCTAAAAAAGTTCTTTAAAGCAAAAAACAGCGGTGGTTATAAGGGGAGGGGGCATAGGGGCCATGCCAGCCCCCCCCCTAAGCAATATTTTTGTGCAGAAATTAACAGTACTAACTTTGACACAGGTGTTTTTGGATATTTTTTTAAGCATATGGAACTAAAAATAAAGTGGTGAATCTTATGCAACGGTTTGGGGGGGGGGGGGGCATAATCATAATTAGGTACTCATTGAAATTGAAATTGAGATTTTGATGGAAATTGAATGAAACCCGTAACAAAAATAATATTTTTTAGTCATTTTTGCAATTTACGGACGCCCCTGGAGAGTTTTCTATACTATGGGTTTACATTTTGTGACACACTGTTTAAAAGGACATTTTATTATCGGGCCCGCCGCCGAAGCCATAAAAGGTCGAAAGTACAAAAGGTCGAAAAAAAATCGACAAAACAAAATATTAAAAATACAAGTTTTCCGTATCAAGTCGAATTGACCTGTCCAGTCAATGTGGACCCGCGGCCGTACTTTCGATCTTTTGTACTTTCGATCTTTTGTACTTTCGACCTTTTGTACTGTCAACCTTTTGAACTTTCGACCTTTTGTTTTTTGATCTTTTGTACTTCGACCTTTTGTACTTTTGACCTTTTGTATTTTCGACCTTTTGTACTTTCGACCTTTTGTACTTTCGACCTTTTATCCGCGGCTCTTTATTATCCACCGAAAACCTAATGACACAAAATTGATTAGTTTGGATTGATCTTAAATAATTTCTTTAAATTAAGAACACCACTGGAGCGGTAAATATAAAATAACTTCCACTTTGTTATACATCGTTTGAAAGAAATTTATTGGCTAGGACGAAGTATAAAACACATTTTTTGATAAAGACCTTGGTTTTTAAGAAAACTGAATAAAACGTATGAAAAACATGTTTTTTTAATGATTTGTTGAAATCATCCCCAATGACGGACGTCGCTGGAGAGTTTGCTATAAGTCAAACCCCACCAAGTTTCACATTTTTAAAAAGGGAATTTCCCTGTCTACAAAAAAGTGTAGAACAAGTTTTTTCATGTTAATCTTAGTTTTTGAGAAAATTAGATAAAACTTGTAACAAAAATGGTTTATTTTCTGTTTTTTCAAAATTAATTTAATTTACGGATGCCCCTGAAGTTTTATTTATAAAACCGATTTAATCATGTTATACGTCATTTTGAAGGAAATTTTATTGAGTATAACAAAATGTATTACACGGTTTTCTGTAGATATAAGTTTTTTTAAAAAATTAAATAAATCTTGGAAAAAAACAGATATTTTTTCAACTTTTTTTAATTACTTCAATTAACGGACGCCGCTGGAGAGCTTGTTATTAGTCTAACTTTATTAAGTTATACCATGTTGACACGGGAATTTTATTGTCCACAATAAAGTATATTTTACATTTTTCTCTTAGAAGCTTAGTTTTTAAGAAAATTTGAAAAAACCTCAAACTTCCAGATTTTGGGGGGTCTGGGGGGGTTTTTAGAGGTTTTTGCAGCCATTTAAAAAAATAATAATATGTTATTATTTTTTAATTATACAAATATATGTTTTGAATGTACACCTGTGACAATTTGGGCTTTCCAGCGGCAATTTAAAATTCCACCGCCATTTTCGCCGCCATCTTGAATATCTCAGCCCCTGTCAATATTTCGAGTTGGCAACAGGGATATTCGGATTCAGCGGGGCTAAAATTGGGGGAATTGCCCATTTGCTAAAAAGTAATATAAAATGCTTCTAGAAAGTGGATTTGCCCGAATCTTGCCTGAACTAGGAGGAATGCCCCCTCGCCCCAATTTAAATGAATTCAACTTGAAAAATTAAGTTTTAAGTTAATACTAATCAAAAATATTTCTTTACTCACCTTGAGTATTGTTTACTTAATTACAAAAATTAATGTTCAACATTTTTGTTTTAAAGCGGCTACTTTCAAAAGTTATATCTAACTTATTAAATATTTGTATACAATGGGTTTTTGAACAAAAATTATTTTTTAAAAAAAACAATGTGTTAAGGATACAAAATGCGACAAGAAAAATTTAAAAAAACATATAAACATTTTTCCTTTTTTTCGTAGGTCTATAGAACGTGCACCACTGCCTTTAGAGGGTACTAAGGTACCTACATGGTCAAAAAGGAAATTTTATCCGCTTGCAAAATAATATTTAGAATAATTTTAGAAAAGTTGACCGTTTTCGAGTTATTAGCAAAAACCGTCAAAAAGCACTTTTAAGGGGGGAACCACCCCTCTGCCAGGGTTGGGGCGGTTCCCTTTCGTAAAATGTTCGGGCGAGTCTATCCATACCAAATGTGTTGCTTCTATCATTAAACGCAGTATCGCACCCCGTAGGGCCTGAACTATACAGGGTATCCCATAACTTAGGGGCCATAGGCCAACAGGTGATAGAGGAGATCATGCCTGATAAAAAAGTTTCTATGATGCATGGGTCAAAACACTTTCTTTGTCGAGATACAGAGCATCAAAGATGGCGATTTTTTAAACTTTTTTGATAATAACTTTTAAAAAAACGCTGTAAAAATATGAAATTGGGTAAAGTCGTGTATTAGAACAAGAGCAATAAGTTGAAATACAAATTATTTTTAACAAAATTAGTCGGTAAATTTTTTTTAGAAAAAACTATTTTTTGGTATAAACTTTTATGAATAAAATATTAAACGCAATTTTTTTAAAATATTTTTTGTTAATAACTACAAGTCTCTAGCGAGACATAATAATAAAATATTATTAATATTTTTTAAAAGAACAAGTAAGCAAAAATTAATTTTTTCAAAAAATTATTATTTTTTTATGTGGTTATTTTGACAGCCTGTATCTCAATCTCAACTTGTTTTTGTATCAAAAAAAGAAATACCACATTTTTGAATCCCAATGGCTGTGACAAATTTTAAAAATCCTATATCTTAAAAACAGTGTGACCCTTATGTTATATAAACTTTTTTCTTGGAAATAACTTCCTCTATCACCTGCTGCACTATGGCCCCTAAGTTATGAGACACCCTGTATAAAGTTGTAAGGACTAACAACCTCCCACAATATATTTTTTCAATGCTTAATGTATTTCTCAAATTTAGGTTTTTTGCAAGGGGTGGGTCGATCGCCGATTTTTGTACACCAAAGGGAAATACCTACGGTATAATACTTACAGTATTTCCTCCAATTTCAATGGTATTTTCTAGTATTTCCCAAGCACTTCCCGGTATTTCCTAGTATATTTCCCAGAACTCCCCAAGTATTTCCTGGTATTTACCCTAACCTGTACACCAAAAGGAAATACCGACCCACCACTCGATTTTTTACAAATGCCTGACATTTGCAAAAGAGTAGTTATTTAGTTTTATTTTTGTTTGATTAAAATAAATAAATCGATCCATGACGGATCTGATACCTTCCTAGCTAGCCTATTAGCACAAGTGAAGCTATGATAATCAGCTTTGAATGCACTTTTTTGTAATGCTCCTACATAGTTTTTTTATTGAGCAAAATCTAGTCTACTATATTCTGAAAACCGCATATTGATGCGATGCTCCTTTAAAAATTTTAATTGTCAAAAAACTGTCATTAGCGTTATTGGATTTTGAAAAACTAATCAGCTCGTTAGAGTGTCGAATACGATTTTACCTTAAAATTTTATGAAAACCGGTTCAGCGGTTTAGGAGCTATCGTGTTACGGACAGACACACACATAGACAGACATCACGACGATATTAATAGGATAGGTCAAAATACACCCAAATAACACATTTTCGGCGTTATCACAAAAAAATTTTTTTCGTCGAAAACAATACCTTTCTTAGCCATTGCTGTGCGGGCTAGTAAGGTCAAAATACTTAAGGTATTAAGGCCTCTCTTATTTACCACAATTTCTTATCCACTTCTTGCACAGCTCCACATTTCTGGGAAATGTAAATTGCCTCACACCAGCAGTACAACCATATTTAGACTTTCCACAATTAAAATACATACATTTGTTTCCGGAATATTTAATATTATCCATATCGCACCCTTAAATCTAAAGAGACGCAACTCAAAAGTTTTGAAAATTAGTTTATGTAACAAAAATGCATTCAAATGTGCTTTTTAACTAAAGATCACCAAAATTTACTTTGTTTACAATTTTTCGGGAAATTATGGAAAACTTTTGTTTATAAGCACAAAGTTAAAATATGAGCTAAAAAGACACGGAATGGGACAACTGGGCGCCGCCAACTCGGCGCCGCCAACTGGGCGCCGCCAACTCTGCGCCGCCAACTGGGCGCCGGACCAACTCGGCGCCAGGCCAACTCGGCCCCGCCAACTGGGCGCCGGCCAACTCGGCGCCGGACTAAATTTTTTTTTTTGATAAAATGTGTGGATGAAAAATAAAATATATTATTTATATAATAACATCTTTAAAAAATCCCTTACGCAATTTTTTACAAGCTTTTATATTTAGCTTCAGATGTTCTGTCTAACTATCTATCAAATCTTGTGAAGCGTTTTTGACACACTTCCCATTATCCGATTTGGATGAAATTTGGTACACACGTAGTGGTCCCATAACAATACAACACTAAGAAAAAAATATCCTCCCACCCCTAGCCCCACCCTTTCTATAGAAAAATGTGTTTTTGATACACTTCCCGTTATCCGATTTGGATAAAATTTGGTATACATATAGTGATCCGATGAGAATACAATAATAAGAAAAAAATATCCTCCCACCCCTACCCCCACCCCCTTCCATAGAAAAACTTGTTTTTGATACACATCCCGTTATCCGATTTAGATGAAATTTGGTATATATATATATAGTGAGTGATCCGATGACAATATAATATTAAGAAAAAAATATCCTCCCACCCCTACCCCCACCCCCTTTCATACAAAAATGTTTTTGACACACTTCCCATTATCCGATTTGGATGAAATTTGGTATTCACATAGTGGTCCGATGACAATACATTAAAAAAAATATCCTCCCACCTCTACCACCACCCCTTCCATAGAAAATGCGTTTTTGACACCCTTCCCATTATCCGATTTGGATGAAATTTGGTATACATATAGTGATCCGATGACAATACAATATTTTTAAAAAAATATCCTCCCACCTCTACCCCCACCCCCTTTCATAGAAAAATGAGTTTTTGACACACTTCCCATTATCCGATTTGGATGAAATTTGGTATACATATAGTGATCCGATGACAATACAATATTAAGAAAAAAATATCCTCCCACCTCTATCCCCACCCCCTTTCATAGAAAAATGAGTTTTTGATACACTTCCCATTATCCGATTTGGATGAAATTTGGTACACACGTAGTGGTCCCATGACAATACAACATTAAGAAAAAAATATCCTACCACCCCTACCCCCACCCCTTCTATAGAAAAATGTGTTTTTGACACACTTCCCGTTATCCGATTTGGATAAACTTTGGTATACACATAGTGGTCCGATGATAATACAATAAGAAAAAAATATCCTCCCACTCCTACCCCCACCCCCTTCCATAGAAAAATTTGTTTTTGACACACATCGCGTTTTCCGATTTGGATGAAATTTGGTATACATATGGTGATTTAGATTTAAAAAGATCTACAGAGTAGGTAAAAAAAATTTTAAATAAATTCGTGGCTAAGCGGGTATAGAAAGATTTTGTTTCTCTTGTATTTTCCGTGGGCAACTCGAAAGCTGTAAACCGACAGGGGTCCACGACCTAATGATGTGATCTTGGACCTCCGTAAGTGGACAGCTTTCGAGCTGCCTACGGAAAAAGACAAGAGAAACAAAATATTTCTACACCCGCTTAGCCACGAACAATGTTTGTTTTCTTCATTCACGAGTACTAAACTTTACGTTTATAAAAAATTTAATTTTTGTCATTTCTGAACTAACGAAATACTTTTGAATCTTAATAATTTTTAAAAAACATGGTACCTACCTACTATTTTTTTAAAAGCTTTGTATATTTTTTTTTTTAAATTACCAACTTATTGTTCTCAAAAAAATGCAATATTCTGTCTCATAAAACATTTTCGTATAATTTCAAAAACAATGATTAATAAATAAAAAAGTCCGCCATTTTGGATCCGCTATTTTGTTTTTTTAAAGTTTGAGTTAAAAATTGTGTTAAATGTCCTCAAGCAATGTAATATTTCAAGTTTGAGACAAATCGGTTGGTAAATAAGAAAATCCGCCATTTTGGATCCGCCATTGTTGTAATAAAAAACGAAATTGTAGTATTACCAGGTCACCAAACACGACAACTACCAAGATTCAACAGTCGACTTAATGGATTTAACTTTACTTAACAAAAACAAATTTCAAATAAATTAGTAAAAGAAATTGAAATTTTGATGATGTTATTACGATAAGATATCCGTATCAATTAAATATCACTATTTGCAAGAATCAATCTAGCAGAAAAATGCAGAAGTAAATAAATAGAGTTTATTCTAGATTATAATGAAATCGCTGATCGTGAGTTATTTGGAAACTCATTTTTCTATTGGGGGAAGGAGAGGGTGAGGGTAGAGTTAGAAATATATTTTTTGTTTGGGCTGTATTGCCATCGGACCTTTATGCATATACCAAATTTTATAAAAGTCATTTGAAGTGAAGTGTGTCAAAAACGCATTTTTTATGGAAGTGGGTGGGGGTAGGGGTGGGAGGACATTATTTCATTATTGTTGTATTGTTATCGGACCACTATATGTATACCAAATTTCATCCAAATCGGATAATGGGAAGGGTGTCAAAAACGCATTTTCTATGGAAGGGGTGGGGGTAGGGTGGGAGGATATTTTTTTTTAATGTTGTCTTGTCATCGGACCACTATGTGAATACCAAATTTCATTCAAACCGGATAATGGGAAGTGTGTCAAAAACTCATTTTTCCAGGAAAGGGGGTGGGGGTAGAGGTGGGAGGATATTTTTTTCTTAATATTGTATTGTCATCGGATCACTATATGTATATCAAATTTCATCCAAATCGGATTACGGGATGTGTGTCTGTCAAAAACAAATTTTTCTATAGAAGGGGGTGGGGGTAGGGGTGGGAGGATATTTTTTTCTTATTGTTGTATTATCATCGGACCACTATGTGTATACCAAATTTTATCCAAATCGGATAACGGGAAGTGTGTCAAAAACACATTTTTTTATAGAAGGGGTGGGGGTAGGGTGATAGGATTTTTTTATCAATGTTGTTTTGTCATCGGACCACTATATGTATACCAAATTTCATCCAAATCGGATAATGGGAAGGGTGTCAAAAACGCATTTTCTATGGAAGGGGTGGGGGTAGGGTGGGAGGATATTTTTTTTAATGTTGTATTGTCATCCGACCACTATGTGAATACCAAATTTCATCCAAACCGGATAATGGGAAGTGTGTCAAAAACTCATTTTTCTATGAAAGGGGGTGGGGGTAGAGGTGCGAGGATATTTTTTCTTATTATTGTATTCTCATCGGATCACTATATGTATACCAAATTTCATCCAAATCGGATTACGGGATGTGTGTCAAAAACAAATTTTTCTATAGAAGGGGGTGGGGGTAGGGGTGGGAGGATATTTTTTTCTTATTGTTGTATTATAATCGGACCACTATGTGTATACCAAATTTTATCCAAATCGGATAACGAGAAGTGTGCCAAAAACACATTTTTCTATAGAAGGGGTGGGGGTAGGGTGGGAGGATATTTTTTTCTTAATGTTGTATTGTCATGGGACCACTACGTGTGTCAAAAACGCTTCACAAGATTTGATAGATAGTTAGTTAGACAGAACATCTGAAGCTAAATAAAAGCTTGTAAAAATATTGCGTAAAGGATTTTTTAAAGATGTTTTTATATAAATAATATATTTTATTTTTCATCTACATATTTTATCCCAGAAAAAGACACGTTGTAAGTATTTTTATTGCAGGGACACATTTTTAAATTTTTGAGTTATGTCTTTTTAGTTTTACGTGTGCGATATTTTGCATCACGCCAACAACAAAATACTGAATTGATCTGATATTGATGTGTACCGCTTGCTTGAGATTGATAGAATGACCTCTTGACTTCGCGGAAGGGAAAAAGTGAAGCGGCTCGAGCACGAAGTAGGTATATATTCTATTATATACTCATACACATTTATTTTTATTTCAAGGCCACATATCTATGTACTTTTTGGGTCGATTGAGCCACGACAAGAGATCGGACAACAAAGCACAGTCAAAGAGCGAGCATTTACCAGAAAATTTTAAATTTAATATAATTCCGCAGCTAGCGCTGGCTAGGTAAACTAAAAGATCCGTAAGCCGGGACCGTGCCTCTGCTGCCATAGGCTATCTTACTCTATGACATTACTACTTACAAAACATGTCGAGACTATTTGTTTAAAACAAATTAAAAATTAGTAGAGGAATACAAAAACCGGTTTGATTCCTATTAAGGGTATGCTAACACAAACACACTTTTTCACCACACGTTTGAGTATTCGACCGGCCCAAAATACCGTTTGATGCCACGAAAAATTAAAAAAATTGTTGAAAAATGTGAAATATTTTATTGTTTATAAAAATAAAAATACCAGCTTTTTAAGTGACACTACTGACTGACAGTTGATAGGTTACAATGCGATGTTGTCACTGTCTGCCCAAAAACAACCAGCACGCACGACGTTTTTTTTTTTCGATAGTTCGCACGCCAAAACAGCTAATCTTTGAACACACCAAAAAAAACTGTTTTTTGTGGTTTTTTTTCTAGGAATGAAAAACAAGGAGAATACACGTTTTTTTTTCGATCTTATCGACAAACTAGATCGAAAAACAACTCAAAAATGATAAAAAGCTGAAAAATAAAATTAATGATGACTATAAACGAACCGGTGAAAATATTTAAAAATCAAATCAAAATCAAAATATTTATTCGTTACTTAGGCCTATTAACAATAGAATGTAACAAGTCAGTAATTGTATTTAAATAGGTATGTACAAGAGTACTATAGTAAAATATAATTACATTGCGTTCTTACACTAGAACATATGTATATATGTATAACAAATGGTAAATATATACACAAATTACAAAAAAAAAACACTGAAACGCTTAATAGCATACATAAGTGCTTTGTTACGCCAAATGTGATTTTGTTCATTTATTTTTTTGATAAAAACAATTTTCGTTCTTTTAGTTTGTAAAATGTTTCAGTCAAAGAGGTTTCATAAGTACTTTTTTAAACTTATTCAAAGATAAAGGTTTGACATTATTTGGTAACATATTATATAAAGAAATTCCAACATATACAGGGCTCTTTTTAAAAAACTCATGTTTATGGAATGGTAAACAGAAATTGTTACCATACTGGGTAGAGTAACAATGAAAAAAGTCATTTTGAGAATACATATGTTTAGTTTTATGTATATGTATTAATAATTTGTAAACATATAGTGAAGTAACAGTGAGAATACAGTTTTCTTTAAAAATTTGTCGGCACGAATGAATGGTTTTAGGTTAAAAATTATTCGCAGGACCCTTTTCTGCGAGACCAACACTCTTTCCAAATCTGAAGATTGACCCCACAATATTATACCGTAGCTGATAATGGAATGTATGTTGGCGAAATATGCAGTTAGCAATGTCGACCTGCCTAGAGAGTTTTTCAAACATGTTATGGCATCGGTGTTTTTGTTAATTTTAGAGCACAATTGATTAATATGTTCATTAAAGTTTAGATGTGTATCAAATGTAACACCTAAAAGCTTAGCGGTTGCGGAAAATACAACAGGGACAACGCCAAAATGTGTTACAATTTCCAATGGTTTGCTGTTATACCAAATACACCGTATTGTTAAAGTTTATAATAAGGTTGTTGGAAGAAAACCAATCTGAAAATGTGGATAAAACAAGATTTAATTTTTCCGTGATATCATTTTTATTTTTGCCATGGATAATAATTATGGTATCATCAGCGTACATTAAGATAATACCAATCTGGATATGTTTAGGAAGGTCATTAACAAATATTAAAAAGATTAGGGGGCCTAGAATACTTCCCTGGGGCGTGCCTATGTCAGAATCATATGTATTGGATAATTTGTTACTAATTTTTACTTTGAACTTTTTTCCCTTGATCAGTGAAGTAAGCCATTGATTGATATTACCTCTTATTCCCAGTTGGTCCAGTTTTCTTGAAACAAACTCCGGACAGATAGTGTCAAATGCCCGAGTCACATAAAAGAGAACAGCCATGACATGCTCGCCAAGATCCATATAACTATATATATTTTGAATAAACTCTGCTGTTGCGGTTTCAGTTGAGAGACCCTGTCTAAAACCATGTTGAAATTCGGTTAAAATTTTATGTCGCCGCAAGAAAGAATTGAGTTGATTGTACATCAGTTTTTCGAAAATTTTGCTAATGCAGCTTGTAATGAAAATTGGACGGTAATTTTCCAAGCATTGTTTATCGCCTTTTTTAAAAATTGGGGTGATGTTTGCCAGTTTAGGCTTTTCTGGAAATTTTCCCTGATTTACTGAAATATTCATCAATTCTGCCAACGATTTCAGTATGTCTTCGTTACAGTTTTTTAATAGGTGTATTGGCATCTCATCAAAACCGGTTGATTTTTTATTGGGAAGAGACTTGATCACAGCTGAAACATCCTTGGGAGTTACAGGAAAGAAAAACATCCTGTGATCCAAAGTTTTTGTCTAGGGTTTCCCGTACTACGCTTGACAAATACATACGAAAAGCATTGGCTATATCCTCCCCTTTTTCGACCCTTACGTTGTTATGTAAATTTGATTTTATTTGTGGTTTAGAATTACTCTTACCCCTCATTGACTTAATTAATTCCCAGGTTTTTTACCTTTATTTTGGGCATTTTGGATTTGGTTGTCAAAATATATTTCTTTTTCAAATTTAATTTGTTTATTAATGTCTTTTTTCATTGTTCTATACCTTTCACCCACACCATAGTCGCCAGTAGCCTTTCTTAACCAATTAAAATTTTTTAATTGAATCACTTTTTGGTTGAGATTATTACTAAGATTTATTTTATGTGTTTTTTTTTTAATACTAATTATGGATCTTATTGAAAAACAAATATTAAAATACCACATAAAATTTTCAAAAAACAAGTTAAACAAAATATTTATGTCATCAGTCAAAGTTAAATTTACGTCTCTAAACCTATAATTAAACTCATTAATCTGGTTTTTGGTAAATCTACGACAGTTTTTGATAGATATATTATTAGCTGTACTAGCATGACTACCAATAAACTTTACTAGCTGACTATTGGCACAAAGAAACATTTCAGGATTATTAGTAATGACGTAATCTAAGCTTGACACAGATGTTTTACCGTTAATATCTGTAAAGATTCTTGTAGGATCATTTATAGTTGAAATGATAATAAAGTGTCAGAAAGAATTTGAAAATATTTATCATTTTATATTTTATCAGTGTTTAAATCTCCGCAAATTAGAACATGGTCAAACTTAGACAAAACTCTATCAACCAAACCTAAAAATAAATTTAAAAATTCCTGCTTATCGCCGGAAGTTGGTCTATAAACTAAAACTATGCAACAACCCCCATACTCAAATCCACAGCACTCCATTATTAACTCTTTGGTAAAAGTTTCAACAAAATTGATGGGTTTACACTTAGTCAACAGACTTGACTCTACAAAAGCAACAACACCGCCTCTTATATGACTGGACCTACCAAAACCTGACAACCGTGAGTTACCGTATATATTCAGGGATTCCAGTTCTTCCTTGTTATTCCAATGTTCAGAAAGACAAAGAAAAGATGGTTTAAAGTTCGTATTTAACATTTCAAATAGATTTATTTTCCTTGAAAGGCCCTGAATATTATAGTGCAAAAGAGACCATTTGGCTGAATTGGCACCTGGTAGAGCCGATACGGATACTAATCTTGTATTATTGATAGGGGATGTTGACATAAAAAATTGTTGCTGTCTATGTCTATTCTTTTGATCCTTATGTATGTTGCTCTAGTCAAGTCAAGGTTACTATGATCTATTAAAATGTCATCCCAGTTTTGTTGTACTACTACTGTATTTGGCGTAGACTTGATAAATTTTTTTAAGTGTCCTAAAACAAGATTCTTTCCCTTATTTTTTAAGGATATGTGATTCTCAAAAAAATTAAAACATGATGAGTTGAGAAAGGAATTTACATTAACAAAACTAGCCGTTGATTGACTGTTCTTAATTTCATCATGAACCGCGATATTGAAGTTGTCAATGAATTTATTGAGACGGAAATTATTTTTCCAGAGAGGTAGAGACAAAAAGATCAAGTTGGTCTTTAAGCCAATATGCTTTAACTTAGCTAAAAAGGTTCTGTCCACACTAATATTTTTCTGTACATTTATTAACAAATATAATCACATAGTCCCTTTTATTAAAGTTTTTTGTGAATGCACTCATTTCGCTGCATATCCCATTTATATCTGCATTATTTTTAACTACTGTGAAAATATTAAAATCTTTATTGAAACAGCTGGAGAGTTTTTTAGAAAAATTGTAATAAAATTTGGTTCATCCCAAGAACCTTTTTTGTACTGATTCATGTTACTACTTACTTCGTTGATATGTACATCCGCATGCACTACCAGTTGCGATGTGATCGCTTTTGTTTGATCGAAAAATTAAGTTTCCATTGTCGACTCACGCATATCTATCAAGTCGTTTTTAAATTTTGCAATCTCTTTTTTAAGGCCGTCTCTTTCAAATATTATTGTTTCGATTGCACTTGCTAGATCTTCTTGGTAGGCGTTTGCTTCCTTTTTTTCTTTATTGGTTTTAGTGATGTATTTCTTCCACTGTTCCTTGTCTTTTTGAAGTTGCTCCAATTCTAACCCGATTTTCTTACACATTTCTTTGTTTTTTTTTTAGTAATTTTAAACATTGGTAGCCCACGAATGCTTTGCTTTACCTCATCATTTTGCTTTACCTCATCATTTTGACATTCACTAACTATTTCGTTAACTCCAGATGAGCATGTTTGAATGCTTTTTGATTCAAGAGTAACTGCCTGTGTTTGTGATGTAAGTCCATCAATTTTTAGTTTGTAAATTTTTAGGTCACTCTCAAGACCTTCAAGAGCCTTCGCCAAAACCTTATTTCTCAGTCGTAGATCATTGACCTCAGTAGTTCTGTCCGCTAGCTTGTTTCTGAGATCCATCATAATAAAATTTGGACTTTTAAGTTTATCCTCCTCGTTAGTTATTTTGGCGTACATGGTAGGAGAAACAATTTCAATATAGCTATTTCTTAGCCCTTTTGGACTAGTCAGCGTTTCAGAGTTTTGAAATTTAGCTGCTACCGCTTTGAGGGCATTCAGTCTAGTAGTTGGTGCCATTTTGAAGTTTATAATATGTAAATACTAATAGTCAGTTTATTTAGAAAAAACTCATTATTTTAGTACACCGACTATTACTCCTCACTTTGAACGTAACAACACTATAATAGTAATATTTATTACAACAAATAACAACACCACAAACGACGAATGTTAAAAAAAAACAAATGAAAAAAAAAGTCGAGTTCTAATAAAAGTCGAGTTCTAAATATATGTCACAACCAGCCGTTTATTGCTGCTTATTGGTTACCCGGCTTGACCCCGAAAACAAAAAAAGTTAGGTTAACACTATTCAATATTTTTTAACTCGATAACTTTGAGTTTTCAGGTTTAAATAACACGTACACCTAATTACTAAAACACTATAAAACAACTTTAATACTTTGACTTTAATTAGAACGAGTTACAAATACTTAAAAATTAGTTTAAACCGTTAACAATAAAAATACAGGTACGCTACCTCATCTGGTTTCGAGACCTAATAGATAAGGACTTGTAAACGTAAAATTGTAAATGCGAAGGACTGGTAAAAAACTTTGAATGTAAATGTGGAATTTGGACACAAAAAAGCTATCAAAAATTATATAGGCAATATCAAACAAGTTGTATGCATTATACCTGGCCTACACACGTGCTGTTGTACCCGAATATACCGCATTCTGTCGAGGGAACGGCAATGCGCCCAATGTCATTTGTCAAAATACATACATGTCAAATGTGATTGCAACAGTGCCAAACTTAACAAAAAAGATAGGCCGGAAAATTCAAAATTTAATTCATGAACACTTATTATGTGATAAAGTTTAAGAAAATCATGTTGCCTTAAATTTAAATTTGTTTTCTGTTTTAGACCGAAACATTAGCAGAACTACAGCTTCAACTTCTCCAGAAGGAGCACCAAATAAAGTTAGATGAAGCAAGTGTAAAAGGAGACAATGGCCTCGCAAGTCGGCTAAAACAATTTTCAACACCAATTGGATACAAACCTCTTTTTATATTGTTTTGGTTATTTCTCCTTCAACAATTTTCTGGAATTTATATAACCCTATTTTACTCAGTAGAATTTTTTAAGGTAAGGTAACTATTTTCCAACAAAATATATGTATAAATACATTTCTTTCCCTCTGTCTCTCTCTCTCTCTCTCTCTTTCTAAGTGACGGCTTCGCGACGAACCTTAAGGATCATTAGAGAATTATTTAAATAAAACCAGGCTATAGTAGTGCCAGGCACAATCTTGACACCTTCACATTAAAATATCAGCTGTGATCTTTCAACACACGGCCTTTTTTTACTATATGAACCGGAATAAATAGTGCCTTCTTTTATTAATTGAAAATAAACGACGAAAGTTTTAAATTCGACTTTGGTATGTCAATTTTGAAGGATTAGCTGTCAGTTTTCAATGTGAATGTCAAAATAGGGCCTGGCACAAGTATAGCCTGGCTGTATTTCAATAATTTTCTATTATCACCAATATCTAGATAAAAAGCGATATGATTTCTTTTTGGGTTAGGTATAATTAAAAATATTTGCACTTTTTTGGATATTTTAAAAGCTTGGGTTTTTTAACAGTGAGCGTCAAACTTGACTCTTTACTGTATAGAATTAGAAAATACAATTAGGTATTGTTCAAATCGTTTTATTTATTTTTAGCAAATCAAAAGCTCAATGAATCCCTATTTAGCCTCAGTGCTTATCGGTACCGTCCGCATGTGTATGTCATGTATTAATACTTACATGCTGAAGACTTTCAGTAGGAGGCCCTTGATAATGTTATCCGGTTTGGGCATGGCCATTTGTATGGGGTTTTCTGGATTGTTCACCATGTGGATCCTTGAAGGTACGTTATAAGAAAAATCTGATAAGTACTAGCAAATAAAAATAAACCAGTGGCGAGCCGTCGCATGAGGTCGGGCCTCACCGCAATAAAACAAAGAAACCTTTAATTATTGTTAAAGGAGAAGAAACGAAAAGTCCTGCTTACTTCACAAATATTTTATTGTCTAATCACGACGCGTTTCGGTTTTTAGACAATAAAATATTTGTGAAGTAAGCAGGACTTTTCGTTTCTTCTCCTTTAACAATGGTTCAAGGACTTCACCCTGGAGAAATCTACAATTCTTTAAAACCTTTAATTGCATACCTAACTAATACTGTTAATTATTGGAATAAATTTAGGTCAAAATTTTCGCAAGCGATTCTACGCATCGCGACCAGCGCGGCAGGTCCACTTCCAATTCTGCTGTGCATAAGCTATAATGCCGTTATCCAACATTTGGACAATTTTGATTTTTTTGGTGCCGTCTTAATTACAACATTATTCTACATCAATTTTATTATAAGCAATCTTCTTTTATGATTTTGAAGAAACAAGTAACTTACAGTTATCAAGCAGGATCATTTTTTTATTAGTTTCCAGGTTTTTTAACCAAAACCAATTCTAGCTTAAGGACAGCAGAATTGCCGCCGGCGACAAACATGTCACGTGCCGTTTAGAACCTTGGGAAACTCGCCTTGCTGATATTGGGTCGGTAGAAAATGTGGTACAAGGTAGACCTCGTCAGATGTCTATCAGGGGGAATGAATCGACCCCTGCCCTCCGTAAATTCCAGGTACTCTCTATGTCTAGGGTCCCTTTCCTAGGGTTACGGGTGAAGACCACATCGGTATGAAAGACGGAGAGGATGGTACAGTGATAATAGCGTAGGTGGCAACCCTTCTTTTTGGGAGAGTATAAAAGACTGATGCCTTTCAGTCTGAAGTTGGCTCGTCAAAGGCTAGAGGAGAAAAAACTTGATCAAAAATCCTGGCCCTCCAAGTAGGGGCTTAAGGCATTAGACTGGTTCTCTAATACTTGTAAAACAAATGATATTACCAAAAAGCCTAAACAAAGCCTCGGAGCAATGGACGGAAATTCTCAAAGACGAAAAACGCAAAGACAAAGGACTCTGAATATAGCTACATGAACGTACAGGGAGTAAACCAAAAGTTAGACATTATTGCAACCGAAGTGCAAAATAGTAAGATAGACATTATTGTCCTTAAAGAGACAAAAAAGAAAGGAACAGGTACGAGTAGTGTCGGTAACTTGGTTCACGTATTCACTGGAGTCCCAAAAGAAAAGAAAGCAGCCAGAGGGTATCCTTATTAATAAAGAGAAACCTCAAACATAAGATTACAGACTACGAGTGCATTAACAAAAACTTACTTTGAGTTAACATGAAGATGCTTGGACACAATATAAGCATAATAGTAGCCTACGCACAATCAAATGACGAAACAGTAGCTATAAAACAAATGTTCTTCGACCAACTTGATCAGTAAAATCGGCAATACCAGGTAAATAATTACGCTGGGCGATTTTAATAGCCGAACTGGTAAATAAACCCAGAGCAAAGTGATAGGACCATTTGCTTGCAATTGTGTGAAACCCACAACCTTAAAATAAATAATGGTTTTTTTAAACATAAGGATATTCATCGATATACCTGGATTCAACCAATACGAAATCTTAGATCAATCATTGATTATGCTATAGGTGGACAACACTCGGAACTGTGGATCTAACCACCATCTCTTAAAAGCAAAAATATTACTCCCTGTAAGAAAAACAAATAGAGACGGAAGTATTGGAGAAAGTGAAAACCTAGAATGCATCGAAGGAAATCAAAAATACAACTTTAGAAGTCTAGAAATCAAAAGTACGCAAAGATTGTATCAGAAACGATCAGATGAAAAATTAATAAACACAGCATTCATTTAAAGAGATATATACAAACATAGTAAAAAGCTTGAAAGACGCAAGCAAAGAAGCTATTGGATTCCAAGATAATAAAAATAACAATAAGATGTGGTGGACGGAGGAAATACAGGAAATGGTCAAGGAGAAAAAACGTACATATTTGAAATGGCTCAGTACTGTAGCATTTTTATTTTAAGGAACGATAAAACGCTACGTAAATATACTTGTTATTTTGGTCGGAGAATATTGTCACGAGGGGGTTGTCGTGACTATTTGCGTACGTATTGCGCACAAAAAAATAGGATCGTGAGATAGTTTAAGGGTTTATTTAATACTAGTACAAAGATACTTAGACACTAATCACTACTGTCTGGCCCAGTCTTCTGATACAAATATTATTCAAGTGTAGGTCGGGTTCAGCTCTCGATCAGAATCTCTTTACTGCTTCTCTACTTTACTATTGAGAACTTAGTTACTTAGCGTACTCACTGAACTGAACCCCGACTATCCGTTCTTGATTGGTTTTATAGAAGCATGTGATTACAAACGTGTTTTAATCTTAAACATAAATCGTTTTGCACCACATACTTCCCAGGTTGGCGTCCTAATATTTTTACATCGGGTCAACCAACCAAGTTCCGGATAGCATGCCCAAATTACATACATGACATATGCATGCTTCGAAGAAAACTGGACCCACAGTTTTAAACAAAATAATTTAAAATCTGATTTAAGCAAAGAGAAAATAATAAAAAATTAACAATTTAACAATCCAATTGACAAATTAATAAATTAACCAAATAATACTCTGATTCGCGTAGCTTTACTTGCTCTTGGATCTTCTTTCTTCTTCATGACTAGTTACTGGTTAATGTTACCGCAGTCTTGCTATGTCAACGGAGATTGCGGGTTGCATGCTTCCTTATTCTTCCTCGACGTTTGCAGATCGCTCTGTAGCCATTGCCCATTTACTATTTGCTTATCGCCATAAATACTCTTCATCTCAAATTAGTTTCATTGGAAGATTTTGCTTCGGATTGCTAGGTTGTCGTATTGATTAGCTACACGATAAATTGGAGGGTTGACGTTGACTTCCCCCGCTAGATACGTTGCTGGTCTGGTATATATTGTTTGTTATGAGCTTACGATAGATTGACGATTGACTATCTGTGCTTGAGCATGATGCTATCCGGTCAGCTTTGCTCACCCGCTTATCCGTCGAATACATAACTTGGTTAAACATAGGCCGCTTTGCTTGACCTTTAGAGATATTGCTTAGACATCATACACATACAGTCTTCATTAGATTCTTCTCTTCTGGATTCGGAGCAAGTTAGGCTGGCGAATCTAAAACATACATTACGAGAGCTCATTAGACAAAAATTATTAATTTCAATACACATTTAATTTCATTTAAAAATATTAGAAAAATCTGGGCTTTTTGCCACAATAATTAAAAAATGATATACCTAAGTAATTTATATAAGGGTCAACAAAAGCACAATATGTATATAGGACTATTTTCATTTAAACAGTTAGATGTTCACAAATAATTTTACAATACAATAAATTAAAAATATTAATTACAATTGAGTCCAGTTTAATAAAAGTTAAGAAAATATATTCAAAGTTCAATCTATTTAAACTTATTCAAAAAGGTACTAGTTTAGATTTAGATTTTTATTTCTTACATAAATTGTATAAATATCAAGTGTAATTTAGAGTAAAAAAACATTTTTAGCTAAATGATAAAGAAAAGCTAAAACAATAAAAAAGTTAACAAAAATGCATTAAACATCTTTACTATTTACTGCTTTAACATTTGATTGTTTTATTTATGGGTTGACCCATTTAATAATGAAATTACAGTTTTTTTTATTACAAGTTTCTATTATCACGCAAAATTTTGGAATTTTAGTATGTATATCCTAAATGTAATAGATATAAATATTTAACTAAAAAAAATACATATTTTTATATATCTTATTTAGCACCTTACATTTTTCAACGAACATTTCTAGCTCATTCACATAAACTTCAAATTAAAGCCATAATTTCATTCTTACCTACATACTACATCTTACATCATCTTCATGTTCTTATACTTCATCTTATATGTACTTCTATTTACCTTTATTCATACATCTAAAAAATTACTGTATTAAACACTACTTTTGAATCCATGCTTTAATAATTATAGGTACCTTTATACATTTTAAGTCGACTTAATTTTTATTGATTTTCGCTTGTGGTGAAAATCAATTACTTGAGCCGCCTCGGCCGCACAGAGGGGCAAAATCAAGAAAACATGCGCTATAGTGCAGAACTCATTTATCTAATATGGGAGATATTTTTACTGAAAACTATTTATTAATAATCGCTTTACCATAGCAAGTTAGCTTCAGATAGTCAAACGTCAAACAAATGAATAAAACACAAAGTTAGCGTGTTTTGAAAACTTTCGTTGCGTAGTTGTTTTAAGAACACAAATGAATCAACTTTGCCACAATTTTGAATGTTGATCAAGTTTGGTTAAAATAATTTTAATAATGTCAGATAATCACTATGGTGAGTACATTATTCTCGTATAGAAAAAATGCAAAATTTTTAGTTGTTTTTTTTCAAACTGTCATTTTTGTAAAATCTTTTAAAAAAAAATTATTTTCTTTAATTTTAAAAATATACGTGGACACAAAGTAACTTGTTGCAAGCTGTGGCGGGCGAGTTTCCACATGTTATATTTTATTGAACCTTCCTTTTTAAAATGATGCCACATTTAGCTGCTACCTTTTGCTACTAAGGCCGGAATTAATTTTTAAATATTAACATTTTTCTCCAAACTTAGCGAAATGTGTGTTTAAATTGTAGTATAGATATTTAAAATATAACGTACTAAATACATATACATCTACACATACTATTATTATACTCAATATATATTAAGGAATAAAAGTCACACCTTATCCCGAGGCAAAAAGTTTGTAGCCTGAGCGTAGCGAGGTATATAATTGGCCAATAGCTAACAAGACACTAATTACGAATTTTAGGAGATATTTTTTAAACTTTTGGATTTTTCTGCCCTAAAATTAAATTATAATTATAATTATGTGGTTTTCAGCTACTTTACTAAAAACATAATGTGTGATAGAGCCTTTTTTTTTAAGATAAAAAGTGAGAGTTTTATCGCTAGAATAAGGATTAAAGAGGGCCCTGTTCTTATAATATAAGGGATAAAAATCACACTTTTTATTTCAAGGTAAAAAGTTTTTAGCACGAGCGTAGCGAAACATACAATTTTTTAAAGAATAAAAATACTCTTTTATAACGAGGTTTACACGTTAATTTTACACTTTCAGACTGATCTTTTTTTTAACTTATTATTTGATTTATTAATATAGTTAAATTATTTTTTGTTCTGTTTAGTATAATATATAAACATGATTATTTATACACAAAGAAAGCTTCCAGTGGCGTATATAGAAAAATGTCTCGGGGTGGGCCTGAGACAGTTTGGGGGGGGGGGGGGGAGCGAGACCCCATGAGGCCGTATTTTATGCTGTTTTATGTTTGTATTCATGAAATATGTGGAAAATATTTAGAAAAATCTTAGCTTCAGGGGGTGCCCGGGCCCCCAGGCTCCTCCTTATATATGCCACTGAAAGCTTCTGTCAAGTCGTTTTAAAAATGGCGAAAGGCCGACAGAAGAAAAGTATGTAAAAATTCAATGTCGGTTCTGTCAAGTTTTTTTTGGGGGGGGTTTAGGTGTTTTCATTTTTCAGGGGGACGATTAGTTATTGGGGAGGGGGCAAACTTGGCCTTTCCGTTTCTGTAGGGTCGACAACATAATATAATATTTTGTAAACATTGCCGTCGTACACAGTATTTTAGGAAATATTTTGAAGCTTATTCGACCACTTATACCTCGACTAACAGCTCGGGGTCAATTTTTTTTATTTTGGATCACTAGGTAATTCATTTTAAACATTCCTGACTACAAAAGAATACATCCATTGCACTGTGGGACTTTATCGCACCTATTTGTGCTTCTGCCCCACTGTGGGCCGTAACATTATTTTTATTTTTATTTTATTATTTTTTTTTATTATTCCGTCCCTAGCACCCCTAGTGTATCGCGCTCGAATTTTGACGCTTACTCGGGAACGCTTCGACGTAGAAGGATGAAATTTAGCGCACTGATTAAGAACTTACGGGAGACCAAAAATGTCAATTTTGGGTCAAATCAAAAAAATTCAAGTAGGGGAAATAGGGGAAGAACCGTCAAAAAGTGACTTTTTTTGATGTACCTCCGTTGGCACACCATAAGTGTCCAGGGGATTATTCTAGAAACTTGAGATTTTGCACAAGTATACTCTTGTGTGTGGTCAGGAAGCCTATTGTTTTTCAGCCAGATCGGAAAAAGTCAAGTGCTCCATTTTGGGCACGGATCACCTTTGATCCGTGATTTTGGGGCTCTTCTAAATCCCTGCAGTGACGCATTTTCACTATACAATAAAATTGGTCAGAATTTCACTGTTTATTTGCCGTTTTTTAAAATATATCTGGTCATTACTCCAAAACTGTTTAACCCATTTTAACCAATAAACATTTGCGGTCCTAAGGGTGTGTTCGGTAACCGTATGGTTGGTTTTTAAAATTAGTTTTTGGTTTTTGAGTTTTGAGGGTTTTTCAAAAACTATGCAAGGTTTTTGCAGTCAAAAATAGTGAATCAAGAAATTTTTTTGCCTTTACACATTTTGACAGTTCTCGAACTGCTATCTTTTTAAGAAAATACCAAAATATATTTTTTAAAAAGTTCGACTTTTCTAAGTTGTACCGTTTTTGAGTTTGAAAAATAAATAATAAAATACACGCAAAAATCTCAACGGAAATAACACGCATTTTTACAAAAATCGCGACATCTTTAAAACAGTGGGTCAGAATTAGACAAAAATTACACTACTCACTTTGCCAAACCTTTCTACATAAAACTTTATTAATAGTTTTAACCTTAATGTAGAGGGCGCTGGTGTAGGGCACTTAACATTTATCAAAACGGTCCAATATTAATAAAAATCTTATAAAATTAAAGGAATTTGCAAATATTTTTTGAAATATAATTGCAATAATAATAGGATTAATTTCATGTTAAAGAGCAGAGAAAAATCTATAAAATGACATATATCATTTTTGAGTTACGGCAAATTTTATGTCCGTAGGTTTATTTTTAAATTATATACCGCGAGAAATATTGGTAAAGAGTTAACGAAATACAATATTATAGACAAATTGGTTAAAATTGAAACTCTTTTTGATGCACTGTTTTTGTAGCATGAAAGGAGCGGGAGCTACAATTTGTTGCAATTTAAAAATTATCTGGGACTTATGGTTTTTTAAATTTAACGCAAAATGTTTAAAAAGCTCCATAAATTTCAAGTATTTTTATTTAAAACAATTACAATATCTTCAGAACTGTGCCTCAGATTTTGACGTAAGTTATACCATTCGGTTACTCAGACCTTTTTACATAATAATCAGTCAACAGTTTTTTCATTTTCAGAGAGCGCGCTTAACAAAGTAACCAGAAATAAAAATTATCTTGTAGATATTAAGAAATTCGCAAATCCCACATTAAACTATAGTAAAGTAATACTTTCATTTTAAAGAGCAGAGTAAAATTTGCAAAATACCAGATGTCATTTTTAAGACAGTCTAATTTTAAGTTCCTAGGGTAATTCTTTGGACTATATATTATGCAAAATGTTTGGCAAAAACTAATATTAGGTAGTATTTTACATAACAAATGCAACGGATAAAAGTGACCTTAATATTTTTTACTAAGTTTTTTGCTTGACCGGAGTGAGAGCTACATATTTTAGCAATAAAAAGGCACTTTTATTATATTATCTTAAAATTAAATTAAATTATTCGATAAATTATTATTAAAGTACAGTGATAATAACAGTTAGCAGTTGTAAGGGGCTGACAAAGGCAAATAATAAGTTAATAAATAAATCAAACATAGTTTTGACTAATGTATAACGTACTTTAATTTAATATAAGGTAAAAATTTGTTAAATGGTACATGGTTTATTTTTAAATCAGTGTCCAATTTCAAAGCATATACAAAAAGGTTTTGTTTCTCTTGTATTTTTTTGTGGGCAAAGTTTCTTTTGTATTTGGTAGATGTCGCTACATGTGTTTAAAGAATAAGGTATCGCATGCATTATTTTTCATTTCTCTTACCAATATCGTAAGATGAGATTTATATCTGTCTCTCTAGCGAAAGAGTTAATAGGTGTCCATTAGGTCTTGGACCCCGTGAGTGTACAGCTTTCGAGCTGCCCACGGAAAAAATACAAGAGAAACAAAACCTTTTTATACCTGCTTATCCACGAATATTTTTGTTCTTTTTGGTCACGGATTCTTTTTAGTCACGGATCCTAAACTGTAACGTTTTAAATATATTTCGCAAAACAATAATAATGGGATTTTACCTTCAAATGCAGTGGATAAAAGTGAATTTGAATTTTTTCATTAAGAAATAGGTTTTTAGCATGAGCGAGGCCCAAAGGAATGTCAGGTATAGTTTTTGCAGTCAGTTGAACAAAGGTTAAAGCCGACCATCGGCATATCCTTTAAAGAAAGTGACATGGGCGGCGGTACATATACTCATGAAAATTATTTCATTTAATTATGGCGTAAACTAAAGAAATAAAAATAGATAATAAAACTTTCTATTCCTACACCTACAGAAACGACACTGATTGATTTTCTAACTCTGCATACTGCCGACCAAAGGGGTCCCGAAACAAAAACCTGAAAGCAATAAAGCGGATCTCAAAAAAATCTGCCAATCAGGTGTCTTTTATCCACCAGTGCTGGGTCGGTCAGAAAACACAAACTTTGTGCTCGGACCGCAAAGAGTCGCGCCTTTTCTCTGTCGGTAGGGTTGAAATTATACCAGGAAGTTTTTATATGAATTTGCATAACTTTTGAAGGGCAGATTGAAGCAAAATTTCATAAAATCGATAGAACCCCTTATTAGGAGCATTTCAGGTGACTTTGCAAAAACTATAACTCTCCAATTGAATTTTTTAAATTATGAGATATGACGATTTTTCAAAAACTATGTAGATTTTTGCAGCCACAATACTAAATCGAAATTTTTGCCCTTTCACTTTTTTGCCCTTTCAATTTTTGCAGTTCCTAAGCCGCTATCTTTTTAAGAAAAGACCCCTTGTTGAACGATGTATTGGTCGATGAGATTAGGAAAAGCAAGTAATCAATTTTTATTACATATTTTGTCTATTTAAAAAAAAAAAACTACTTTTTACCTTATTATATCCTACAGCCCTTTGTTTTCAAGAAAATTCTATAAAAAAAATTTTTTGGTAATTTTTGACAGTGACCCAAATATACGGACATCAAAATCCTTTACGTTTTAAATATATTTCGCAATATATTTCGCAAAATATTTAAGAAAACTTTTCCAAACTAGTAAAAACTTTTCATTTTAAAATGTATATTGGAGAACTTATTAAATTATTTTTCCATGGGCATAGTGTATAAAGTATTGCAGGCATTATTTTTCATTTCTCTTACCAACATCGTAAGATGAGATTTATATACCGTCTCTCTAACTTTACAAAAGTGTTACATTGACCATGCAGTGTTCTGAAGAGTCCTTTAAGCACGAAACAGTTAACTGTCAACACTTAATAGGTGGCCATTAGATCTTGGACCCCCGTGGGTGTCCAGCTTTCGAGCTGCCCACGGAAAACCACAAGAGGAACAAAACCTTTCTAAACCCGATTATCCACGAAAAATTTTGGTTTTTTTTATTCACGGGTCCAAACTTTACGTTTTAAATGTATTTCGCAAAACATTTAAGAAAACTTTTCCAAACTAGTAAAAACCTTTAATTTTAAAATGTATATTGAAGAACTTGGCTATACTTTTATCTCAATTATTATATAGTTAGTTTCTGTCAGTCTGTCAAATCTCAGCTCTCTAGCGTTTCTGAAAATAATGTTATTTTTACATAACTTTACATGTATACGGAAGGGAAGTAAATTATAATTTCGGGTTGTTTTTTTTTCCTATAGTTTTGTCATAGTTCCTATCAGTCTGCAAGGCATCTTTTTAGACTATATTGTGTATCCATTTGGATACGCAGGCCTTCAGATTGGATACCCAGTAAATAGGAAATGGATACCAATTTTGAGCCTTGGCCTTTTATAAAATATAATTAAAATATGATACCTAAAATACAGGGTGTAATTTAAATGATGAACCAATCTTTAAGAGATGGTGCGGAAGGTCCAAAGCAGACAAAAAGTTCAAATAACTTTTGGCCAAGTTATAGCATTTTTTAAGTTGGGAAAGTAGGAAAAAACGATGAATTTTTAAAATATCAAATTGAACAACGTTGCTTTTTTCCAAGAAAATATAGATAGGCTAAGGATACAGTGTGGCCAAATAATCTTTGGAATAGGTATAAATTTCTCCATTCTTTTAAGAATTAATATTTTTATGAGCTATTAAATTTACACAAAAGAAATTGAAATAGATTTTTGTACATGTCTAAAGGCCCCTTAAAACAAATATAAAATAATAATATTAGCACTATATTTTAACGATTTTTGGTAATAATGTTGAGTATTTCTATTTATTTTTTAATAATTTTACCATTTAATTATTACCCTTATTGTTATGCATAATTTCAGAAATTGTCGATTTTCCGTAATGATTTTTAAGGAAGTTATAACAACAAAAAATACTCTGCCAATATATGGGCCCCTAAGCTCACACTAGGTACTATAGTTATAGTGTACGTGTGAGCTAATATAACTTAAAACTGAAATATATTTTATTCAACTCCAGACTAAATTACCTTTTGTTTGATACCACACAATTCATGTTTTGACTTAAACTCAAATTTTTGAAATCTACCCCCACCCTTAAAAAAAACAAAAACTGAAATGTATTTTGTTAAACTCTGGACACAATTACCTTTCGTTTGATATCACACACGCCATATTTTCACTTAAACTCTAATTTTTGAAATATACCCCCACCCTTTTTTTTTAAATAAATTAAAATGTATTTTGTTTAATTCCAGACTCAATTACCTTTCGTTTAATATCACACACGCCATATTTTCACCTAAACTCTAATTTTTGAAATCTACCCCCAACCTTTTACTTGGTTTGTGTTCGGTGGATTTTGTTCATTTTTAAATGGGACCATCTCGACCCAAGACCCAGCCTAGGTACCAAATTTCATTAAAATCGTCCAAGCGGTTTTTGAGTTATGCGCGTTGGTCGTTACAGACAGACATACAGACATACAGACAGACACACAGACAGACAGATAGACAGACGGCGCAACAAAAAAGTTTCAAAATCATCTGAAACGCAAAGATATATAAAAATTTTTGAAATCGGAGCAACTTTTTTTTTCTCGAAAAAATTAGGATCACCATAGCTCACACTACTATAGTATACTATACTATGTGAGCTAAAATAATAGCTGTTAAGTTTGGCACTCTTTATCTAACAAATAAAGAAGTATGTTGCAAAATATAATAATAAAAAATCCTTCTTTTGATCTTTTCTACCACCTACTAAAGTTTGCTATTATTACACACTGATATTATGTTAAATGTTTGTATGTTATGGTAAGAATTTTAAGATATTTGAAAGTATCATTTTGGTCTGAAAAAAAACAATTTATAAAAGTGAGCGCTTTTCAAATATACCTGGTGGGCAAAAAAACCCGACAAAATGTTTTTCGTTATAACTTTCCAACTATAACACCAATTTTACCAAAGCAAAGAGTATTTGGCAGGGATTGATTAATCGGACATTTGTGTAAAAGTATATTTTTGTCCACCATCCTGACCCTTGTTTATTCTTAAGTTGGAAATGTGTGGAAATTTTGGATATTTTTTTTGTTTGTAGAAAAGCTCTATCTTTTTTAAGCACAACGAGATCTGAATCGTTAAAAACGATTTCAGTCCCTAAAAATTGATTTTTTCTTCAACTATATTGTTTTATAAGGGGTTATAACCATGATACAACAAGACAAGATATGATTTCGCGCATGCAGTGCGCTTCGCGATCAGCTAGGGTGACGTCACACTGAGAGTCAACTCCCCTGATTTAGGTTGCAATTTGCATTGTTGAATGCGTTTCTGTCGCTTAGTTTTATGTTTTAATTATTTAAAATTGGTGAACATAAGATGTGCAGTGTATGGTTGTGATTCGGACAATCAGGTGAAAGGCTTGGCACACGATGTGAGCTTTTTTACCTTTGCAAAAGATAAAAAAATGGCACAGGAGTGGATCCGTTTGTCTAGACGTGAAGATAAATTTAATGTGAATGCAGGGATTTGCTCAAAATAATTTAAATTTTAATTTTGTGTTTTGTTATTACCAATTTAAAAGTAATATTAATAATAAATTATACTATTATTATTATAATTAACAAACGTGAAATTTAGTACCAGTGAATTTAAAAAATCAAACAAGTTTCGTGGCTAATCGGGTAATAAATTGGTAAAAAAAATTTTTTAAGTCACAAGCTTTAATAAAATGCACTAAAAATTAAAAAATAATTTTCTAAAATTCTAATAGTATCATAATAATAAAAGCGATGGCCGACTGATGGAAATTTTGACGATGTTAGCACGATAAGATATCCGTATCAATTAAATATCACTATTTGCAAGAATTAATCTAGCAAAAAATGCAGAGGTACCAAACCCACCCAACCCGACCCAAGATACCCCAGCATTTCTCTGACATAGGTATGGTAGGTAAACATATCTTTGATGACCGGCTATGTTAAATATTCTTTAAGTGTTTAGATCACAAATTTAGATTAACTTATGCTTTGATTTGCGGCCATCGCTTTTATTATTATGATAATATTAGAATTTTAGAAAATTATTTTTTAATTTTTAGTACATTTTATAAAAGCTTGTGACTTAAAAAAAAATTTTACCAATTTATTTTCTACTTTTTAGTCTCAGCTATCTACTCTATTAAATGAAAATATTTGTTCAATAACAGAACAGAAGCGTTTATTCTAGATTATAATGAAATCGCTGATCGTGAGTCATATTTTTTTCTTAATGTTATATTGTCATGGGACCACTATGTGTGTACCAAATTTCATCCAAATCGGATAATGGGAAGTGTGTCAAAAACGCTTCACAAGATTTGATAGATAGTTAGTTAGATAGTTAGATAGTTAGACAGAACATCTGAAGCTAAATAAAAGCTTGCAAAAAGGAGTTTTTGTTTCCCTCATATTCTTCAGTGGGTAGCTTGAAAGCTTAACCCCACGGGGGTGGGGGGGGTCCAAGATCTAATAGACACCTTGTTTGATTTTTTAAATTCACGGATACCTACTAAATTTTACGTTTGTTAGTATTATTTGGCTTAAAAATTCCGTTGACTGACGCTCACGTGTCTGATAGCGGGTAAAAACGCAATAAGCCTTGATCTGTCCTGAAAGGCAGAAAGAGCTGTTGTAGGTCATGGATTAGTTTGTTTCTTTTGATTTGTTTTCGATCTTTTCATTGATCGATATGTATAGCAAGCAATTTATTTCGCCTGCTTTTGTTCTTGTTTCTCTCGTATCTCGGTACACCGGAATCTTGCGAAAGTTTTCTCACTATTACAAAGGATTAGAGACAAAACCGTCTAAATTACTTTGCAAGAGTGTCACATTGACCAAGAAGTGTTCTGAGGAGTCCCATAAGGACGAAACAGTTAACTATCAACACTTATTAGGTGTCATTACATCTTGGACCCCCATGAGGTTAAGCTTTCAAGCTACCCACGGAAAAATATGAGAGAAATAAAAACTCCTTTTTACCCTATTACCCATGAAACTTGTTTGATTATTATAATTATTTTAAAAACTGCTCCACAGAACCTGAGTTGTAACTGTAGTATAATTTTGAAAATAAACAACCTATTAAAAATTGGCTTTTTGTTTTATCTTTTATATTTAGTTAGAAACTAAAGCCATGTTAAAAAAATCCAAAAGGTAAAATTATACATGATTTTTGTATCAATAGAGTAAATTTTTACTTTACGGAGTGATCAAACAGATATTAATCAGATTTTAGAATCATTGCTTTGCTCTGGTTGGTTCTCCGACTCCAAATAAAACTTTTACATTATCTTATCTTTGCATTTATAATGCTAATAATATCTTATTTATTCTGAACTACCCTCATTTTCATTGAAAACGTATTAGCGATGCAACATACCCAAGTTATATTACATCAAATGTATTAGCGCGCCCTCATGTTTTTAAATTTCAGTCTCAGAATGACGTCATGCGCGCGGCAAACGCTATTTCGAACGGCTAGAGATCATATCTTGTCTTGTTGTATCATGGGTTGTAACGATTGTCTTCTAAATCCTGTCTTCCTCATAAATAAATTTTTGCCGAACCGATTTTAATAAAATATAAAGTGGCACAGATTGATTGCTTTTAAAAGATCACTATTAAAATTTGCCGTCATTGTAAAATCCAAAATGGCGGACATAAAAACTTTACTTTTTAAAAAGGCTGTTTATTCTTATATTTTTTAAAAAATTTTTGATTTTTTTCGGAAAAGTTTTACAGATTATGCGATGGCCTTGCCATTTCTATGTGCATTCATTTCCTCATAAATTCATTATTACTAAACCAACAATAAAATAAAAAGCATCATGGCGAAATTCTCCGCCAACTCTAAATATAATATGGCTTACTAAATCGAATTTGACCCTCCATAAAGGATAGTTGTTTCTTATATTAAGAGAAATTTTTCGACCCTTTTTTGAATATTATTTATTTTCTACTTATTTTTTGAAATTAGATTAATTCCTGTAATAATTTTAATTACTCAGATCCACCATTCACAACGAGGTACTAATCATATAAAAATAAATCCTCGCAACATACAAAGAAATGATCCTTCCAAGAAGGACAAACTTGACTTTTTTTCCAACATCTTGGATTTAAAAATGTAGGAAAATGTCAATAGTTTTGTTCAAAGAGCAATATTTCTTTTTTTATTATTGAAATCGGTTCAGTGAATTTATAAGGAAATTATTGCAGACAGAAGTTAAAGCAACAGTTGGAATAACAATTATTTAAAAAACCACTAAACGGATTTTATAGATTTTATAGAATAAAAGATTAATGAATTTATGAGGAAATGATACTTGATCAAGTATCAAGGAAAATATGTAATTTTTTGAAACCGTGAGTCTGTCGCATGAGCAAAGCGAGAGTTACACATTTACGGGATAAAAAATGCACTTTTTAATAACTGTGTATAAGTTCGATATTAACTTAAATTAATACTGGTAAATTAAATATGCAAAGCAACTTATTGACAAAAGTAACTTTGCGAAGCAAATTTTATTAACACAAATTTATGAACCAATAATAATTTTCCAAATTCTTGGTTTGAAACTTGTAGACAATGATTTTGTTTCCAATCCCTAAAATGTTATTGTACGATATAAATGGAAACACTGTTAAACATATTTTTTATAAATAATTAAACACAAAATCTCGCCGCAGGCGAGAGGCTTAGCGAAAATCAATGCTGCAACAGTTTTAAAAGTGTTGGATGTAAAAAATTTGCGAAGCAAATTATTCTCAACACAAATTTGCTTCGCAAATTTGTTTATAAGCTAATTTGCGAAGCATATTTTTCTCAACACAAATTTGTTTGCGAAGCAAATTTGTTAATAAATTAATTTGCGAATACGGATGTTTTCGCGTAGCGAAAATCTTCCGTATGTTTATTGATTTTCGCTTGTGGCGAAAATCAATTACTTGAGCCGCCTCGGCCGTAACATTATTTTTATTATTTTTATTCCGTCCCTAGCACCCCTACGGTATCACGCTCGAATTTTGACGCGTACTCGGGAACGCTTTGACGTAGAAGGATGAAATTTGGCGTGCTGATTAAGAACTTACGGGAGACCAAAAATGTCGATTTTGGGACAAATCGGAAAATTTCAAGTAGGGGAAATAGGGGAAAAACCGTCAAAAAGTGACTTTTTTTGATGTACCTCCGTTGGCACACCATAAGTGTCCAGGGGATTATTCTAGAAACTTGAGATTTTGCACAAGTATACTCTTATGTGTGGTCAGGAAGCCTATTGTTTTTCAGCCAGATCGGAAAAAGTCAAGTGCCTCATTTTGGTTCTCTTCTGAATCCCTGCAGTGACGTATTTTCACTATACCATAAAATTGGTCAGAATTTCAATGTTGATTTGCCGTTTTTTAAAATACATCTGGTCATTACTCCAAAACTGTTTAATGAATTTTAACCAAATTTTAAACATTTGCGGACCTAACAGAGTGTTCGGTAACCGTATAGTTGGTTTTTAAAATTAGTTTTTGGTTTTTGAGTTTTGAGGATTTTTCAAAAACTATGCAAGGTTTTTGCAGTCAAAAATACTGAATCGAGAAATTTTTTTGCCCTTACACTTTTTGACAGTTCTCAAACTGCTATCTTTTTAAGAAAATACAAAAATATATTTTAAAAAAAGTTCGACTTTTCTAAGTTCTACCGTTTTTGAGTTTGAAAAATAAATATTAAAAAACACGCAAAAATCTCAACAGAAATAACACGCATTTTTACAAAAATCGCGATATCTTTAAAACAGTGAGTCCGAATTGAACAAAAATTACACTACTCACTTCGCCGAACCTTTCTACATAAAACTTTATTTATAGTTTTAACCTTAATGTAGAGGGCGCTGGTGTAGGGCACTTAACATTTATCAAAACGGTCCAAAATTAATAAAAATCTTATAAAATTAAAGGAATTTGCAAATATTTTTTAAAATATTATTGCAATAATAATAGGATTAATTTCATGTGAAAGAGCGGAAAAAAATCTATAAAATGACATATGTCATTTTTAAGTTATGGCAAATTTTATGTCCGTAGGTTTATTTTTAAATTATATTCCGCGAGAAATATTGGTAAAGAGTTAACGAAATACAATATTATAGACAAATTGGTTAAAATTTAAACTCTTTTTGGTGCACTGTTTTTGTGGCATGAGAGGAGCAGGAGCTACAATTCGTTACATTATAAAAAATTATCTGGGACCTATGGTTTTTGAAATTTAACGCAAAATGTTTAAAAAGCTCCATAAATTTCAAGTATTTTTATTTAAAACAATTACAATATCTTCAAAACTGTGCCTCAGATTTTGACGTAAGTTATACCATTTGGTTACTCATGTGAGGTGGTAGACGCTTTTACTCATTGGGCGTCGACCGGTGAGATACCACCATGCCAGAACTGAGTAGCGCTAAGTGGTATCACCACGTTCCGTTACTGCGCTGGCAGTCCGGTTCCAACAATGAGTAACATATAGCATGATGGCGCCTCCAGGATCAAAATATTCCGGAGGTAAAATACCCGACCACTCGGATCTCCGGGCGTCGGGTGATCCTGGGGGTCCTTCATGCAAAGATATTAAAAGAAGACCAAAAACTCAACTCAGAATTGATTTTAGCAATATAAGAGGATTAAGTACCAACATGAATTCAGTTCACCAACATCTTGAAGAACAAAGACCTGACATCCTTGTTCTCACTGAAACTAAAATCAGTTCTGCAACACCTATTGTGAGCTATATTTATCCCGGCTATGACCTACACCACCGATTTCGACATAATTTTGGGATCTGTGTGTACATTAAAAATGACCTTTCATGTCATCGAGAGGAGAAGCTAGAACCAGCGAACCTCGATATCATATGGCTAAAATTCACCTCAAAGTCATCGATTAAGTTCATCTGCTGCCTCTACCGACTGCTAAGTAACACCGAGTACCAAAACTTTTTCGCGACATTATCCGAAAACTGTGATAGTATACAGTCTAACTATCCACATGCTGAAATTGTTTTTTTAAGCGATTTCAACGTCCACAATATACCCTGGCTAAAACACCACAACAAAACAGATAATGAAGGCAGGGAAGCAGAAGCTTTTGCCATAAGTTGTGGTCTAACGCAGCTTGTCGATGAACCTACCCGTATCTCAGAAAGGGGTGAATTTGCAGCGCTTTTAGACTTGTTCCTAACTACAAATCCTGACTCGTACACAATTCAAGTAGATCCCCCACTTGGTTCATCCGATCATAAACTTATAATAACAAAGTGCGAAATGCTCATACCACCAGGCCAACAATCACTTCCTCGTAAAATGTGGCACTATAAATCGGCAAAATGGAATGACCTTAAACAGTTTTACCTGGATTTTCCATGGCAAGAGGTTTGCTTTAAAACAGCTGATCCTACTGTTTGCTGTAATGAAATAACAAAAGTAATTTTATCTGGAATGGATGCATATAACCCACATACAATGAAACGCAGAGCAAATGCAAAACCTTGGTTCAACAGCCAGTGTCAAACGGCTGTACAGAAAAAACACAGAGCATATAACCTTTGGAAACGACAACAAACCGCTCAAAACCACACAGATTATATAGAGTTGCAAAATTACTATTGACGCCGCCAAAGAAACATACAATCAAAGAATAAAAAACAGGTTGCTGAATTGTCCAAGTAGTTCTAGGTCCTTTTGGTCTCTTGCAAAAGCTGTTGGATCAAACTTCACCAAGTCATCCATACCACCACTTACAGATAAAAATACTCACTTAGCCACAACATCAGAGGAAAAAGCCAATATGCTGGCCAAAATCTTTTCCCGCAACTCAAACCTAACAGTGCCAAATGAAAAAACTCCACCGTTCATTGACAGGGTTTCCCACAGTATGCCAGAGGTACCCTTTTGTCACAGAGAAATACGAAAATCCCTTAAAAATTTGGATACAAACAAAGCAATGGGTCCAGATGGCATTCCCGCGATAGTACTTAAAAATTGTGCCAACGAACTCACCTCAACTTTCGCTAAATTATTCAATTTATCTTACAGGCAAGGAGTATATCCATCATCATGGAAGTCTGCCGTAGTACAGCCTATTCCAAAGAAAGGAAAAAAGACAGATCCGTTAAACTATAGACCAATTGCTCTACTTCCGGTGATATCAAAAGTAATGGAAAGAGTTGTGAACAATCACCTAACCAAGTACTTAGAAAAGTACAAAATTATCAACGACAAGCAATACGGATTTCGAAAATTTAGGTCAACTGGCGATTTACTTACATACGTCACTCACTTATGGCAAAAAGCGATTGAGTTACGGGGCGAAACAAGAACAATTGCCTTAGATATATCTAAAGCATTCGATAAAGTCTGGCATGAAAATCTGCTCAACAAGCTCAAAGCAATGGGATTGTCGCCGAAACTATGCATCTGGTTTGAAAGTTACCTTAAAGATAGATCCATTTATGTTGCACTGGATGGCCGGAACTCCAACTCTTACCAAATAAATGCTGGTGTGCCACAGGGAGCAATCCTTTCGCCAACACTTTTTCTGATTTACATAAATGACCTCATAGATAAAACAGCAAATCCACTTTATTGCTTTGCAGATGATGGCAATGTACTTTCCTCAGTCATACCACCCACTCAGTGTCTATCCGCACGTGAATTCCATCATCTTAGACTAACTCAAATATCGCAGATAAATAACGACCTGGAGATAATAGAGGACTGGGGCAACAAAAACCTTGTACAGTTCAACGCGCAGAAAACCCAAGCAGCCCTGTTTTCAAAAAAGACCAGCACTGGTGAGCCAAACATCATGCTATCTGGAAGTGCTGTCACATTGCAGAGCCAGTTGAACATCTTAGGAGTCACTGCAGAGACCAACATGTCTTGGCACAGTCACGTGGCAGATATAGCTAAAAGGGCGTCCCAAAAGCTTGGGGTGCTATTTCGTACAAGACATCTGTATACACCAAGCCAACTGCTGACACTCTACAAAGCCCAGATTCGACCAACTATGGAGTACTGCTCACATGTATGGAGTGCGGCACCCAAACATACCTTAATGCTTTTGAACACCGTGCAAAAACGAGCTATCAAGCTGATCAATGACCCCGTACTTACCCGTAGCTTGGATAGTATCGAACATCGAAGAACTGTGGGCGATCTATCTCTCTTCTACAGGTATTATCACGGAAAATGCTCTGAAGAGTTGGCACGTATGATCCCCCCGGGAGTAGCACCTACTAGGCGAACACGTCAAACAGACGGTAACCATCAATTTACTGTCAAAATAAAGGCACCAAGAACCTCATTATATCAGAATTCATATCTCTGGAGAACAGCATCGCTGTGGAATAAACTCCCTGCCACAGTTTTCCCTGCAGATTACAACCTGAACCGTTTCAAAACCAATACACACCAACATTTCCGCGCACTGGCCGCTTCTCGAGCGTGATAGGGATGTCCTTGCGAGTGCGTTTAACCGTAAAAAAAAAAGACCTTTTTACATAATAATCAGTCAACAGTTTTTTCATTTTCATAGAGCGCGCTTAACAAAGTAACCAGAAATAAAAATTCTCTTGTAGATATTAAGAAATTCGCAAATGCCACATTAAACTATAGTATAACTTGAAGTTAATGTATAGTTTTTAGCATGACCGGAGTGAGAGCTACATATTTTAGTAGTAAGCAGGCACTTTTATTATATTATCTTAAAATTAAATTAAATTATTCGATAAATTATTATTAAAGTGCAGTGATAATCACATTTAGCAGTTGTAAGGGGCTGACAAAGGCAAATAATGAGTAATTAAATAAATCAAACTTAGTTTTGACTAATTTATAACATACTTTAACTTCATATAAGGTAAAAATTTGTTAAATGGCACATGGTTTATTTTTAAATCAGCGTCCAATTTCAAGCTTCCAGGCTAATTTTTGGATAACTTTTTTCGTGGTTAAAGCATATACAAAAAGGTTTTGTTTCTCTTGTATTTTTTCGTGGGCATAGTTTTTTTTGTACTTGGTAGATGTCGCTACATGTCTTTAAAGAATAAGGTATCGCAGGCATTATTTTCCATTTCTGTTACCAATATCGTAAGATGAGATTTATATACTGTCTCTCTAGCGAAACAGTTAATAGGTGTCCATTAGGTCTTGGACCCCGTGAGTGTACAGCTTTTGAGCTGCCCACGGAAAAAATACAAAAGAAACAAAACCATTTTATACCTGCTTATCCACGAATATTTTTGTTCTTTTTGGTCACGGATTCTTTTTTGTCACGGATCCTAAACTGTAACGTTTTAAATATATTTCGCAAAACAATAATAATGGGATATTACCTTCAAATGCAGTGGATAAAAGTGAATTTGAATTTTTTCTTAAAAAAATAGGTTTTTAGCATGAGCGAGGCCCAAAGGAATGTTAGGTAACTCTCCAATTGAATTTTTAAATTATGAGTTTTGACGATTTTTCAAAAACTATGTAGCTTTTTGCAGCCACAATACTAAATCGAAATTTTTGCCCTTTCACTTTCTTGCAGTTCCTAAGCCGCTATCTTTTTAAGAAAAGACCCCTGTTCAACGATGTATTGGTCGATGAGATTAGGAAAAGGAAGTAGCTCTTCAGTGGCGTCCGTAAATTGGGATTATTTCGAAAAAACAGTTTTATTTTAGGTTTTATAAAATTTACTTAAAAATTACACTTTTTTTATTGTAGAAAATATAATTTCCTTTTAAAAGCTTTAATTTAATGTGGGGTTTATTTCACAGGTAAGCCTACAGGGGCGTACTTATAAAAATACATTTTCAAAAATACCCAAAATAATCAATTTTTATTACATATTTTGTCTATTTAAAATACTTTTCACCTTATTATATTCTATATCCCTTTGTTTTTAAAAAAATTATATAAAAAAATTTTTTGGTAATTTTTGAGAGTGACCCAAATATACGGACATCAAAATCCTTTACGTTTTAAATATATTTCACAAAATATTTAAGAAAACTCTTACAAACTAGTAAAAACTTTTCATTTTAAAATGTATATTGGAGAACTTTAATTATTTTTCTATGGGTATAGTGTATAAAGCATACAGTATTGCAGGCATTATTGTTCATTTCTCTTACCAATATCGTAAGATGAGATTTATATACCGTCTCTCTAACTTTACAAAGGTGTTACATTGACCATGCAGTGTTCTGAAGGGTCATTTCAGCACGAAACAGTTAACTGTCAACACTTAATAGGTGGCCATTAGATCTTGGCCCCCGTGGGTGTACAGCTTTCGAGCTGCCAACAGAAAACCACAAGAGGAACAAAACCTTTCTACGCCCGATTATCCACGAAAAATTTTTGTTTTCCTTATTCACGGGTACCAAACTTTACGTTTTAAATATATTTCGCAAAACATTTAAAAAAACTTAACGAAACTAGTAAAATCCTTTAATTTTAAAATGTATATTGGAGAACTTGGCTATACTTTTTTCTCAATTATTATATAGATTTCTCTTAGTTTCTGTCAGTCTGTCAAATCTCAGCTCTTTAGCGTTTCTGGAAGTTGGTAATGTTACTTTTACATAACTTTACATGTATAGGGAAGGGGAGTAAATTATTAATTCGGGTTTTTTATTTTTTTCTATAGTTTTGTCATAGTTCCTATCAGTCTGCAAGGCATCTTTTTAGACTATATTGTGTATCCATTTAGATACGCAGGCCTTCAGATTGGATACCCAGTAAACAGGAAATGGATACCTACTTTTGGGCCTTGGCGTTTTATAAAATATAATTAAAGGTCCAAAGCAGACAAAAAGTTCAAATAACTTTTTGCCAAGTTATAGCATTTTTTAAGTTTGGAAAGTAGGGAAAAACGATGAATTTTAAAATATCAAATTGAACAACGTTGCTTTTTAATAGGTTAAGGATACAGTGTGGCCAAATAATCTTTGGAATACGTATAAATTTCTCAATTCTTTTAAGAATTAATATTTTTATGAGCTATTAAATTTACACAAAAGAAATTGAAATAGATTTTTGTACATGTCTAAAGGACCCTTAAAACAAATATAAAATAATAATATTAGCGCTATATTTTAACGATTTTTGGTAATAATTTTAAGTCTATCTATCTATCTATCTATCTATTTAGCTTTCTTCGATCCATCTTTGGACATAGGCCTCCCCCAATATCTTCCACTCTTCTCTGTCTGTCGCCCTCTTCAAATCGTCCGTCCATCTCATTTGGGGTCTTCCCCTACTTCTTTTATTTTTCTAAGGTCTCCAGTCTACAATGCATTTGTTCCATCGATTGTCTTTCAGTTTGATATTACGACCGGCAAATTTCCATTTTAATTTTGCTATCTCTCCTCTGACATCCCTTACTTTTGTTTTATTTCTTATCCATTCATTCCTTTTTCTATATGTTAGCTTTACATGTAACATTTGTTTTTCCATTGATCTTTGGGCTTTTGTTACCTTATCCAGGTTTGATTTTGTAAGCGTCCAGGTCTGGGATCTATATGTAAGCACAGGAAGAATACATTGGTTATACACTTTCGTTTTAAGGTACTGAGGATATTTTTTATTTTTTATTATGTAGCTTAATTTACCGAATGCTGCCCAGGCCAATCTTACTCGTCTCTTGATTTCAGCTGTTTGGTTTTCTTTTTTTAGTTTAATAATTTATCCCAGATATATATTCATCTACTTGTTCTATTTAAAAAAAAAACTACTTTTTACCTTATTATATCCAACAGCCCTTTGTTTTCAAGAAAATTTTACAAAAATGCTTTTTGGTAATGTTTGACAGTGACCCAAATATATGAACATCAAAATCCTTTACGTTTTGAATATATTTCGCAAAATATTTAAGAAAACTTTTCCAAACTAGTAAAAACTTTTCATTTTAAAATGTATATTGGAGAACTTATTAAATTATTTTTCCATGGGCATAGTTTCTTTTGTATTCGGAAAATGTCGCCACTTGTATATAAAGCATAAAGTATTGCAGGCATTATTTTTCATTTCTCTTACCAATATCGTAAGATGAGATTTATATACCGTCTGTCTAACTTTACAAAGGTGTTACATTGACCATGCAGTGTTCTGAAGAGTCCTTTAAGCACCTAACAGTTAACTGTCAACACTTAATAGGTGGCCATTAGATCTTGGACCCCCGTGTGTGTACAGCTTTCGAGCTGCCCACGGAAAACCACAAGAGGAACAAAATCTCTCTACACCCGATTATCCACAAAAAAATTTGTTTTCTTTATTCACGGGTACTAAACTTTACGTATCAAATATATTTTGCAAAACATTTAAGAAAACTTTTCCAAACTAGTAAAAAACTTTAATTTTAAAATGTATATTGAAGAACTTGGCTATACTTTATCTCAATTATTATATTGATTTCTCTTAGTTTCTGTCAGTCTGTCAAATCTCAGCTCTCTAGCGTTTCTGGAAGTTGGTAATGTTACTTTTACATAACTTTACATCTATAGGGAAGAGGAGTAAATTATATTTTCGGATTTTTTTATTTTTTCCTAGAGTTTTGTCATAGTTCCTATCAGTCTGCAAGGCATCTTTTTAGACTATCCATTTGGATACGCAGGCCTTCAGATTCGATACCCAGTAAACAGGAAATGGATACCTACTTTTAGGCCTTGGCCTTTTATAAAATATAATTAAAATATGATACCTAAAATACAGGGTGTAATTTAAATGATGAATCAATCTTTAAGAGATGGTGCGGAAGGTCCAAAGCAGACAAAAAGTTCAAATAAATTTGGGCCAAGTCATAGCATTTTTGTTTGAGTGTGTGGCCAAATAATCTTTGGAATAGGTATAAATTTCTCAATTCTTTTAAGAATTAATATTTTTATGAGCTATTAAATTTACACAAAAGAAATTGAAATAGATTTTTGTGCTTGTCTAAGGGCCCCATAAAGGAAATATAAAATAAACATATTAGCACTATATTTTAACGATTTTTGGTAATAATTTTGAGTATTTCTATTTATTTTCAAATAATTTTACCATTTAATTATTACCCTTATTGTTATGCATAATTTCAGGAAATGTCGATTTTCTGTTATGATTTTTAAGGAAGTTATAACAAATAATAAAATAATAGCTGTTAAGTTTGGCACCCTTTATCTAAAAAACAAAGAAGTATAATGCAAAATATAATAAGAAAAAATCCTTCTTTTGATCTTTTCTACCACCTATTAAAGTTTGCTATTATTACAACCTGATATTACGGTAAGAATTTTAAGATATTTGAAAGTATCAATTTGGCCTGAAAAAAAAACCATTTATAAAAGTCAGCGCTTTTCAAATATGAGCAAAAAAACCCGACAAAATGTTTTTTTGTTATAACTCTCCAACTATAACACCAATTTTACCAAAGCAAAGAGTAGTTGGCAGGGATTGATTGATCGGACATTATGTTGGAAATGTGTGCAAATTTTTGATAGTTTTTTGTTTGTAGAAAAGCTCTATCTTTGTTAAGCACAACGAGATAGGCGTCGTTAAAAAGGATTTCGGTCCCTAAAAATTGATTTTTGCTTCAACTATATTGTTTTACAGGTTGTAACGATTGTCTTCTAAATCCTGTCTGTATTAATTTCCTTATAAATAAATTTTTGCCGAACCGATTTTAATAAAATATAAAGTGGAACAGATTGATTGCTTTTAAAAGATCACTATTAAAATTTGCCGTTATTGTAAAATCCAAAATGGCTGACATAAAAACTTTACTTTTTAAAAAGGCTGTTTATTCTTATATTTTTTGAAAGTTTTTTAATTTTTTTCGGAAAAGTTTTACAGATTATGCGATCGCCTTGCCATTTCTATGTGCATTAATTTCCTCATAAATTCATTATTACTAAACCGACAATAAAATAAAAAGCATCATGGCGAAATTCTCCGCCAACTCTAAATATAATATGGCTAACTAAATCGAATTTGTCCCTCCATAATTGATAGTCGTTTCTTAGGTTACGAGAAATTTTTCGACCCTTTTTTGAATTTATTTATAAGATCCACCACTCACAACGAGGTACTAATCATAAAAAAATAAATCCTCCCAACATACAAAGAAGTGATCCTTTCAAAAAGGACAAATTTGACTCTTTTTCCAAAATCTCGCCGCAGGCGAGAGGCTTGGCGAAAATCAATGCTGCAACAGTTTTAAAAGTGTTAGGTGTAAAAAATTTGCGAAGCAAATGTGTTAATGAACTAATTTGCAAAGCAAATTTTTCTCAACACAAATTTGCGAAGCAAATTGGTTAATAAACTAATTTGCGAAGCAAATTTTTTTCAACACAAATTTGCGAAGCAAATTTGTGATACGGATGTTTTCGCGTAGCGAAAATCATCCGTATGTTTATTGATTTTCGCTTGTGGCGAAAATCAATTACTTGAGCCGCCTCGGCCGTAACATTATTTTTATTTTTTTTATTCCGTCCCTAGCACCCCTAGTGTATCGCGCTCGATTTTCGACGCTTACTCTGGAACGCTTTGACGTAGAAGGATTAAATTTGGCGCACTGATTAACAACTTACGGGAGACCAAAAATGTCAATTTTGGGTCAAATTGGAAAATTTCAAGTAGGGGAAATAGGGGAAAACCGTCAAAAAGTGACTTTTTTTGATGTACCTCCGTTGGCACACCATAAGTGTCCAGGGGATTATTCTAGAAACTTGAGATTTTGCACAAGTATACTCTTATGTGTGGTCAGGAAGCCTATTGTTTTTCAGTCAGATCGGAAAAAGTCAAGTGCCCCATTTTGGGGCTCTTCTGAATCCCTGCAGTGACGCATTTTCACTGTACAATAAAATTGGTCAGAATTTCACTGTTTATTTGCCGTTTTTTAAAATATATCTGGTCATTACTCAAAAACTGTTTAACCCATTTTAACCAAATTTTAAACATTTGCGGACCTAAAGGAGTGTTCGGTAACCGTATAGTTGGTTTTTAAAATTAGTTTTTGGTTTTTGAGTTTTGAGGATTTTTCAAAAACTATGCAAGGTTCTTGCAGTCAAAAATACTGAATCGAGAAATTTTTTTGCCCTTACATTTTTTAACAGTTCTCGAACTGCTATCTTTTTAATAAAATACCAAAATATTTTTTAAAAAAAGTTCGACTTTTCTAAGTTGTACCGTTTTTGAGTTTGAAAAATAAATATTAAAAAACACGCAAAAATCTCAAACGCATTTTTACAAAAATCGCGATATCTTTAAAACAGTAAATCCGAATTGGACAAAAATTACACTACTCACTTCGCCGAACCCTTCTACATAAAATTTTATTTATAGTTTTAACCTTAATGTAGAGGGCGCTGGTGTAGGGCACTTAACATTTATCAAAACGGTCCAAAATTAATAAAAATCTTATAAAATTAAAGGAATTTGTAAATATTTTTTGAAATATAATTGCAATAACAATAGGATTAATTTTATGTTAAAGAGCAGAAAAGAATCTATAAAATGACATATGTCATTTTTAAGTTATGGCAAATTTTATGTCTAGGTTTATTTTTAAATTATATACCCCGAGAAATATTGGTAAAGAGTTAACGAAATACAATATTATAGACAAATTAAAAACGTAATTTAAACTCTTTTTGATGCACTGTTTTTGTAGCATTATAAAAAATTATCTGGGACCTATGGTTTTTGAAATTTAACGCAAAATGTTTAAAAAGCTCCATTAATTTCAAGTATTGTTATTAAAAAAAATGACAATATCTTCAAAACCATGCGTCTGATTTTGACGTAAGTTATACCATTCGCTTACTCGGACCTTTTTACATAATAGTCAACAGTTTTTTCATTTTCATAGAGCGCGCTTAACAAAGTAACCAGAAATAAAAATTTTCTTGTAGATATTAAGAAATTCGCAAATGCCACCTTAAACTATATAGTATAGTATACTTTCATTTTAAAGAGCAGAGTAAAATTTGCAAAATACCAGATGTAATTTTTAGGACAGTGTCTAATTTTAATTTCCTAGGTTAATTCTTTGGACTATATATTATGAAAAACCTTTGGCAAAAACTAATATTAGGTAGTATTTTACATGACAAATATAACGGATAAAAGTGACCTTAATATTTTTTAAAGCAATAAGTTTTTAGCATGACCGGTGAGAGCTACATATTTTAGCGGTAAACAGGCACTTTTATTATATTATATTAAAATTAAATTAAATTATTCGATAAATTATTATTATAAATTATTATTAAAGTGCAGTGATAATCACAGCAGTTGTAAGGTGCTGACAAAGGCGAATAATGAGTTATTAAATAAATTAAACTTAGTTTTGACTAATTTACAACGTACTTTAACTTCATATAAGGTAAAAATTAGTTAAATGGCACATGGTTTATTTTTAAATCAGTGTCCAATTTTAAGCTTCCAGGCTAATTTTTGGATAACTATTTAAAAAGAAACAAAAATTTTTCGTGGTTAAAGCATATACAAAAAGGTTTTGTTTTTCTTGTATTTTTTCGTGGGCAAAGTTTCTTTTGTATGAAGATGAGATTTATATACTGTCTCTCTAGCGAAACAGTTAATAGGTGTCCATTAGGTCTTGGACCCCGTGAGTGTACAGCTTTTGAGCTGCCCACGGAAAAATACAAGAGAAACAAAACCTTTTTATACCTGCTTTTCTACGAATATTTTTGTTCTTTTTGGTCACGGATTCTTTTTAGTCACGGATCCTAAACTGTAACGTTTTAAATATATTTCGCAAAACAATAATAATGGGATATTACCTTCAAATGCAGTGGATAAAAGTGAATTTGAATTTTTTCTTAAAGAAATAGGTTTTTAGCATGAGCGAGGCCCAAAGGAATGTTAGGTAACTCTCCAATTGAAATTTTATTGATTTTCGCTTGTGGCGAAAATCAATTACTTGAGCCGCCTCGGCCGTAACATTATTTTTATTTTTTTTTTAATTATTCCGTCCCTAGCACCCCTAGTGTATCGCGCTCGAATTTTGACGCTTACTCAGGAACGCTTCTACGTAGAAGGATGAAATTTGGCGCACTGATTAAGAACTTACGGGAGACCAAAAATGTCAATTTTGGGTCAAATCGGAAAATTTCAAGTAGGGGAAATAGGGGAAAAACCGTCAAAAAGTGACTTTTTTTGATGTACCTCCGTTGGCACACCATAAGTATCCAGGGGATTATTCTAGAAACTTGAGATTTTGCACAAGTATACTCTTATGTGTGGTCAGGAAGCCTATTGTTTTTCAGCCAGATCGGAAAAAGTCAAGTGCCCCATTTTGGGGCTCTTCTGAATCCCTGCAGTGACGTATTTTCACTACACCATAAAATTGGTCAGAATTTCACTGTTTATTTGCCGTTTTTTAAAATACATCTGGTCATTACTCCGAAACTGTTTAACCCATTTTAACCAAATTTTAAAAATTTGCGGACCTAACGGTGTGTTCGGTAACCGTATAGTTGGTTTTTAAAATTAGTTTTTGGTTTTTGAGTTTTGAGGATTTTTCAAAAACTATGCAAGGTTTTTGCAGTCAAAAATATTGAATCGAGAAATTTTTTTGTCCTTACACTTTTTGACAGTTCTCGAACTGCTAACTTTTTAAGAAAATAGCAAAATATATTTTTTTAAAAGTTCGACTTTGCTAAGTTATACCGTTTTTGAGTTTGAAAAATAAACACTAAAAAACACGCAAAAATCACAACGGAAATAACACGCATTTTTACAAAAATCGCGATATCTTTAAAACAGTAGGTCCGAATTGGACAAAAATTACATTGCTCACTTCGCCGAACCTTTCTACATAAAACTTTGTTTATAGTTTTAACCTTGATGTAGAGGGCGCTGGTGTAGGGCACTTAACATTTATCAAAACGGTCCAAAATTAATAAAATCTTATAAAATTACAGGAATTTGCAAATATTTTTTGAAATATAATTGCAATAATAATAGGATTAATTTCATGTTAAAGAACAGAAAAAAAACTATAAAATGACATATGTCATTTTTAAGTTATGGCAAATTTTATGTCCGTAGGTTTATTTTTAAATTATATACCGCGAGAAATATTGGTAAAGAGTTAACGGAATACAATATTCTAGACAAATTGTTTAAAATATAAACACTTTTTTCGTTGCACTATTTTTGTAGCATGAAAGGAGCGGGAGCTACAATTTGCTGCATTATAAAAAATTATCTGGGACCTATGATTTTTTAAATTTAACGCAAAATGTTTAAAAAGCTCCATAAATTTCAAGTATTGTTATTTAAAAAAATTACAATATCTTCAAAACCATGCGTCAGATTTTGACGTAAGTTATACCGTTCGCTTACTCAGACCTTTTTACATAATAATCAGTCAACAGTTTTTTTCATTTTCATAGAGCGCGCTTAACAAAGTAACCAGAAATAAACATTTTCTTGTAGATATTAAGAAATTCGCAAATGCCACATTAGACTATATAGTATAGTATACTTTCATTTTATAGAGCAGAGTAAAATTTGCAAAACACCAGATGTCATTTTTAAGACAGTGTCTAATTTTAAGTTCCTAAGTTAATTCTTTGGAATATATATTATGCAAAATGTTTGGCAAAAACTAATATTAGGTAGTATTTTCCATGACAAATGTAACGGATAAAAGTGACCTTAATATTTTTTTAAGCAATAAGTTTTTAGCATGACCGGAGTGAGAGCTACATTTTTTAGCGGTAAACAGGCACTTTTATTATATCATCTTAAAATTAAATTGAATTATTCGATAAATTATTATTAAAGTGCAGTGATAATCACAGTAAGCTGTTGTAAGGGGCTGACAAAGGCGAATAATGAGTTATTAAATAAATTAAACTTAGTTTTGACTAATTTATAACGTACTTTAACTTCATATAAGGTAAAAATTTGTTAAATGGCACATGGTTTATTTTTAAATCAGTGTACAATTTCAAGCTTCCAGGCTAATTTTTGGATAACTTTATTTAAAAAGAAACAAAATTTTTTCCTGGTTAGAGCATATACAAAAAGGTTTTGTTTCTCTTGTATTTTTTCGTGGGCAAAGTTTCTTTTGTATTTTGTAGATGTCGCTACATGTGTTTAAAGAATAAGGTATAGCAGGCATTATTTTTCATTTCTCTTACCAATATCGTAAGATGAGATTTATATACTGTCTCTCTAGCGAAACAGGTAATAGGTGTCCATTAGGTCTTGGACCCCGTGAGTGTAGCTTTCGAGCGGCCCACGGAAAAAATACAAGAGAAACCTTTTTATACCTGCTTATCCACGAATATTTTTGTTCTTTTTGGTCACGGATTCTTTTTAGTCAAGTATCCTAAACTGTAACGTCTTAAATATATTTCGCAAAACAATAATAATGGGATATTACCTTCAAATGCAGTGGATAAAAGTGAATTTGAATTTTTTCTTAAAGAAATAGGTTTTTAGCATGAGCGAGGCCCAAAGGAATGTTAGGTAACTCTCCAAATAAATTTTTTAAATGATGAGTTTTGACGATTTTTCAAACACTATGTAGATTTTGCAGCCACAATACTAAATCGAAATTTTTGCCCTTTCACTTTTTTGCAGTTCCTAACCCGCTATCTTTTTAAGAAAAGATCCCTGTTCAACGATGTATTGGTCGATGAGATTAGGAAAAGCAAGTTGCTTTTCAGTGGCGTCCGTAAATTGGGATTATTTCGAAAAAACATGCTTTCTTTAGGTTTTATAAAATTTACTCAAAAATTACACTTTTTTTATTGTAGAAAATATAATTTCCTTTTAAAAGATTTAATATAATGTGGGGTTTATTTCACAGGTAAGCCTACAGGGTCGTACTTATAAAAATAAATTTTCAACAATAACCAAAATAATCAATTTTTATTACATATTTTGTCGATTTAAATTTAAAAAAAAACTACTTTTTACCTTATTGTATCCTACAGCCCTTTGTTTTCAAGAAAATTTTACAAAAATGTTTTTTAGTAAGTTTTGACAGTGACGTGTTAAATATATTTCGCAATATATTAAAACTTATTAAATTATTTTTCCATGGGCATAGTTTCTTTTGTATTCGGAAGATGTCGCCACTTGTGTATAAAGCATACAGAATTGCAGGCATTATTTTTCATTTCTCTTACCAATATCGTAAGATGAGTTTTATATATACCGTCCCTCTAACTTTACAAAGGTGTTACATTGACCATGCAGGGTTCTGAAGAGTCCTTTAAGCACGTAACAGTTAACTGTCAACACTTAATAGGTGGCCATTAGATCTTGGACCCCCGTGGGTGTACAGCTTTCGAGCTGCCCGCGGAAAACGACAAGAGGAACAAAATCTTTCTACACCCGATTATCCACAAAAAATTTTTGTTTTCTTTATTCACGGGTACTAAACTTTACGTTTCAAATATATTTCGCAAAACATTTAAGAAAACTTTTCCAAACTAGTAAAAACCTTTAATTTTAAAATGTATATTGGAGAACTTGGCTATACTTTTATCTTAATTATTATATATATTTCTCTTAGTTTCTGTCAGTCTGTCAAATCTCAGCTCTTTAGCGTTTCTGGAAGTTAGTAATGTTACTTTTACATAACTTATTGTGTATCCATTTGGATACGCAGTCCTTCAGATTGGATACCCAGTAAACAGGAAATGGATACCCACTTTTGGGCCTTGGCCTTTTATAAAATATAATTAAAATATGATACCTAAAATACAGGGTATAATTTAAATGATGAACCAATCTTTAAGAGAGGGTGCGGAAGGTCCAAAGCAGACAAAAAGTTCAAATAAGTTTTTGCCAACTTATAGCATTTTTCAAGTTTGGAAAGTAGGGAAAAACGATGAATTTTAAAATATCAAATTGAACAACGTTGCTTTTTTCCAAGAAAATATAGATAGGTTAAGGACACAGTGTGGCCAAATAATCTTTGGAATACGTATAAATTTCTCAATTCTTTTAAGAATTAATATTTTTATGAGCTATTAAATTTACACAAAAGAAATTGAAATAGATTTTTGTACATGTCTAAAGGACCCTTAAAACAAATATAAAATAATAATATTAGCACTATATTTTAACGATTTTTGGTCATAATTTTAAGTCTATCTATCTATCTATCTATTTAGTTTTCTTCGATCGATCTTTGGACATAGGCCTCCCCCAATATCTTCCACTCTTCTCTGTCTGTCGCCCTGTTCATCCAGCTAGTGCATGTCTCTTCAAATCGTCAGCTATCTCATTTGGGGTCTTCCCCTACTTCTTTTATTTTGCCAAGGTCTCCAGTCTACAATGCATTTGTTCCATCGATTGTCTTTCAGTTTGATATTTTGACCAGCAAATTTCCATTGTAATTTTGCTACCTCGACTCTGACATCCCTTACTTTTGTTTTATTTCTTATCCATTTATTCCTTTTTGTATCTGTTAGCTTTACATGTAACATTTGTCTTTCCATGGATCTTTGGGCTTTTGTTACCTTATCCAGGTTTGATTTTGTAAGCGTCCAGGTCTGGGATCCATATGTGAGCACAGGAAGAATACATTGGTTATACACTTTCGTTTTAAGGTACTGAGGATATTTTTTATTTTTTATTATGTAGCTTAATTTACCGAATGCTGCCCAGGCCAATCTTACTCGTCTCTTGATTTCAGTTGTTTGGTTTTCTTTTTCTAGTTTAATAATTTGTCTCAGATATATATTCATCTACTTGCTCTTTTTTTTCTTGGTTTATTCTGGTGATATCTTCATCTGTGTTTGTTATGATTTTAGTTTTAGTGTAGTTCATACTCAAGCCTATATTTTTAGCTGCTGTATCCAGTTCGCCCAGCATTTTTATAAGTTCCTCTTTCTTATCTGTTATTAAGGCAATATTGTCAGCATATCTTAGGTGGTTCAAGTATTGTCCGCTTCCTTTGATGCCTATTTCTTCCCAGTCTAAGTTTTTAAAAAGATCTTCTAGGGCCTGGTTAAATAGTTTAGGGGATATTGTGTCATCCTGTCTGTCAGCTTTTCTTATGCGGATTGGCTTGGTCCCTTCGTGGATTTTGATTGATGTTGTTGCTTCGCTATATATATTGGCTATTAAATCTGTGTATCTGTGATCTATTCGGCTACTAATTAAAGATGCTTTTACTGCCCAGTGCTCAATACTATCAAAAGCTTTTTCAAAGTCTATAAACGCAATATAGAGTGGAATGTTATATTCGTTGGCTCGCTCTATTAGAATTTTCGTGGTTAGCAGGTGGTCAACTGTATTGAAACCCTTTCTGTCTTTTTCAGGTGATTTGTTATTTTTCATTTTCTTTAATGCTCCTTTATTTCCGTTTTGCTTATTTCGGGTTGAAATTCTGAGTTTATGTTCTTTATTTTTGTTTGGAGTTTCTTTATGGTTTCTCGCGATGTTTCCCTTTTTGTTTGGTATAATTTTGTATAGAATAGCTGTGTGATATTTATAATATAGACATGGGCGCACCCAGCTAGCTTAATATTCGACATCATGAGGCTTCGGGCCCCCCCCCCCCCAAGAGGCCTCGGGCCCCCCCCCCCCCAAGACATATTCCTGGGGGCGCCACTGATATAGATAATATATAGAGTCGGTCTTAGACATTTCATATTCCTGTTATTTTCTATAACTCTTTCAACTTTTATTTCTTGGCTCTTTCTTTTATTTTCTTTTATCATTTTTCTTATAGTTTTATTTATTTCTGTGTATTCTATCGATGTTCTATTTCCTCCTTTCTCCAGGTTCCGCCTTTTTTCGATGAGTTTCTTTATCTCTTCTTATATAAAATTTTCTCTCTTTTCACCCTTTTGTGCCACATCTTTTCCAACTTGGGTCATAGTTCTTATTCGCATCCTAAGTTTTGGGTTAGCTGTTTATTTAGCATTTCTTTGTATATGGCTTTATTTTCTGTAAGTTTACTCATGTCAAGTTGTTTATTTTTATTAATTTTCCTTTCTGACCATCCTGTGATCACTGCCTGTTGTAAAGCTATTTAGGACTGTTACATCTTTAACGATGCTTTTTCAGTAGTCAGGCTGAGCCATGTCCACTTTCGTTGCGGTTTCTTCCTATAGAACTAATTCATTGCATACATGTGTCTTTCCTCTAGATATTTCATTAAGGTTGTACCCCTGTCATTCCTTTCGCCATATCCAAAATCCCCTATTTTGGATATTAATTTTGAGTATTTCTATTTATTTTCAAATAATTTTACCATTTAATTATTACCCTTATTGTCATGCATAATTTCAGAAAATGTCGATTTTCTGTTATGATTTTTAAGGAAGTTATAACAAAAAATAAAATAATAGCTGTTAAGTTTGGCACCCTTTATCTAAAAAACAAAGAAATATAATGCAAAATATAATAAGAAAAAGTCCTTCTTTTGATCTTTTCTACCACCTATTAAAGTTTGCTATTATTACATCCTGATATTATGTTAAATGTTTGTATGTTATGGTAAGAATTTTAAGATATTTGAAAGTACCAATTTGGTCTGAAAAAAAAACCATTTATAAAAGTGAGCGCTTTTCAAATATACCTGGTGGGCAAAAAACCCGACATAATGTTTTTCGTTATAACTCTCCAACTATAACACCAATTTTACCAAAGCAAAGATTATTTGGCAGGGATTGATTTATCGAACAGTATGTCGGAAATGTTGGATATTTTTTTGTTTGTAAGAAAGCTCTATCTTTGTTAAGCACAAAATTGATTTTTGCTTCAACTATATTGTTTTACAGGTTGTAACGATTGTCTTCTAAATCCTGTCTGTATTAATTTCCTTATAAATAAATTTTTGCCGAACCGATTTTAATAAAATATAAAGTGGAACAGATTGATTGCTTTTAAAAGATCACTATTAAAATTTGCCGTCATTGTAAAATCCAAAATGGCGGTCATAAAAACTTTAATTTTTAAAAAGGCTGTTTGTTCTTATATTTTTTGAAAATTTTTTGATTTTTTTCGGAAAACTTTTACAGATTATGCGATTGCCTTGCCATTTCTATGTGCATTCATTTCCTCATAAATGCATTATTACTAAACTGACAATAAAATAAAAAGTATCATGGTGAAATTCTCCGCCAACTCTAAATATTGACCCTCCATAAAGGATAGTTGTTTCTTATGTTACGATAAATTTTTCGACCCTTTTTTGAATTTATTTATTAGATCCACCACTCACAACGAGGTACTAATCATAAAAAAATAAATCCTCGCAACATACAAAGAAGTGATCCTTTCAAGAAGGACAAATTTGACTTTTTTTTCCAACATCTTGGATTTAAAATTGTCGAAAAATTTCAATAGTTTTGTTCAAAGAGCAATACTTCTTTTTTTATTATTGAAATCGGTTCAGTGAATTTATAAGTAAATTATTGCAGACAGAAGTTAAAGCAACAGTTGGAATAACAATTATTATTTAAAGAACCACTAAACGGATTTTATAGATTTTATAGAATAAAATATTAATGAATTTATGAGGAAATGATACTTGATCAAGTATCAAGGAAAATATGTAATTTTTTGAGACCGTGAGTCAGTCGCATAAGCAGCACATTTTAGGGATGAAAAATTCACTTTTTATTAACTGTGTATTCGATATTAACTTAAATTAATACTGGTAAATTAAATTTGCAAAGCGAATTATTGACAAAAGTAACTTTGTGAAGTAAATTTTATTAACACAAATTTATGAACCAATAATAATTCTCCAAATTCTTGGTTTGAAACTTGTATACAACGATTTTGTTTCCAATCCCCCAAATGTTATTGTACGATATCAATAGAAATACTGTTAAACATATTTTTATAAATAATTAAACACAAAATCTCGCCGCAGCGAAAATCAATGCTGCAACAGTTTTAAAAGTGTTGGATGTAAAAAATTTGCGAAGCAAATGTGTTAATGAACTAATTTGCGAAGCAAATTTTTCTCAACACAAATTTGCAAAGCAAATTTGTTAATAAACTAATTTGCGAAGCAAATTTTTTTCAACACAAATTTGCGAAGCAAATTTGTGATACGGATGTTTAGCGAAAATCATCCGTATGTTTTTTTTTTATTCCGTCCCTAGCACCCCTAGTGTATCGCGCTCAAATTTTGACGCTTACTCGGGAACGCTTCGACGTAGAAGGATGACGGGAGACCAAAAATGTCAATTTTGGGTCAAATCGGAAAATTTCAAGTAGGGGAAATAGGGGAAAAACCGTCAAAAAGTGACTTTTTTTGATGTACCTCCGTTGGCACACCATAAGTGTCCAGGGGATTATTCTAGAAACTTGAGATTTTGCACAAGTGTACTCTTATGTGTGGTCAGGAAGCCTATTGTTTTTCAGCCAGATCGGAAAAAGTCAAGTGCCCCATTTTTGGGGCTCTTCTGAATCCCTGCAGTGACGCATTTTCACTGTACAATAAAATTGGTCAGAATTTCACTGTTTATTTGCCGTTTTTTAAAATATATCTGGTCATTACTCCAAAACTGTTTTATGGATTTTAACCAAATTTTAAACATTTGCGGACCTAAAGGAGTGTTCGGTAACCGTATAATTGGTTTTTTAAATTAGTTTTTGGTTTTTGAGTTTCGAGGATTTTTCAAAAACTTTTGCAGTCAAAAATACTGAATCGAGAAATTTTTTTGCCCTTACACTTTTTGACAGTTCTCGAACTGCTATCTTTTTAAGAAAATACCAAAATATTTTTTAAAAAAAGTTCGACTTTTCTAAGTTGTACCGTTTTTGAGTTTGAAAAATAAATACTAAAAAACACGCAAAAATCACAACGGAAATAACACGCATTAACACGCATTTTTACAAAAATCGCGATATCTTTAAAACAGTAGGTCCGAATTGGACAAAAATTACACTACTCACTTCGCCGAACCTTTCTACATAAAACTTTATTTATAGTTTTAACCTTAATGTAGAGGGCGCTGGTGTAGGGCACTTAACATTTATCAAAACGGTCCAAAATTAATAAAAGTCTTATAAAATTAAAGGAATTTGCAAATATTTTTTGAAATATAATTCCAATAATAATAGGATTAATTTCATGTTAAAGAAGAGACAAAAATCTATAAAATGACATATGTCATTTTTAAGTTATGACAAAATTTTAGTTTCTAGGTTTATTTTTTGTTCAAATACCGCGAAAAATATTTGTAAAACGTCAACGAAATAGAATCTTATACACAAATTGGTTGAAATTAAAACTTTTTTTGATGCATTGAGTCTGTAGCATGAGAGGAGCCGGAGCTACAATTCGTTTCATTATAAAATAAATTATCTTGGACCGATAGTTTTTGATATTTATCCCAAAATATTTAGAAAGCTCAATAAATTTCATGTATTTTTTTTTAAAAAATTACGATATCTTCAAAACCATACGTCAGATTTTGACGGAAGTTACACCATTCGCTTACTCGAACCTTTTTACATAATAATCAGTCAACAGTTTTATCATTTTTATAGAGCGCACTTAACAAAGTAACCAAAATTAAAAATTGTAGGTTCATAAATAAGAAATTCGCAAATGCCACATTTAACTATAGTATAGTATACTTTCATTTTAAAGAGCAGAATAAAATTTGCAAAATAGCAGATGTCATTTTTAAGTCAGTGTCTATTTAATTCTTCCTAGGTTAATTCTTTGGATTATATATTAGGCAGAATGTTTGGCAAAAACTAATATTAGTATTTTACACGCCAAAGGATAAAAGTGACATTAATATTTTTTTAAACCAATAAGTTTTTAGCATGAGGGGAGCGAGAGCTACATACTTTAGCGATAAAAAGGCACTTTAATTAAATTACATTATTATTAAAGTTCAGTGATAATAACATCAGTTGTAAGGGGTTGGCAAAGGCAAATAATGAGTAGTTATTAAATGAATTACACTTAGTTGACTAATTAACATTTTATTTTTGAATCAGTGTCCAATTTCAAGGCTAAATATTTAAAAAAAAAATTTTCGTGGCTAAACGTATATAAAAAGGTTTTGTTTCTCTTGTATTATTCCATGAGCATAGTTTCTTTTGTATTCGGTAGATGTCGCCACTTGTGCTTAAAGCATACCGTATTGCAGGCATAATTTTTCATTTCTCTTATCAATATCGTAAGATGAAATTTATACACGGTTCTGAAGGGTTCCTTAAGCACGAAACAGTTAACTGTCAACACTTAATGGGTGGCCATTAGATCTTGAACCCCCGTGGGTGTACAGCATTCGAGCTGCCCACGGAAAAACACAAGAGGAACAAAACCTTTCTACACCCGATTATCCACGAAAAAATTTTATTTTCTTTATTCACGGGTGTCAAACTTTACGTTTTAAATATATTTCGCAAAACATTTAAAATACTCTGCCAATCTATGGGCATCTAAGCTCACACTGGATGCTATAGTTATAGTGTATCTACGTGAAAGCTAATATAACTAAAAACTGAAGTATATTTTATTGAACTCCAGACTCAATTACCTTTCGTTTGATACCACACAAGCCATGTTTTGATTAAACTCTAATTTTTCAAATCTACCCCCACCCTCTTTTTAAAAACTAAAATGTACTTTGCTTAACTCCAGACTCAATTACCTTTCGTTTGATATCACACACGCCATATTTCCACTTAAACACTAAATTTTGAAATTTACCCCCACCCTTTTAAAAAAAAATAAACTAAAATGTATTTTGTTTAACTCCAGACTCAATTACCTTTCGTTTGATATAACACACGCTATATTTTTACATAAACTCTAATTTTTGAAATCTACCCCCACCCTTTTATTTGGCTTGTGTTTGGTGGATTTTGTTCATTTTAGATGGGACCATCTCGACCCAAAACCCAGCCTGGGTACCAAATTTCATTAAAATCGGGCAAGCCGTTTTTGAGTTATGTGCGTTGGTCGTTACAGACAGACATACAGACACACAGACAGACAGACAGACAGACAGACAGACATACAGACAGACAGACAGATGGCGCAACAAAAAAGTTTCAAACTCATCTGAAACGCAAAGATATATAAAAATTTTTGAAATCGGAGCAACTTTGTTTTTCTCGAAAAATTTAGGATCACCATAGCTCACACTACTATAGTATAGTAGTAGTGTGAGCTAAAAACTTTTCGAAACTAGTAAAAACCTTTAATTTTAAAATGTATATTGGAGAACTTGGCTATACTTTTATCTCAATTATTATATAGATTTCTCTTAGTTTCTGTCAGTCTGTCAAATCACAGCTCTCTAGCGTTTCTGGAAGTTGGGAATGTTACTTTTACATAAATTTACATGTATAGGGATTATTTTTTCCTATAGTTTTGTCATAGTTCTTATCAGTCTGCAAGGCATCTTTTTAGACTATATTGTGTATCCATTTGGATACGCAGTCCTTCAGATTGGATACCCAGTAAACAGGAAATGGATACCTACTTTTGGGCCTTGGCCTTTTATAAAATATAATTAAAATATGATACCTAAAATACAGGGTGTAATTTAAATGATGAACCAATCTTTAAGAGATGGTGCGGAAGGTCCAAAGCAGACAAAAAGTTCAAATAAATTTTGGCCAAGTTATAGCATTTTTTAAGTTGGGAAAGTAGGGAAAAACGATGAACTTTTAAAATATCAAATTGAACAAAGTTGCTTTTTTCCAAGAAAATATAGATAGGTTAAGGATATGTGGCCAAATAATCTTTGGAATAGGTATAAATTTCTCAATTCTTTTAAGAATTAATATTTTTATGAGCTATTAAATTTACACAAAAGAAATTGAAATAGATTTTTGTACATGTCTAAAGGACCCTTAAAACAAATATAAAATAATAATATTAGCACTATATTTTAACGATTTTTGGTAATAATTTTAAGTCTATCTATCTATCTATCTATTTAGCTTTATTCGATCCATCTTTGGACATAGGCCTCCCCCAATATCTTCCACTCTTCTCTGTCTGTCGCCCTGTTCATCCATCTTGTCCCTGCATGTTTCATCAAATTGTCCGCTATCTCATTTGGGGTCTTCCCCTACTTCTTTTATTTTGCCAAGGTCTCCAGTCTACAATGCATTTGTTCCATCGATTGTCTTTCAGTTTGATATTTTGACCAGCAAATTTCCATTTTAATTTTGCTACCTCGACTCTGACATCCCTTACTTTTGTTTTATTTCTTATCCATTTATTCCTTTTTGTATCTGTTAGCTTTACATGTAACATTTGTCTTTCCATGGATCTTTGGGCTTTTGTTACCTTATCCAGGTTTGATTTTGTAAGCGTCCAGGTCTGGGATCCATATGTGAGCACAGGAAGAATACATTGGTTATACACTTTCGTTTTAAGGTACTGAGGATATTTTTTATTTTTTATTATGTAGCTTAATTTACCGAATGCTGCCCAGGACAATCTTACTCGTCTCTTGATTTCAGCTGTTTGGTTTTCTTTTTTTAGTTTAATAATTTGTCTCAGATATATATTCATCTACTTGTTCTATTTTTGCTTGGTTTATTCTGGTGATATCTTCATCTGTGTTTGTTATGATTTTAGTTTTAGTGTAGTTCATACTCAAGCCTATATTTTTAGCTGCTGTATCCAGTTCTCCCAGCATTTTTATAAGTTTCTCTTTCTTATCTATTATTAAGGCAATATCGTCAGCATATCTTAGGTGGTTCAAGTATTGTCCGCTTACTTTGATGCCTATTTCTTCCCAGTCTAAGTTTTTAAAAACATCTTCTAGGGCCTGGTTAAATAGTTTAGGGGATATTGTGTCATCCTGTCTCACACCTTTTCTTATGCGGATTGGCTTGGTCCCTTCGTGGATTTTGATTGATGTTGTTGCTTCGCTATATAAATTGGCTATTAAATCTGTGTATCTGTGATCTATTCGGCTCCTAATTAAAGATGCTTTTACTGCCCAGTGCTCAATACTATCAAAAGCTTTTTCAAAGTCTATAAACGCAATATAGAGTGGAATGTTGTATTCGTTGGTCTATCATCATCTATATTTTCGTTCGTTAGCTGTTCATTTAGCATTTATTTGTATATGGCTTTATTTTCTGTAAGTTTACTCATGTCAAGTTGTTTATTTTTATTGTTAATTTTCCTTTCTGACCATCCTGTGATCACTGCCTGTTGTAAAGCTATTTAGGACTGTTACATCTCTAACAATGCTTTTTCATTAGTCAGGCTAAGCCATGTCCACTTTCGTTGCGGTTTCTTCCTATAGAAATAATTAATTGCATACATGTGTCTTTCCTCTAGATAGTTCATTAAGGTTGTGCCCCTGTCATTCCTTTCGCCATATCTAAAATCCCCTATTTTGTATATTAATTTTGAGTATTTCTATTTATTTTCAAATAATTTTACCATTTAATTATTACCCTTATTGTCATGCATAATTTCAGAAAATGTCGATTTTCTGTTATGATTTTTAAGGAAGTTATAACAAAAAATAAAATAATAGCTGTTAAGTTTGGCACCCTTTATCTAAAAAACATGAAGTATAGTGCAAAATATAATAAGAAAAAGTCCTTCTTTTGATCTTTTCTACCACCTATTAAAGTTTGCTATTATTACATCCTGATATTATGTTAAATGTTTGTATGTTATGGTAAGAATTTTAAGATATTTGAAAGTATCAATTTGGTCTGAAAAAAAAACCATTTATAAAAGTGAGCGCTTTTCAAATATACCTGGTGGGCAAAAAATCCCGACAAAATGTTTTTCGTTTTAACTCTCCAACTATAACACCAATTTTACCAAAGCAAAGAGTAGTTGGCAGGGATTGATTGATCGAACATTATGTCGGAAATGTTGGATATTTTTTTGTTTGTAAGAAAACTCTATTTTTGTTAAGCACAACGAGATAGGAATCGTTAAAAACGATTTCGGTCCCTAAAAATTGATTTTTGCTTCAACTATATTGTTTTACAGGTTGTAACGATTGTCTTCTAAATCCTGTCTGTATTAATTTCCTTATAAATACATTTTTGCCGAACCGATTTAATAAAATATAAAGTGGAACAGATTGATTGCTTTTAAAAGATCACTATTAAAATTTGCCGTCATTGTAAAATCCAAAATGGCGGTCATAAAAACTTTAATTTTTAAAAAGGCTGTTTATTCTTATATTTTTTGAAATTTTTTTGATTTTTTTCGGAAAAGTTTTACAGATTATGCGATTGCTTTGCCATTTCTATGTGCATTCATTTCCTCATAAATTCATTATTACTAAACTGACAATAAAATAAACAGCATCATGGTGAAATTCTCCGCCAACTCTAAATATTGACCCTCCATAAAGGATAGTTGTTTCTTATGTTACGATAAATTTTTCGACCCTTTTTTGAATTTATTTATTAGATCCACCACTCACAACGAGGTACTAATCATAAAAAAATAAATCCTCGCAACATACAAAGAATCCACATCTTGGATTTAAAATTGTCGAAAAGTTTCAATAGTTTTGTTCAAAGAGCAATACTTCTTTTTTTATTATTGAAATCGGTTCAGTGAATTTATAAGTAAATTATTGCAGACAGAAGCACTGGCGGGTCCAGGGGGGGGGCACTAGGGGCACTTGCCCACCCCCGAGAATTTTTTGACTATACAAAAAATAAGTAAAAAGAAAGGTTTTTGCTAATAAAAATGCAAAATTTTTCAAAAATTATATACCGTTTTTTACCAACAGAGAACGTCACCTAAAGTGAACCCCCCCCCTGAGAAGCACTTCTGGATCCGCCCTTGGACAGAAGTTAAAGCAACAGTTGGAATAACAATTATTATTTAAAGAACCACTAAACGGATTTTATAGATTTTATAGAATAAAATATTAATGCATTTATGAGAAAATGATACTTGATGAAGTATCAAGGAAAATATGTAATTTTTTGAGACCGTGAGTCTATCGCATGAGCAAAGCGAGAGTTACACATTTTAGGGATGAAAAATTCCCTTTTTAATAACTGTGTATGAGTTCGATATTAACTTAAATTAATACTGGTAAATTAAATTTGCAAAGCGAATTATTGACAAAAGTAACTTTCTGAAGTAAATTTTATTAACAGAAATTTATGAACCAATAATAATTCTCCAAATTCTTGGTTTGAAACTTGTAGACAATGATTTTGTTTCCAATCCCCCAAATGTTATTGTGCGATTTCAATAGAAATACTGTTAAACCTATTTTTATAAATAATTAAACACAAAATCTCGCCGCAGCGAAAATCAATGCTGCAACAGTTTTAAAAGTGTTGGATGTAAAAAATTTGCGAAGCAAATGTGTTAATAAACTAATTTGCGAAGCAAATTTTTCTGAACACAAATTTGCAAAGCAAATTCGTTAATAAACTAATTTGCAAAGCAAATTTTTCTCAACACAAATTTGCGAAGCAAATTTTTTTCAACACAAATTTGCGAAGCAAATTTGTGATACGGATGTTTTCGCGTAGCGAAAATCATCCGTATGTTTATTGATTTTCGCTTGTGGCGAAAATCAATTACTTGAGCCGCCTCGGCCGTAACATTATTTTAATTTTTTTTTTAATTTTTTTTTATTATTCCGTCCCTAGCACCCCTAGTGTATTGCGCTCGAATTTTGACGCTTACTCGGGAACACTTCGACGTAGAAGGATGAAATTTGGCGCACTGATTAAGAACTTACGGGAGACCAAAAATGTCAATTTTGGGTCAAATCGGAAAACTTCAAGTAGGGGAAATAGGGGAAAAACCGTCAAAAAGTGACTTTTTTTGATGTACCTCCGTTGGCACACCATAAGTGTCCAGGGGATTATTCTAGAAACTTGAGATTTTGCACAAGTATACTATTATGTGTGGTCAGGAAGCCTATTGTTTTTCAGCCAGATCGGAAAAATTCAAGTGCCCCATTTTGGGGCTCTTCTGAATCCCTGCAGTGACGCATTTTCAAGGTACAATAAAATTGGTCACAATTTCACTGTTTATTTGTCGTTTTTTAAAATATATCTGGTCATTACTCCAAAACTGTTTAATGCATTTTAACCAAATTTTAAACATTTGCGGACCTAAGGGAGTGTTCGGTAACCGTATAGTTGGTTTTTAAAATTAGTTTTTGGTTTTTGAGTTTTGAGGATTTTTCAAAAACTATGCAAGGTTTTTGCAGTCAAAAATACTGAATCGAGAAATTTTTTTGCCCTTATACTTTTTGACAGTTCTCGAACTGCTATCTTCTTAAGAAAATACCAAAATATTTTAAAAAAAAAGTTCGACCTTATAAGTTGTACCGTTTTTGAGTTTGAAAAATAAATACTAAAAAACACGCAAAAATCACAACGGAAATAACACGGATTAACACGCATTTTTACAAAAATCGCGATATCTTTAAAACAGTAGGTCCGAATTGGACAAAATATACACTACTCACTTCGCCGAACCTTTCTACATAAAACTTTATTTATAGTTTTAACCTTAATGTAGAGGACGCTGGTGTAGGGCACTTAACATTTATCGAAACGGTCCAAAATTAATAAAAATCTTATAAAATTAAAGGAATTTGCAAATATTTTTTGAAATATAATTCCAATAATAATAGGATTAATTTCATATTAAAGAAGAGACAAAAATCTATAAAATGACATATGTCATTTTTAAGTTATGACAAAATTTTAGTTTCTAGGTTTATTTCAACGAAATAGAATCTTATACACAAATTGGTTGAAATTAAAACTTTTTTTGATGCATTGAGTCTGTAGCATGAGAGGAGCCGGAGCTACAATTCGTTTCATTATAAAATAAATTATCTTGGACCGATAGTTTTTGATATTTATCCCAAAATATTTAAAAAGCTCAATAAATTTCATGTATTTTTATTTAAAAAATTACGATATCTTCAAAACCATACGTCAGATTTTGACGGAAGTTATACCATTCGCTTACTTGAACCTTTTTACATAGTAATCAGTCAACAGTTTTATCATTTTTATAGAGCGCGCTTAACAAAGTTACCAAAATTAAAAATTGTCGGTTCATAGATAAGAAATTCGCAAATGCCACATTTAACTATAGTATAGTATACTTTCATTTTAAAGAGCAGAATAAAATTTGCAAAATAGCAGATGTCATTTTCTATTTAATTCTTCCTAGGTTAATTCTTTGGATTATATATTAGACAGAATGTTTGGCAAAAACTAATATTAGTATTTTACACGCCAAATTCAAAGGATAAAAGTGACATTAATATTTTTATAAAGCAATAAGTTTTTAGCATGAGGGGAGCGGGAGCTACATACTTTAGCGATAAAAAGGCACTTTAATTAAATTACATAATTATAACATCAGTTGTAAGGGGTTGGCAAAGGCAAATAATGAATAGTTATTAAATGAATTACTAATTAACATTTTATTTTTGAATCAGTGTCCAATTCCAAGGCTAAATATTTAAAAAAAAATTTTCGTGGCTAAACGTATATAAAAAGGTTTTGTTTCTCTTGTATTATTCCATGAGCATAGTTTCTTTTGTATTCGGTAGATGTCGCCACTTGTGCTTAAAGCATACCGTATTGCAGGCATTATTTTTCATTTCTCTTATCAATATCGTAAGATGAAATTTATATACCGTCTCTCCAACTTTACAAAGGTGTTATATTGACCATGCACGGTTCTAAAGGGTTCCTTAAGCACGAAACAGTTAACTGTCAACACTTAATGGGTGGCCATTAGATCTTGAACCCCCGTGGATGTAGAGCATTCGAGCTAGCCACGGAAAAACACAAGAGGAACAAAACCTTTCTACACCCGATTATCCACGAAAAAATTTTGTTTTCTTTATTCACGGGTACCAAACTTTACGTTTTAAATATATTTCGCAAAACATTTAAAAAAACTTTTCGAAACCAGTAAAAACCTTTAATTTTAAAATGTATATTGGAGAACTTGGCTATACTTTTATCTCAATTATTATATAGATTTCTCTTAGTTTCTGTCAGTCTGTCAAATCACAGCTCTCTAGCGTTTCTGGCAGTTGGTAATGTTACTTTTACATAACTTTACATGTATAGGGAAGGGGAGTAAATTATAATTTCGGGTTTTTTATTTTTTCCTATAGTTTTGTCATAGTTCCTATCAGTCTGCAAGGCATCTTTTTAGACTATATTGTGTATCCATTTGGATACGCAGACCTTCAGATTGGATACCCAGTAAACAGGAAATGGATACCCACTTTTGGGCCTTGGCCTTTTATAAAATATAATTAAAATATGATACCTAAAATACAGGGTGTAATTTAAATGATGAACCAATCTTTAAGATCCGGGATCGGAGGGTCCAAAGCAGACAAAAAGTTCAAATAACTTTTTGCCAAGTTATAGCATTTTTTAAGTTTGGAAAGTAGGGAAAAACGATGAATTTTAAAATATCAAATTGAACAACGTTGCTTTTTTCCAAGAAAATGTAGATAGGTTAATGATACAGTGTGGCCAAATAATCTTTGGAATACGTATAAATTTCTTTTAAGAATTAATATTTTTATGAGCTATTAAATTTACACAAAAGAAATTGAAATAGATTTTTGTACATGTCTAAAGGACCCTTAAAACAAATATAAAATAATAATATTAGCACTATATTTTAACGATTTTTGGTAATAATTTTAAGTCTATCTATCTATCTATCTATTTAGCTTTCTTCGATCCATCTTTGGACATAGGCCTCCCCCAATATCTTCCACTCTTCTCTTCTGTCTGTCGCCCTGTTCATCCATCTAGTCCCTGCATGTCTCTTCAAATCGTCCGCTATCTCATTTGGGGTCTTCCCCTACTTCTTTTATTTTGCCAAGGTCTCCAGTCTACAATGCATTTGTTCCATCGATTGTCTTTCAGTTTGATATTTTGACCAGCAAATTTCCATTGTAATTTTGCTACCTCTCCTCTGACATCCCTTACTTTTGTTTTATTTCTTATCCATTTATTCCTTTTTCTATCTGTTAGCTTTACATGTAACATTTGTCTTTCCATGGATCTTTGGGCTTTTGTTACCTTATCCAGGTTTGATTTTGTAAGTGTCCAGGTCTGGGATCCATATGTGAGCACAGGAAGAATACATTGGTTATACACTTTCGTTTTAAGGTACTGAGGATATTTTTTATTTTTTATTATGTAGCTTAATTTACCGAATGCTGCCCAGGCCAATCTTACTCGTCTCTTGATTTCAGCTGTTTGGTTTTCTTTTTCTAGTTTAATAATTTGTCTCAGATATATATTCATCTACTTGTTCTATTTTTTCTTGGTTTATTCTGGTGATATCTTCATCTGTGTTTGTTATGATTTTAGTTTTAGTGTAGTTCATACTCAAGCCTATATTTTTAGCTGCTGTATCCAGTTCTCCCAGCATTTTTATAAGTTCCTCTTTCTTATCTGTTATTAAGGCAATATCGTCAGCATATCTTGTGTGGTTCTAGTATTGTCCGCTTAATTTGATGCCTATTTCTTCCCAGTTTTTAAAAAGATCTTCTAGGGCCTGGTTAAATAGTTTAGGGGATATTGTGTCATCCTGTCTGTCAGCTTTTCTTATGCGGATTGGCTTGGTCCCTTCGTGGATTTTGATTGATGTTGTTGCTTCGCTATATATATTGGCTATTAAATCTGTGTATCTGTGATCTATTCGGCTACTAATTAAAGATGCTTTTACTGCCCAGTGCTCAATACTATCAAAAGCTTTTTCAAAGTCTATAAACGTAATATAGAGTGGAATGTTATATTCGTTGGCTCGCTCTATTAGAATTTTCGTGGTTAGCAGGTGGTCAACTGTATTGAAACCATTGAGTTGTATAACGCCCTAAAAGGGCGTTAGAGACGGAAAGACAAGGCATTTTTTATTGACCCTATCCAATTTGGTTCCTATGGTCGGGTATTTCTTTTACAATAAAAACAGAGATAGACATTATTGAACATGTGAAACGGACAAAGATAGGGTGATTTTGCATGCTAATAATACCCTAGATAATATAAGGGTACTTTTATCTCTTTCACACTGACGGCATAAGTGCGACAGAAAAGCAGCTGGCTACCTTTAATCCACCTGCCGTATTTTGAGTGATTCTACCTGTTAGTCCGTGTATACAGGGAAAACTGATAGACAATGTTGTCTAAGTACGGAAATGATTTTTTTTGAATTTTGTGCGGGAATATTACAAAAAGAAATCTTAAAACGTTTAAAAACAAGTTTAGAAGTAACTATTTGAGTTTAAACATGGTCCAAAATTGTTTTTTGTGCAAAAGAAGAAAAAAAATCCATAAAAAAACAACATTTCATGGGTAAGTCGTCTTGACAGATAGTTTTTCCTAAAGTTCAGTAGCGTCACGATAGATAGTTTTTTCTGCGACCGTGCGATTTTACCCTCACACATTTTGATTCAGAAAGTGTCACTTCCCCGCACTTTTTTTTGCATTGCATGAAAATTAACAAAAAGTATTTGATTTTCTTAAAAATGATTTCTTTTTAAATTCTTACATACCGATTTTTATCCAGTTGTTTTTGTTTTTTCGAACCAAACTTTTGACATGTCACGGTCGAGTTTCATACATCTTGATGAATTGTTACACACACTGATCTATGTTTTTATAAATTTCGATAAATTTAATGTTTTTTTGCGGACTTTACAGTAATTTTAAGTTAAATCATTTGACTATCATGCTGTCTTACTTAATAAGGTCACTTAGTTTAATTAATAATTTTGTCCTACATAATATAAAAGAAGAATAGAAACCAACAAAAAATTTGTGACACTTCGATTACCCATTTTCTTTGATTGCGATGGATTAGGGTGACCAGATCACGGTTTATTAGGGTGCCCAGAGTGCGCAAAAAAAGATTTTGAAAAATTTCCCTAAAAAAATTGAAGACCAAACACTCACTCCCCACTCAATGTTTATGGTCGCATACACTAATCCTAACTCGATTTCCGACGATTATGGACAATGGTTACCCCCTGGACATAAACCTAACAACTTTTACTATATTTATTAACAATAGGTATGTTAGGTTTGGTTAGGTTGGGTTAGGTTGGGCTGGGTTGGGTTAGGTTGGGTTAGGTTGGGTTAGGTTGGGTTAGGTTGGGTTAGGTTGGGTTAGGTTGGGTTAGGTTGGGTTAGGTTGGGTTAGGTTGGGTTAGGTTGGGTTAGGTTGGGTTAGGTTGGGTTAGGTTGGGTTAGGTTGGGTTAGGTTGGGTTAGGTTGGGTTAGGTTGGGTTAGGTTATGTTAGGTTGGGTTAGGTTGGGTTAGGTTGGGTTAGGTTGGGTTAGGTTGGGTTAGGTTGGGCTGGGTTGGGTTAGGTTGGGTTAGGTTGGGTTAGGTTGGGTTAGGTTGGGTTAGGTTGGGGTAGGTTGGGTTAGGTTGGGTTAGGTTGGGTTAGGTTGGGTTAGGTTGGGTTAGGTTGGGTTAGGTTGGGTTAGGTTGGGTTAGGTTGGGTTAAGTTGGGTTAGGTTGGGTTAGGTTGGGTTAGGTTGGGTTAGGTTGGGTTAGGTTGGGTTAGGTTGGGTTAGGTTGGGTTAGGTTGGGTTAGGTTGGGTTAGGTTGGGTTAGGTTGGGTTAGGTTGGGTTAGGTTGGGTTAGGTTGGGTTAGGTTGGGTTAGGTTGGGTTAGGTTGGGTTAGGTTGGGTTAGGTTGGGTTAGGTTGGGTTAGGTTGGGTTAGGTTGGGTTAGGTTGGGTTAGGTTGGGTTAGGTTGGGTTAGGTTGGGTTAGGTTGGGTTAGGTTGGGTTAGGTTGGGTTAGGTTGGGTTAGGTTGGGTTAGGTTGGGTTAGGTTGGGTTAGGTTGGGTTAGGTTGGGTTAGGTTGGGTTAGGTTGGGTTAGGTTGGGTTAGGTTGGGTTAGGTTGGGTTAGGTTGGGTTAGGTTGGGTTAGGTTGGGTTAGGTTGGGTTAGGTTGGGTTAGGTTGGGTTAGGTTGGGTTAGGTTGGGTTAGGTTGGGTTAGGTTGGGTTAGGTTGGGTTAGGTTGGGTTAGGTTGGGTTAGGTTGGGTTAGGTTGGGTTAGGTTGGGTTAGGTTGGGTTAGGTTGGGTTAGGTTGGGTTAGGTTGGGTTAGGTTGGGTTAGGTTGGGTTAGGTTGGGTTAGGTTGGGTTAGGTTATGTTAGGTTGGGTTAGGTTGGGTTAGGTTGGGTTAGGTTGGGTTAGGTTGGGTTAGGTTGGGTTAGGTTGGGTTAGGTTGGGTTAGGTTGGGTTAGGTTGGGTTAGGTTGGGTTAGGTTGGGTTAGGTTGGGTTAGGTTGGGTTAAGTTGGGTTAGGTTGGGTTAGGTTGGGTTAGGTTGGGTTAGGTTGGGTTAGGTTGGGTTAGGTTGGGTTAGGTTGGGTTAGGTTGGGTTAGGTTGGGTTAGGTTGGGTTAGGTTGGGTTAGGTTGGGTTAGGTTGGGTTAGGTTGGGTTAGGTTGGGTTAGGTTGGGTTAGGTTGGGTTAGGTTGGGTTAGGTTGGGTTAGGTTGGGTTATGTTGGGTTAGGTTGGGTTAGGTTGGGTTAGGTTGGGTTAGGTTGGGTTAGGTTGGGTTAGGTTGGGTTAGGTTGGGTTAGGTTGGGTTAGGTTGGGTTAGGTTGGGTTAGGTTGGGTTAGGTTGGGTTAGGTTGGGTTAGGTTGGGTTAGGTTGGGTTAGGTTGGGTTAGGTTGGGTTAGGTTGGGTTAGGTTGGGTTAGGTTGGGTTAGGTTGGGTTAGGTTGGGTTAGGTTGGGTTAGGTTGGGTTAGGTTGGGTTAGGTTGGGTTAGGTTGGGTTGGGTTGGGTTAGGTTGGGTTAGGTTGGGTTAGGTTGGGTTAGGTTGGGTTAGGTTGGGTTAGGTTGGGTTAGGTTGGGTTAGGTTGGTTCAGTTTGAGTATGTTCGGTTAGGTTCCGCTAGGATTGTTTAGGTTAGGTTTAGCTATATTCGGTTAGGTTCGGTTCAGTTTAAGCAAATCGAACCGAACCAAACCGAACCGTTAGATTCGGTTTGATTTGGTTCATTTCGATACGGATGGGTTCAGTTTGCTTTTGTTCAGTTAGACCTTCGATAAATTTTAAAAAAGTTAATAATTATTAATTTTTAGTGTTTTAAGGAATAAAAATTGATATAATGTTCAATTAAACTAATTTTTATTTGTAAAAATGTAGGAATCATAATTTTCTTGATTTTGTTTTGAATTTCATGCTTTTTTAAAAATTGTGCATTTTCATAAAAGGACCAAAAAAACTGACCCGATTTGGATCAGTGACCTTAGTTATTTCAAGTTTTTGTTGACAGCTGATAGACGTCAGGGACCGTTTTGTTTCAGTTTCAAATGAGAAAATGCTTCTTTTGTAGCAATTTGTATGGGTTTTAATGGGGTTTTAAGAATGTTTCAATTTCAATTTTTTTAACAAAATCAACGATAGTCCGCAATTTTTTTTTTAGAAATCACTATAAAATGGTCTAAAATTATCATTTTTCAAAAAACTTCGTAGTTTTAAGAAAGGTGGTAAAACGTACCAGACCCCTGAAATGTGTTGCAGTCTAGGACAACTGGGCGTCGCCAACTCGGCGCCACCAACTGGGCGGCAGGCCAACTTGACGCCGAGCCAACTGGGCGCCGGATAAAATATTTTTTCTTGATAAAATGTGCAGATGAAAAACAACCTTAAAAAAATTAAAGTGGCGGATCCAAAATGGCGGACTTTCTTATTTATGCATCGATATGTATCGAATATGGAACTTGGCGGTGTTTCAAGTCGCAGAACACTACACCTACCAAATTTCAACACTCGACTTAATAGATGTTGAAAGTTTTGTATAAATAACATATTTATTTTGTTTTCATCTGCACATTTTATCGAAAAAAAAAATAGTCCGGCGCTGAGTTGGCCCGGCGCCCATTAGGCCCGGCGTGGCGCCCTGTTGGCGGCGCCGAGTTGGCCCGGCGCCCGGTTGTCCCATTTCGAATTGAAATTTTTAGTTCCGAAATTTCATCTGACTCGAGCATAACTTGTAGTCCACCCAAGAAAAGAAGAGTTGAAGAAGACCCTTGTTCAAAGAAAGAAAATATTTTACCTGGAAGGTACAACATTTGTAAAGTTCTAAGATGAAAACAATAATTTTAATACATCCACTGCACTTAGCATGCTTAGAAATTCTTTTTACTTTTTTTTTACTGAAGAGAATTTTGTAAACACACACAAGTAAGTATTCATGAATTATTTATTATTCAAACAGAAAATTGTTGATAAAAAAATTCTAGTGGAATTCAAAATTTTTATTTTGCGCCGCCACTGCCCTTTTTTATCCAAGACAAGCAAATAGAATATTTTTGCGATGTTGCATGTTTCCGGACTCACCAAACCGAAATTCTATTTTCATCCCTATTTTGCTCATTAAATTCTTACTTGTATTTGGTCAATTGCGATAAAAGCTTGATATAATGGCAATTTTGGCCCATGCCGGGTCTACCCGTAGGGTATAGAAGTCAATGATTGAAACCCTTTCTGTCTTTTTCAGGTGATTTGTTATTTTTCATTTTCTTTAATGCTCTCTTTATTTCCGTTTTGCTTATTTCGGGTTGTAATTCTGAGTTTATGTTCTTTATTTTTGTTTGGAGTTTCTTTATGGTTTCTCGCGATGGTTCCCTTTTTGTTTGGTATAATTTTGTATAGAATAGCTGTGTGATATTTATAATATAGACATGGGCGCACCCAGCTAGCTTAATATTCGACATCATGAGGCTTCGGGCCCCCCCCCCCAAGAGGTCTCGGGCCCCCCCGCAAGACATATTCCTGGGTGCGCCACTGATATAGATAATATATAGAGTCGGTCTTAGACATTACATATTCCTGTTATTTTCTATAACTCTTTCAACTTTTATTTCTTGGCTCTTTCGTTTATTTTCTTTTATCATTTTTGTTATAGTTTTATTTATTTCTGTGTATTCTATCGATGTTCTCTTTCCTCCTTTCTCCAGGTTCCGCCTTTTTTCGATGAGTTTCTTTATCTCTTCTGATATAAGATTTTCTCTCTTTTCACCCTTTTGTGCCACATCTTTTCCAACTTGGGTCATAGTTCTTATCAGCGTATCATTTATTTCATCTATATTTTCGTTTTCGCATCCTAAGTTTTGGGTTAGCTGTTTATTTAGCATTTCTTTGTATATGGCTTTATTTTCTGTAAGTTTACTCATGTCAAGTTGTTTATTTTTATTGTTAATTTTCCTTTCTGGCCATCCTGTGATTACTGCCTGTTGTAAAGCTATTTAGGACTGTTACATCTCTAACGATGCTTTTTCAGTAGTCAGGCTGAGCCATGTCCACTTTCGTTGCGGTTTCTTCCTATAGAACTAATTCATTGCATACATGTGTCTTTCCTCTAGATAGTTCATTAAGGTTGTGCCCCTGTCATTCCTTTCGCCATATCCAAAATCCCCTATTTTGGATATTAATTTTGAGTATTTCTATTTATTTTCAAATAATTTTACCATTTAATTATTATCCTTATTGTCATGCATAATTTCAGAAAATGTCGATTTTCTGTTATGATTTTTAAGGAAGTTATAACAAAAAATAAAATAATAGCTGTTAAGTTTGGCACCCTTTATCTAAAAAACAAAGAAATATAATGCAAAATATAATAAGAAAAAGTCCTTCTTTTGATCTTTTCTACCACCTATTAAAGTTTGCTATTATTACATCCTGATATTATGTTAAATGTTTGTATGTTATGGTAAGAATTTCAAGATATTTGAAAGTATCAATTTGGTCTGAAGAAAAAACCATTTATAAAAGTGAGCGCTTTTCAAATATACCTGGTGGGCAAAAAACCCGACATAATGTTTTTCGTTATAACTCTCCAACTATAACACCAATTTTACCAAAGCAAAGATTATTTGGCAGGGATTGATTGATCGAACAGTATGTCGGAAATGTTGGATATTTTTTTGTTTGTAAGAAAGCTCTATCTTTGTTAAGTACAAAATTGATTTGTGCTTCAACTATATTGTTTTACAGGTTGTAACGATTGTCTTCTAAATCCTGTCTGTATTAATTTCCTTATAAATAAATTTTTGCCGAACCGATTTTAATAAAATATAAAGTGGAACAGATTGATTGCTTTTAAAAGATCACTACTAAAATTTGCCGTCATTGTAAAATCCAAAATGGCGGTCATAAAAACTTTAATTTTTAAAAAGGCTGTTTGTTCTTATATTTTTTGAAAATTTTTTGATTTTTTTCGGAAAAGTTTTACAGATTATGCGATTGCCTTGCCATTTCTATGTTCATTCATTTCCTCATAAATTCATTATTACTAAACTGACAATAACATAAAAAGTATCATGGTGAAATTCTCCGCCAACTCTAAATATTGACCCTCCATAAAGGATAGTTGTTTCTTATGTTACGATAAATTTTTCGACCCTTTTTTGAATTTATTTATTAGATCCACCACTCGCAACGAGGTACTAATCATAAAAAAATAAATCCTCGCAACATACAAAGAATTGATCCTTTCAAGAAGGACAAATTTGACTTTTTTTCCAACATCTTGGATTTAAAATTGTCGAAAAATTTCAATAGTTTTGTTCAAAGAGCAATATTTCTTTTTTTATTATTGAAATCGGTTCAGTGACTTTATAAGTAAATTATTGCAGACAGAAGTTAAAGCAACAATTGGAATAACAATTATTATTTAAAGAACCACTAAACGGATTTTATAGATTTTATAGAATAAAATATTAATGAATTTATGAGGAAATGATACTTGATCAAGTATCAAGGAAAATATGTAATTTTTTGAGACCGTGAGTCTGTCGCATAAGCAGCACATTTTAGGGATAAAAAATTCACTTTTTATTAACTGTGTATTCGATATTAACTTAAATTAATACTGGTAAATTAAATTTGCAAAGTGAATTTTTGACAAAAGTAACTTTGTGAAGTAAATTTTATTAACACAAATTTATGAACCAATAATAATTCTCCAAATTCTTGGTTTGAAACTTGTATACAACGATTTTGTTTCCAATCCCCCAAATGTTATTGTACGATATCAATAGAAATACTGTTAAACATATTTTTATAAATAATTAAACACAAAATCTCGCCGCAGCGAAAATCAATGCTGCAACAGTTTTAAAAGTGTTGGATGTAAAAAATTTGCGAAGCAAATGTGTTAATTAACTAATTTGCGAAGCAAATTTTTCTCAACACAAATTTGCAAAGCAAATTTGTTAATAAACTAATTTGCAAAGCAAATTTTTCTCAACACAAATTTGCGAAGCAAATTTGTTAATAAACTAATTTGCGAAGCAAATTTTTTTCAACACAAATTTGCGAAGCAAATTTGTGATACGGATGTTTTCGCGTAGCGAAAATCATCCGTATGTTTATTGATTTTCGCTTGTGGCGAAAATCAATTACTTGAGCCGCCTCGGCCGTAGCATTATTTTTATTTATTTTTTTTTTATTATTATTATTCCGTCCCTAGCACCCCTAGTGTATCGCGCTCGAATTTTGACGCTTACTCGGGAACGCTTCGACGTAGAAGGATGAAATTTGGCGCACTGATTAAGAACTTACGGGAGACCAAAAATGTCAATTTTGGGTCGAATCGGAAAATTTCAAGTAGGAGAAATAGGGGAAAAACCGTTAAAAAGTGACTTTTTTTGATGTACCTCCGTTGGCACACCATAAGTGTCCAGGGGATTATTCTAGAAACTTGAGATTTTGCAAAAGTGTATTCTTATGTGTGGTCAGGAAGCCTATTGTTTTTCAGCCAGATCGGAAAAAGTCAAGTGCCCCATTTTTGGGGCTCTTCTGAATCCCTGCAGTGACGCATTTTCACTGTACAATAAAATTGGTCAGAATTTCACTGTTTATTTGCCGTTTTTTAAAATATATCTGGTCATTACTCCAAAACTGTTTTATGGATTTTAACCAAATTTTAAACATTTGCGGACCTAAGAGAGTGTTCGGTAACCGTTTAGTTGGTTTTTAAAATTAGTTTTTGGTTTTTGAGTTTTGAGGATTTTTCAAAAACTATGCAAGGTTTTTGCAGCCAAAAATACTGAATCGAGAAATTTTTTTGCCCTTACATTTTTTGACAGTTCTCGAACTGCTATCTTTTTAAGAAAATACCAAAACATTTTTTAAAAAAGGTTCGACTTTTCTAAGTTGTACCGTTTTTGAGTTTGAAAAATAAATACTAAAAAACACGCAAAAATCACAACGGAAATAACACGGATTAACACGTATTTTTACAAAAATCGCGATATCTTTAAAACAGTAGGTCCGAATTGGACAAAATATACACTACTCACTTCGCCGAACCTTTCTACATAAAACTTTATTTATAGTTTTAACCTAAATGTAGAGGACGCTGGTGTAGGGCACTTAACATTTATCGAAACGGTCCAAAATTAATAAAAATCTTATAAAATTAAAGGAATTTGCAAATATTTTTTGAAATATAATTCCAATAATAATAGGATTAATTTCATGTTAAAGAAGAGACAAAAATCTATAAAATGACATATGTCATTTTTAAGTTATGACAAAATTTTAGTTTCTAGGTTTATTTTTTGATCAAATACCGCGAAAAATATTTGTAAAACGTCAACGAAATAGAATCTTATACACAAATTGGTTGAAATTAAAACTTTTTTTGATGCATTGAGTCTGTAGCATGAGAGGAGCCGGAGCTACAATTCGTTTCATTATAAAATAAATTATCTTGGACCGATAGTTTTTGATATTTATCCCAAAATATTTAAAAAGCTCAATAAATTTCATGTATTTTTATTTAAAAAATTACGATATCTTCAAAACCATACGTCAGATTTTGACGGAAGTTACACCATTCGCTTACTCGAACCTTTTTACATAGTAATCAGTCAACAGTTTTATCATCTTTATAGAGCGCGCTTAACAAAGTAACCAAAATTAAAAATTGTCGGTTCATAGATAAGAAATTCGCAAATGCCACATTTAACTATAGTATAGTATACTTTCATTTTAAAGAGCAGAATAAAATTTGCAAAATAGCAGATGTCATTTTCTATTTAATTCTTCCTAGGTTAATTCTTTGGATTATATATTAGACATAATGTTTGGCAAAAACTAATATTAGTATTTTACACGCCAAATTCAAAGGATAAAAGTGACATTAATATTTTTATAAAGCAATAAGTTTTTAGCATGAGGGGAGCGGGAGCTACATACTTTAGCGATAAAAAGGCACTTTAATTAAATTACATTATTATTAAAGTCCAGTGATAATAACATCATTTGTAAGGGGTTGGCAAAGGCAAATAATGAGTAGTTATTAAATGAATTACTAATTAACATTTTATTTTTGAATCAGTGTCCAATTCCAAGGCTAAATATTTAAAAAAAAAATTTGTGGCTAAACGTATATAAAAAGGTTTTGTTTCTCTTGTATTATTCCATGAGCATAGTTTATTTTGTATTCGGTAGATGTCGCCACTTGTGCTTAAAGCATACCGTATTGCAGGCATTATTTTTAATTTCTCTTATCAATATCGTAAGATGAAATTTATATACCGTCTCTCCAACTTTACAAAGGGGTTACATTGACCATGCACGGTTCTGAAGGGTTCCTTAAGCACGAAACAGTTAACTGTCAACACTTAATGGGTGGCCATTAGATCTTGAACCCCCGTGGGTGTAGAGCATTCGAGCTGGCCACGGAAAAACACAAGAGGAAGAAAACCTTTCTACACCCGATTATCCACGAAAAAAAATTTGTTTTCTTTATTCACGGGTACCAAACTTTACGTTTTAAATATATTTCGCAAAACATTTAAAAAAACTTTTCGAAACTAGTAAAAACCTTTAATTTTAAAATGTATATTGGAGAACTTGGCTATACTTTTATCTCAATTATTATATAGATTTCTCTTAGTTTCTGTCAGTCTGTCAAATCACAGCTCTCTAGCGTTTCTGGCAGTTGGTAATGTTACTTTTACATAACTTTACATGTATAGGGAAGGGGAATAAATTATAATTTCGGGTTTTTTATTTTTTCCTATAGTTTTGTCATAGTTCCTATCAGTCTGCAAGGCATCTTTTTAGACTATATTGTGTATCCATTTGGATACGCAGTCCTTCAGATTGGATACCCAGTAAACAGGAAATGGATACCCACTTTTGGGCCTTGGCCTTTTATAAAATATAATTAAAATATGATACCTAAAATACAGGGTGTAATTTAAATGATGAACCAATCTTTAAGAGATGGTGCGGAAGGTCCAAAGCAGACAAAAAGTTCAAATAACTTTTTGCCAAGTTATAGCATTTTTTAAGTTTGGAAAGTAGGGAAAAACGATAAATTTTAAAATATCAAATTGAACAACGTTGCTTTTTTTCAAGAAAATATAGATAGGTTAAGGATACAGTGTGGCCAAATAATCTTTGGAATACGTATAAATTTCTCAATTCTTTTAAGAATTAATATTTGTATGAGCTATTAAATTTACACAAAAGAAATAGAAATAGATTTTTGTACATATCTAAAGACCCTTAAAACAAATATAAAATAATAATATTAGCACTATATTTTAACGATTTTTGGTAATAATTTTAAGTCTATCTATCTATCTATCTATTTAGCTTTCTTCGATCCATCTTTGGACATAGGCCTCCCCCAATATCTTCCACTCTTCTCTGTCTGTCGCCCTGTTCATCCATCTAGTCCCTGCATGTCTCTTCAAATCGTCCGCTATCTCATTTGGGGTCTTCCCCTACTTCTTTTATTTTGCCAAGGTCTCCAGTCTACAATGCATTTGTTCCATCGATTGTCTTTCAGTTTGATATTTTGACCAGCAAATTTCCATTGTAATTTTGCTACCTCTCCTCTGACAACCCTTACTTTTGTTTTATTTCTTATCCATTTATTCCTTTTTCTATCTGTTAGCTTTACATGTAACATTTGTCTTTCCATGGATCTTTGGGCTTTTGTTACCTTATACAGGTTTGATTTTGTAAGCGTCCAGGTCTGGGATCCATATGTGTGCACAGGAAGAATAAATTGGTTATACACTTTCGTTTTAAGGTACTGAGGATATTTTTTATTTTTTATTATGTAGCTTAATTTACCGAATGCTGCCCAGGCCAATCTTACTCGTCTCTTGATTTCAGCTGTTTGGTTTTCTTTTTCTAGTTTAATAATTTGTCTCAGATATATATTTATCTACTTGTTCTATTTTGTCTTGGTTTATTCGGGTGATATCTTCATCTGTGTTTGTTATGATTTTAGTTTTAGTGTAGTTCATACTCAAGCCTATATTTTTAGCTGCTGTATCCAGTTCTCCCAGCATTTTTATAAGTTCCTCTTTCTTATCTGTTATTAAGGCAATATCGTCAGCATATCTTGTGTGGTTCAAGTATTGTCCGCTTACTTTGATGCCTATTTCTTCCCAGTCTAAGTTTTTAAAAAGATCTTCTAGGGCCTGGTTAAATAGGGGATATTGTGTCATCCTGTCTGTCAGCTTTTCTTATGCGGATTGGCTTGGTCCCTTCGTGGATTTTGATTGATGTCGTTGCTTCGCTATATATATTGGCTATTAAATCTGTGTATCTGTGATCTATTCGGCTACTAATTAAAGATGCTTTAACTGCCCAGTGCTCAATACTATCAGAAGCTTTTTCAAAGTCTATAAACGCAATATAGAGTGGAATGTTATATTCGTTGGCTCGCTCTATTAGAATTTTCGTGGTTAGCAAGTGGTCAACTGTATTGAAACCCTTTCTGTCTTTTTCAGGTGATTTGTTATTTTTCATTTTCTTTAATGCTCTCTTTATTTCCGTTTTGCTTATTTCGGGTTGTAATTCTGAGTTTATGTTCTTTATTTTTGTTTGGAGTTTCTCGCGATGGTTCCCTTTTTGTTTGGTATAATTTTGTATAGAATAGCTGTGTGATATTTATAATATAGACATGGGCGCACCCAGCTAGCTTAATATTCGACATCATGAGGCTTCGGGCCCCCCCCCAAGAGGCCTCGCCCCCCCCCCCCCCAAGACATATTCTTGGGTGCGCCACTGATATAGATAATATATAGAGTCGGTCTTAGACATTTCATATTCCTGTTATTTTCTATAACTCTTTCAACTTTTATTTCTTGGCTCTTTCTTTTATTTTCTTTTATCATTTTTCTTATAGTTTTATTTATTTCTGTGTATTCTATCGATGTTCTCTTTCCTCCTTTCTCCAGGTTCCGCCTTTTTTCGATGAGTTTCTTTATCTCTCTGATATAAAATTTTCTCTCTTTTCACCCTTTTGTGCCACATCTTTTCCAACTTGGGTCATAGTTCTTATCAGCGTATCATTTATTTCATCTATATTTTCGTTTTCGCATCCTAAGTTTTGGGTTAGCTGTTTATTTAGCATTTCTTTGTATATGGCTTTATTTTCTGTAAGTTTACTCATTTTAAGTTGTTTATTTTTATTGTTAATTTTCCCTTCTGACCATCCTGTGATCACTGCCTGTTTTAAAGCTATTTAGGACTGTTACATCTCTAACGATGCTTTTTCAGTAGTCAGGCTGAGCCATGTCCACTTTCGTTGCGGTTTCTTCCTATAGAACTAATTCATTGCATACATGTGTCTTTCCTCTAGATAGTTCATTAAGGTTGTGCCCCTGTCATTCCTTTCGCCATATCCAAAATCCCCTATTTTGGATATTAATTTTGAGTATTTCTATTTATTTTCAAATAATTTTACCATTTAATTATTATCCTTATTGTCATGCATAATTTCAGAAAATGTCGATTTTCTGTTATGATTTTTAAGGAAGTTATAACAAAAAATAAAATATTAGCTGTTAAGTTTGGCACCCTTTATCTAAAAAACAAAGAAATATAATGCAAAATTTAATAAGAAAAAGTCCTTCTTTTGATCTTTTCTACCACCTATTAAAGTTTGCTATTATTACATCCTGATATTATGTTAAATGTTTGTATGTTATGGTAAGAATTTTAAGATATTTGAAAGTATCAATTTGGTCTGAAAAAAAAAACCATTTATAAAAGTGAGCGCTTTTCAAATATACCTGGTGGGCAAAAAACCCGACATAATGTTTTTCGTTATAACTCTCCAACTATAACACCAATTTTACCAAAGCAAAGATTATTTGGCAGGGATTGATTGATCGAACAGTATGTCGGGAATGTTGGATATTTTTTTGTTTGTAAGAAAGCTCTATCTTTGTTAAGCACAAAATTGATTTTTGCTTCAACTATATTGTTTTGCAGGTTGTAACGATTGTCTTCTAAATCCTGTCTGTATTAATTTCCTTATAAATAAATTTTTGCCGAACCGATTTTAATAAAATATAAAGTGGAACAGATTGATTGCTTTTAAAAGATCACTATTAAAATTTGCCGTCATTGTAAAATCCAAAATGGCGGTCATAAAAACTTTAATTTTTAAAAAGGCTGTTTGTTCTTATATTTTTTGAAAATTTTTTGATTTTTTTCGGAAAAGTTTTACAGATTATGCGATTGCCTTGCCATTTCTATGTGCATTCATTTCCTCATAATTTCATTATTACTAAACTGACAATAAAATAAAAAGTATCATGGTGAAATTCTCCGCCAACTCTAAATATTGACCCTCCATTAAGGATAGTTGTTTCTTATGTTACGATAAATTTTTCGACCCTTTTTTGAATTTATTTATTAGATCCACCACTCACAACGAGGTACTAATCATAAAAAAATAAATCCTCGCAACATACAAAGAAGTGATCCTTTCAAGAAGGACAAATTTGACTTTTTTTCCAACATCTTGGATTTAAAATTGTCGAAAAATTTCAATAGTTTTGTTCAAAGAGCAATACTTCTTTTTTTATTATTGAAATCGGTTCAGTGAATTTATAAGTAAATTATTGCAGACAGAAGTTAAAGCAACAGTTGGAATAACAATTATTATTTAAAGAACCACTAAACGGATTTTATAGATTTTATAGAATAAAATATTAATGAATTTATGAGGAAATGATACTTGATCAAGTATCAAGGAAAATATGTAATTTTTTGAGACCGTGAGTCAGTCGCATAAGCAGCACATTTTAGGGATGAAAAATTCACTTTTTATTAACTGTGTATTCGATATTAACTTAAATTAATACTGGTAAATTAAATTTGCAAAGCGAATTATTGACAAAAGTAACTTTGTGAAGTAAATTTTATTAACACAAATTTATGAACCAATAATAATTCTCCAAATTCTTGGTTTGAAACTTGTATACAACGATTTTGTTTCCAATCCCCCAAATGTTATTGTACGATATCAATAGAAATACTGTTAAACATATTTTTATAAATAATTAAACACAAAATCTCGCCGCAGCGAAAATCAATGCTGCAACAGTTTTAAAACTGTTGGATGTAAAAAATTTGCGAAGCAAATGTGTTAATTAACTAATTTGCGAAGCAAATTTTTCTCAACACAAATTTGCGAAGCAAATTTGTTAATAAACTAATTTGCGAAGCAAATTTTTTTCAACACAAATTTGCGAAGCAAATTTGTGATACGGATGTTTTCGCGTAGCGAAAATCATCCGTATGTTTATTGATTTTCGCTTGTGGCGAAAATCAATTACTTGAGCCGCCTCGGCCGTAACATTATTTTTATTATTTTTAATTTTATTGATTTTCGCTTGTGGCGAAAATCAATTACTTGAGCCGCCTCGGCCGTAACATTATTTTTATTATTATTATTTTTTTTATTATTCCGTCCCTAGAACCCCTAGTGTATCGCGCTCGAATTTTGACGCTTACGCGGGAACGCTTCGACGTAGAAGGATGACGGGAGACCAAAAATGTCAATTTTGGGTCAAATCGGAAAATTTCAAGTAGGGGAAATAGGGGAAAAACCGTCAAAAAGTGACTTTTTTGATGTACCTCCGTTGGCACACCATAAGTGTCCAGGGGATTATTCTAGAAACTTGAGATTTTGCACAAGTATACTCTTATGTGTGGTCAGAAAGCCTATTGTTTTTCAGCCAGATCGGAAAAAGTCAAGTGCCCCATTTTGGGGCTCTTCTGAATCCCTGCAGTGACGCATTTTCACTGTACAATAAAATTGGTCAGAATATCACTGTTTATTTGCCGTTTTTAAAAATATATCTGGTCATTACTCCAAAACTGTTTAATGCATTTTAACCAAATTTTAAATATTTGCGGACCTAAGGGAGTGTTCGGTAACCGTATAGTTGGTTTTTAAAATTAGTTTTTGGTTTTTGAGTTTTGAGGATTTTTCAAAAACTATGCAAGGTTTTTGCTGTCAAAAATACTGAATCGAGAAATTTTTTTGCCCTTACACTTTTTGACAGTTCTCAAACTGCTATCTTTTTAAGATAATACCAAAATATTTTCTAAAAAAAGTTTGATTTTTCTAAGTTGTACCGTTTTTGAGTTTGAAAAATAAATACTAAAAAACACGCAAAAATTACAACGGAAATAACACGCATTAACACGCATTAACACGCATTTTTACAAAAATCGCGATATCTTTAAAACAGTTGGTCCGAATTGGACAAAAATTACACTACTCACTTCGCCGAACCTTTCTATTTAAAACTTTATGTATAGTTTTAACCTTAATGTAGAGGGCGCTGGTGTAGGGCACTTAACATTTATCAAAACGGTCCAAAATTAATAAAAATCTTATAAAATTGCAGGAATTTGCAAATATTTTTTGAAATATAATTACAATAATAATAGGACTAATTTCATGTTAAAGAGCAGAAAAAAATCTATAAAATGACATATGTCATTTTTAAGTTATGGCAAATTTTATGTCCGTAGGTTTATTTTTAAATTATATACCGCGAGAAATATTGGTAAAGAGTTAACGAAATACAATATTATAGACAAATTGGTTAAAATTTAAACTCTTTTTGATGCACTGTTTTTGTAGCATGAAAGGAGCGGGAGCTACAATTTGTTGCATTATAAGAAATTAAGGGATTTAAGTAATTTTAGCAACTCTAATCTGGATATTGACTGACCATCGGATTTTCTACAGGGTGGCTGCTACATTATAACATTTGGTGGATTCCAAAGTTATAAGTTGTTTACTGAAGCATCGGAAGTACTGTATTTATAGTGATCATCATGTTTTGGATCTAGAAGTTATAACTTTTGGCGGTTTCCAAAGTTATAACATGTTGCCGGAAATACCCCGGGATTACAGAAAGGATTTAAGTTATATTATCTTCGAGTCTGGATTTTGACTGACCATCAGATATTTTCTACAAGTTGACTGCTAAGTTATAATGTTTGGCGGTTTCCAAAGTTATAAGTTGATTGATCACGGCTTTTTTTCTTCAGAGGATTCATGGCTGCTGAGTTATAACTTTTGGCGATTTTCAAAGTTATAAGTTGACTGATTACCGGTTTCTTTCTTCAGAGGCTTGATGGCTGCTGCATTATAACTTTTGGTGGGTTCCAAAGTTATAAAGTTTTTTTCAAGTACCCTTGAATTATTGCAAAAAAAAATAAATTAAATCTTAGAAAATAATCATCGGGTCTTGGAACTCGGAGTTATAACTTTTGGCAGTTTCCAAAGTTATAAGTTGTTGTCGGAAGCCCCTTAAATTTTTAAAGGGGTTAAAAAAAATTATTTTTTTTTTTTAAATAACTGGACTTAAACTAACCACCGTTTCTAAAGTTATAAGTTGTAACCAGAAATACCCTTAAATTACAGAAGGCTATTTAAGTAATCTTAGAAACACTTATCTCGATTTTGCCTGACCATGGGATTTTGTCCACATGTTGACTGCTGAGTTATAACTTTTGGCGGTTTCCAAAGTTATAAGTTGACTGAATACCGGCTTCTTTCTTCAGAGGCTTGATGGCTGCTGCATTATAACTTTTGGGCGGGTTCCAAAGTTATAAGGTATTTTTGAAGCCTCCTCAAATTATTGCAGGGGTTAAAAAAAATAGATTAAACCCGAGAAAATATCATGATTTAAACTAACTATCGGGTTTTGGAGCTCGGAGTTATAACTTTTGGAAAGGGTTTGAGTAATCTTAGCTACTCTAATCTGGATTTTGACTGACCATCGGATTTTTTACAGGTTGGTTGCTGATTTATAATATTTTGCGTTTTCCAAAGTTATAAGTTGACTATTTACCGGTTTCCTTCTTTAAAGGCTTGGTGACTGCTAGATTATAACTTATGGTGGGTTCCAAAGTTATAAGGTAATTTTAAAGCACCCTTGAATTAAGGAAGGGATTTAAAAAAAATAGATTAAATCTTAGAAGATAACTGGATTTAAACTAACCAACAGTTTTGGATCTCGGATTTATAACTTTTGGCGGTTTTCAAAGTTATAAATTGTTACTGGAAACAACCGTAAATTACTGAGCCAATTTCGAGAATTTAATTTTAAAATTTAAATGATATAAAGTTAAAAAAAACAATAATACCTTTTATGCAATTTCGCTAACAAAAAAAAACAAACTTAAAAATAAAAAAATTAAATTATATTTGAGTCAAAATATTTTATATTAATTTTTATTTCGTAAAAAAAATATTTAGTAAGTGTATTTCCCCACATGGGAAACGGCTTAGTGCTTCAATAAAGCAAATTCAAGGTTTAAATTTAAAAAAAAAATGATAAATTGTTGATAATCGAAATTTTTTTCAAATTACTTTCTTATTTTGACAAGATTTTCTTTTTAATTCTGTTTTTTTTTAATAGAATTTATACAGTTAAACGAATATATTAATTTTTTTTTTATTTTAAATTAAAAAAACCAATTCTACTTTTATAAAATAAAATAATATATGATTTTTATTGAAATTACATTAATTTTTTTTTTTAAATAGAATTTAGATGCCAACTTCTAAACTTTTACTATTGATAGTTTAGAATTTGGTTCTACGGTACGGAAATGGATCCAGTTAGGTCAGGTCAGGTACGGCTAGGCCAGGTCAGGTCCGGATTTGTCAGGTCAGGTCCGGATATGTGACGTCAGGTCCGGATATGTGAGGCTAAATCCAATTTTGGTAAGTCCAAAAGGTGGATTTAGATAAGGCCAGGTCCGGATACGTCAGCTCAGTTTCAGCTGGTCAGGTCAGGCTTGACTAGATCACGTGACTTCCGGCTAGGTTAGGTACAGTACGGCTAAGTCAGGTCAGGTACGGATATGTCAGGTCAGGTCCAACTAGTTTGGGTCAGATCAGGTCAGATCCGACTATGGCAGGTCCGGCTAGTTCGGGTCTGGTCAGGTGCGGATCTGCTAATTCAAGTCAAGTCAGTATGGGGTCAGGCCTGTTCCAGGTCGGTTAGGTCAGTTTCGGATAGGTCAGGTCAGGTCCGGATATGTTCAGGTCCTGCGAGGTCAGGTCAAGTTCGGGATGGCTAGGCCATATCATGGCCAGATTTTTTACGTCAGGACCAGATATGTCACGTCAAGTCCGGATATGTCACGTCAGGTCGGGATATGTGACGTTAGGTCCGGATATGACACGTCAGGTTCGGATATGTCACGACAGGTCCGGATATGTCAGGCTGGGTCCAGATAGAGCAGGCCAGCTTAGCTCAGATCAGGTCACGGGAAACGCAAGCAAGTTATTTTAAAGTAGGTTAGTTCAGGTCAGGTGAGGTCCGGTTACACGATGTCAGTTCCGGGAAAGCCAGGTCTGGTCCAAGAGTTCAGGTTTAGTCAGGTCCGACTAGTTAGGTCAGGTTCGGATAGGTCAGGTCAGGTTCGTATAATTCAGGTCAGATCAAGTCCGGTTCAGCTAGGTCAGGTCTAGTCGGAAGAAATCAGATTAGGTCAGGTCCGGCTGAGTCAGGTCAGATTCGGATACTTAAAAATAACAAACCCAGTTTCAATTACAAAATGACTTTTTTTTTTAAATTAGAATTTAATACAAGGGTTTTAAGTCCGGTCAGGTCAGGTCAAACGGTTATGCGTTTCAAATAAGTCAGGTTAGATAAGGTACATGTCACACAAAATCAAAATCAAAAAGTCAAAAATAAACAAAATTATAAACTAGGTCAGGTCAGGCATGGTCTGGTTTGACCGGTATTCTCAGAGCATGTCAGGTATAAAATCGTTTAATAATTTAAACTTAAAAAAAATTATTCAATTTAACATAAAATATTCAAATAATTACTTTCGGGTACTTTAAGTCAGGTCAGGTAAGACACATTACCTATATTTATTATAGAAGAATAAATCAAAGTCACACCAGGATTTGGAAAAAAAAACACAATAAAAAAATAGGTCAGGTCAGTCCTGGCTGGTTTGACGAGTAGTCTCAGGGCATGTCAAGTATGAAATCGGTTTAATAATTAATAATAAAATAACTATTCAGCTTAAAATAAAACATTTAAACACCTAGTTCAAGTCAGGTCGGGTGAAGCAGTATCTAGCTTTAATTAAAAGCAAAATGTTTATCATTAAAAAAAAATTAGGCCAAAATAACTTTAAGATATAAGTAACGTCACCTAGGAATTAAAAAAAAATTAAATCAAAAAAAAAATAGGTCAGGACAAGTTTGCTCCTGTTTGACTGGTAATTAGAGGGCAGGTCAGGTATTAGGTCGGATATCATTAATAATTTTTTAAAAAATTATTCGGTTTAAAATTAATAGGCTAAAATAAATATAAGATATATTTAACGTCTCCCAGGATTAAAGAAAAAACAAGATCCATAAACTTATGTCAGGTCAGGCCTGGTCTGGTTTGACGGGAAATCTCAGGGCAAGTCAGGTATGAAATCGCTTTATAAATAATTAATTGCACAAATAAATTACTTCAGAATAAAAGATTTAGATAGTTAATTCTAGATATCTCAAGTCAGGTCAGGTGAGGTGGTACATAGTTAAAAAAAACAAATTGTTTAATAAACAAGGGTCAAGACAGGGTAGGTCTCAGGGAGATTTGGAGTCACGCAGAATTTGGAAAAATACAATCACAAATGAAATCAGGTCAGCCAGGACCAACTTAGGTCAGGTTTCGTCCGGTAGTCTCAGGGCACGTCAGGTAATCGGTTTATTAATTATTAAAAATAAAATAAAAAATTATTTAATGTAAAATAAAAATATTTTGGTAATAACTTTTTACCAGACAAGCCATGTTTTGACTTAAACTCTAATTTTTGAGATCTACCCCCAACCTTTAAAAAAACAAAACTTAAATGTATTTTGTTCAACTCCAGACTCAACCACCTTTCGTTTGATACTACACACGCCATATGTTCACTTACACTCTAATTTTTGAAATTTACCCCACCGTTTCTTTAAAAAAAAAGCTAAAATGTATTTTGTTTAACTCCAGACTCAATTACCCTTCGTTTGATATCCACACGCCACATTTTCACCCAAACTCTAATTTTTTTAATTTACCCCCACCATTTTATTTTTCCATAAAAATGACTCTTAATAGGGATTGTCTATTTTGCAGTTTTTTTTTTATTTCATGAACTTTATAGAAATAAATAAAGTCTGACAATTTTAAAGATTTTTCAACGGAAAAGACCACGACTATAAAGCATATATATGTACTTTGCAGTTTTAAGATTTAAAAAAATATGTATTAAAAATTTAGCCTGGAAATTTTTTGTTCCTTTTAACATTAAACCGGTTTTTATTTCACATTTTGGGTTACAGCGATTTCAAATTAGATGAATTTTTCTTTTCTAAAAGCCTGCCAACATTAGATACTTCTCAACCAAACGAAATAGATTGTTTACGGGTCCTACTTTTCGATCTCTAAAGCCAGACACCGTTTATAAGCCCCCCTTTTTGTTCATGTACGTATCTCAAGAACTGGGGATCCCGCGATTTTTGGTGTTTACGATCAGAAAAAAAAAGCTAAATGTCTTCCTGAAATGATGGACCTACAGAATTAGGCCTAATTAATGCCTTATTATCTTTAAGACATAATATTTAATTTGAACAAACATTGGTCCCTGCTCGGGCGCCAAATTTGTAAGAGGGTTTCGTCATCTAACGAATTTTCCCCCACTTTTGACGTCCTAGAGTTTCGGTCGATTCAATTCTGGGATTTCGAGGGATAGAATCGATTGAAATTTTGCCTCGGGTGCCACTCTAGGAAATACGGGAGCCTAGAGTCTCCCTTGCCTCTCGGGTATGCTTTTAAACAGTGGAGAATAACCAGGTAAGTAAACTACAATTTCATTAAAAACTCAATTTCTATAAATACTATTTTATGTGTATTTTGTAATTTTAATTTAGTGGTACAAACCCTTTAAGGAAATAACTAAATATATGCAACTCAATAAATAAAATAAAACTATAAATCCCTTATTTCTATCAAGTAAAATAAAAAAAATTCCAGTTTACTCTGTTTGCTCTAGTTTAGCACAGACAGTTAGGTACTTGGAAAAGCGAAAATTATGAAAAAGGACTTAAAACTCAACGCCCTATCACCTCGGAATTCTAACAAAAGGATTTAACAAATCTGGTTAGGTCCGATTAGATCGGATGGGTGTTAGTTGAGTACTAATTTCTTTTTGCCCCAAAAAGACTTTACCCAAAAAATTTGCAGAAAGATTTCCTTAAACAGCTGGTATTTAATTACATACTATAATTTTACAAATTTACGGCTATTTAATTGGAAGAAAACGAAACTTTACCAACTTTGAAGTTTCACAGGACTGGTCGGGGCATATATGTCTCGCGGTTCGGTTCGGTAACATGTTATGTACAAAAGAAATGGAAAAAAAATAAACAGAATATTTATAAATAGAAACGGAGTGTGGTACCACTCTTACAGGTTTAATTTACGGTGAGAGCACATATGTCTTACGGTAACAGATAACAGGTTATTTACAAAAGAAACGGATAAAAAATTTAACTATACCAGCTTTTAAGTTTATAAGGTCGCGGTGTGACACGGGTCTAAAGGGGCAATTACGAAGAAAAGCCATATGAAAGCAATGAAGCTCTACCAACTTTTAACACAAACGGGGAATTTTAAATTGATGAATAATCATGACAGAAAAAAAATCGTTAATTATAAAAAATAAAAAAAATTAGGAAGAAATTAATAAATACCATGTTTTATGTAAACGGGAGAGCTGGCTGCATAAAGCCGGGATGATTATGAGTTGGTGACGAACGAAACAAGCCCACAAAACATAATCTATAGCTTCGTTATCATTTTTGCTTCCTCGAAAGAGAACAAAAATAATAAAAAAAACGAGAAACGGGAAACGAGAACGGGGGTTTAGCAGAGCGCTACAATTATGAGTCGGTGACGAACCATACAGCCCACGAAACATAATCTATAGCAAACGTGCTCCTTTTTGCCCGATTAGCCATGAAACTTGTTTGATTTTTAATCTATAGCTTTGTAATCATTCAATTCAATTCAAAAAGCCTTTATTTATAAGCTTTATCGATTGGTAAATTACATAATAGCTACAAAAAGTGGCGAGATTTCGCATAGCTATTCTATCTAACCACTTAAAAAAAACTTAAAAAAACATGAACGCTAACCTAAGTAATTTTCATTAAAAAAAAAAGTTACATTCATTAATTAACTAATCAGAAAAAATATATATAAATATAATTAGTAAGTATCAATTTCCATTTCATGCAAATGTGCTCTCTTTCATTCAGACTATCAGTGTAACCAAGAGGTACAAACTATTATTGTGTTACGTAAATTGATTTCAAATTACGCGTTCTTAAATAATTTTTTAGAGATATTTTGAATGTAGGCACTGTTTTGCAGCTTTTTATTTTAAAAGTGATCGAGTTATAGCATTTAGATGCAACATAGCAAAAGCACCTGCGAAACATGGTAGTCCTATGCCTGGGAACAACATACAACGTTTGCTGTCGTGTTGGGCGGTTGTGGATGTCCGACCCTTTAATAAGTTTTTTGACCAAGTATTTAGGCTGATGAGTCATATTTATTTTGTGCACCATCGTGCACATGTGCAAGAAGAATCTTTTATCAAGCCTGAGCCAACCCGACTCAGTATAGTAGTGCGAAATGTGGTCAAACTTACGTACACCATATGAAAATCTTAGACAGGCATTTTGTAGCTTTTGAAGACTAACTTTGTCTTTCTCTAAAAGTGTTGGCCAATACAGAGTGTCGCAGTAAGATAACTGCGAGAGGATTAAAGATTCACATAGTCTAAGTTTTACTTTGGTGGATAGGTAGCTTTTATGTAAATACAACATTTTAAGTTTACCGTTACTTTTTTGCATCAGTTTAGAAACATGAGATTCATACCTTAAGTCATAATCTATCATAATGCCTAAGTTTTTAACACAGTCACTCAACTCAATTTCAGTTTGATCAATAGAAATTTTAAACCCATTTTCAATGCATTGTTTTCTGGTATTACCAAAGATGATTGCTTGCGTTTTTGTTGCATTTAGAATAAGTCCGTGTTGTTGTGACACTCTTTGGATTGTAGCAAGATCTTCGTTAATTTTATTTTTCGCTGTTCCAACTTGTGTTTTGTGAAAAGAAAATTGAAGCTGATAGTCATCGGCAAACTGATAGCCAGACATATGCTTTAAAAAAATTTGGAAATCAGCATGTATAAAGTAAAAATTAGCGGGCCTAAAATACTCCCTTGTGGTACTCCCCTTTCCTGCAATAAGGTTGTAGAACACTGGGCACTAAAAACAACTCTTTGTAACCTTTCGCTAAAGTAGTCTGCCAACATATCAATCGCTTCAGGATTCATGTTTGCTTCCTAGAAAGAGAACAAAAATAATAAAAAAAAACGGGAAACGAGGACGAGGGTTTAGCAAAGCACTACAATTATGAGTCGGTGACGAGGGGTCATCAGCTTTCAACAGTACTGTACAAATTTCACAACAGGACCCGACAGTACCACGACAGGACCCAACAGTACTCGACAGTACACGATAGTACCCAACAGTACTCGACAGTACACGACAGTACCCAACAGTACTCGACAGTACACGACAGTACCCAACAGTACTCGACAGTACCACGACAGGACCCAACAGTACCCGACAGTACACGACAGTACCCAACAGTACTCGACAGTACCCAACAGTACTTGACAGTACACGACAGGACCCAACAGTACCCGACAGTACACGACAGTACCCAACAGTACTCGACAGTACACGATAGGACCCAACAGTACACGACAGTACTCGACACTACCCCCCAACCCCAACTAGTGGCGTAGATGCGAAAAGACATGATGAGCTTTTTTTTTTGTTTTTGGTCGCAAGTTTTGTGAGCGCGCGCTTTGTCCCTGTTGGCCTTCCCCAAACATAATGACCTTTTTTTGTTTTTTTTTGTGAGCGCGCGCTTTGTCCCTGTCGGCCTTCCCCAAACATGACCTTTTTTTTTTTTTTTTGCTCGCATGTTTTTTGCCGGGCGCGCTTTGTACCTCGTAACAAGACCCAACAGTACTCGACAGTACACGACAGTACCCAACAGTACACGACAGGACCCAACAGTACTCGACAGTACTCGACAGTACACGATAGTACCCAACAGTACTCGACAGTACACGACAGTACCCAACAGTACTCAACAGGACCCAACAGTACACGTCAGGACCCAAGTCCTGTTGGACGCTGTACAAAATTTTAGGGTGCCGATGACCCCTCGGTCGGTGACGAAACATACAGCCCACGAAACATAATCTATAGCTTTGTTATAATTTTTGCTTCCTCGAAAGAAAACAAAAATAATAAAAACCAGGAAAAGGAAAACTGGTGTGTCAAATCCGGGATGATTATTACATGGTGACGAACCTGCAGCCCACAATTAATAAACCCTATTTGTTTCTTAATTTTCTTGCGAAAGAAAATTTATAAATACCAGAAAACATGTAAGATACTAACGGGAAAGCATGGAATCTGGAAAGGACAAACAAGTAATTTGCACGGTTTAAAATAAATTCAAATCAAATAGAATTATAAAAACTTTGACTAGGCAAAAACGAGGTTCCTTTTATAAATCCCATTCTTACCAGAAACCGGGCGACACCTACACACACCGCGTACCACCTATACATTGTGCTCGAACGAGAAACAAATATTGAATTTCCGTATGGGCGAAGGCATTGCTGTTTTATAGGCTAGAGCTCGGCTACAAATCGAGAACCAACGGAAATAACCGAATGAAACCCAACCACGTTTTCTAAAATGAACGTGGATTGACTTATTCGGAATATTATTTTATCTAGTCTTTTTGCAACAAACGCTTTGAAAGGCTTTAATGACATTTATATGTCAAAACGGGATTTTTCCTCGGAAAATATGAAACAAAAATAAGCGAAAATTGAGTTAGGTTTCAGTAAAAATATTTTTTAACTGTCTGAGTTTAAATAGTCTAGAAAATTAATTAAAACAATAAATAAATTTAGAAAAAAAAACTTTTTGAAAACAAGCTTTTATAAAATGGACTAAAAAGCATAAAATAATTTTTTGAGTGTTCTGATATCATAATAATAAAAGCGATGGGCGTATTAAAGGAAATTTACCCGTTTTTCTTTTAGCCTTTAAGTCGAAGTTTAGTCAAAATCCAGATTCATTATATTATTGCAGAAAAATGTAAAGGTAGACAATTTAACCCAGCCCAACCCAACTCTACTCAAGCTACCCTTACATTTTTCTGATATGGATAGACATAATTACACCTGCTTCATATTAGGCAGATCATCCGCGACCGGCAGTGTATCGATTTATTTTGTCACATTGAAAAAGAAGAGTCGGCCCATCATCAGTTGTGAACGACCAAATTCACATGGAAAAGCATTAACCTAATATTAAATACGCCCATCGCTTTTATTATTATGATATCAGAACACTAAAAAAAATATTTTATGCTTTTTAGTCCATTTTATAAAAGCTTGTTTTCAAAAAGTTTTTTTTTCGATATTTATTTTTTAATTTTTAGATTTATCTAAGTCTATGCATTTCAGCTAGCGCATCGATATTGCAGGGAGTCTTTCCTGTCAATTTTGAAATATCTAAGTCTTCGATGAGAAGGCCGTCCAACGATTTGATACGGCTCAAGGCGACGCGACATAAGCTTGACCAGGAGCAAAAAGCTTAGGTCCCAAGTAAATCACAGCATAGTCAACAGTACTACCCTGCATTTTATGAACAGTTGTAATCTGATCAAAAATTCGTAATCCCCACCTCAAAAACCCCCAGATACCAATTTTGGTGGAAATCCGACAAACTAAAATTTTACCCCCTCTCCGCCCTCCACGTTAGGGGGGAGGTAGGCAGTCAGTGATACCACATTATTGGATTGTCATCGGAACTATAACGGTATGCGAAATTTGAAGTCGATCGGATACGTGGAAGTCAGTTGAAAGTAATCAGAAAAACTTGACATTTAATCGCCCATTTTGAATCCGCCATATTGAATTTTTATAATCTGATAAAAAATTCGTAATTCTCATCCTCAAAAACTCCCAGATACCAATTTGGGTTGAAATCGGACAAACTAAAGTTTTACCCCCTCTCCACCCACCACGTTAGGGGGGAGGTAGGTACCCGATGAAAACATATTTATTGATTTTCGCTTGTGGCGAAAATCAATTACTTGAGCCGCCTCGGCCGTAACATTATATTATTTTTATTATTTTTTTTATTCCGTCCCTAGCACCCCTAGTGTATCGCGCTCGAATTTTGACGCTTACTCGGGAACGCTTCGACGTAGAAGGATGAAATTTGGCGCACTGATTAAGAACTTAAGGGAGACCAAAAATTTCAAGTTGGGAAAATAGGGGAAAAACCGTCAAAAAGTGACTTTTTTTGATGTACCTCAGTTGGCACACGATAAGTCGAGAAGCCTATTGTTTTTCAGCCAGATCGGAAAAAGTCAAGTGTCCCATTTTGGGGCTCTTCTGAATCCCTGCAGTGACGCATTTTCACTATACAATAAAATTGGTCAGAATTTCACTGTTTATTTGCCGTTTTTTAAAATATATCTGGTCATTACTCCAAAACTGCTTAACCCATTTTAACCAAATTTTAAACATTTGCAGACCTAAGGGAGTGCTCGGTAAACGTATAGTTCGTTTTTAAAATTAGTTTTTGATTTTTCAGTTTTGAGGATTTTTCAAAAACTATGCAAGGTTTTTGCAGTCAAAAATACTGAATCGAGAAATTTTTTTGCCCTTACACTTTTTGACAGTTCTCGAACTGCTATCTTTTTAAGAAAATACCAAAATATTTTTTACAAAAAGTTCGACTTTTCTAAGTTGTATCGTTTTTGAGTTTGAAAAATAAATATTAAAAAACACGCAAAAATCTGAACGGAAATAATACGCATTTTTACAAAAATCGCGATATCTTTATAAGAGTGGGTCCGAATTGGACAAAAATTACACTACTCACTTCGCCGAACCTTTTTACATAAAACTTAATGTAGAGGGCGCTGGTGTAGGGCACTTAACATTTATCAAAACGGTCCAAAGTTAATAAAAATCTTATAAAATTAAAGGAATTTGCAAATATTTTTTGAAATATAATTGCAATAATAATAGGAATAATTTCATATTAAAGGGCAGAAAAAAATCTATAAATTGACATAGGTCATTTTTAAGTTATGGCAAATTTTATGTCCGTAGGTTTATTTATAAATTATATACCGCGAGAAATATTGGTAGAGTTAACGAAATAAAATATTATAGACAAATTGCTACATTTGGTTACATTATAAAACATACGGATGACTTTCGCTACGTGAAAACATCCGCAAAAAAAATTTGCTTCGCAAATTAGTTTATTAACAAATTTGCTTCGCAAACAAATTTGCTTCGCAAATTTGTGTTGAGAATAATTTGCTTCGCAAATTTTTTACATACAACACTTTTAAAACTGTTGCAGCATTGATTTTCGCTAAGCCTCTCGCCTGCGGCGAGATTTTGTGTTTAATTATTTATAAAAAATATGTTTAACAGTGTTTCCATTTATATCGTACAATAACATTTTAGGGATTAGAAACAAAATCATTGTCTACAAGTTTCAAACCAAGAATTTGGAAAATTATTATTGGTTCATAAATTTGTGTTAATAAAATTTAAGTTAATATCGAACTTATACACAGTTATTAAAAAGTGCATTTTTCATCCCGTAAATGTGTAACTCTCGCTTTGCTCATGTGACAGACTCAGGGTCTCAAAAAATTACATATTTTCCTTGATACTTGATCAAGTATCATTTCCTCATAAATTCATTAACCTTTTATTCTATAAAATCCATAAAATCCGTTTAGTGGTTCTTTAAATAATTGTTATTCCAACTGTTGCTTTAACTTCTGTCTGCAATAATTTCCTTATAAATTCACTGAACCGATTTCAATAATTAAAAAAGAAATATTGCTCTTTGAACAAAACTATTGACATTTTCCTACATTTTTAAATCCAAGATGTTGGAAAAAAAGTCAAGTTTGTCCTTCTTGGAAGGATCATTTCTTTGTATGTTGCGAGGATTTATTTTTATATGATTAGTACCTCGTTGTGAGTGGTGGATCTTATAAATATATTTAAAAAAGGGTCGAAAAATTTCTCGTAATATAAGAAACAACTATCCTTTATGGAGGGTCAAGTTCGATTTAGTAAGCCATATTATATTTAGATTATTAGGCATTTCGTTTCCCTAGTAATGAATTAATTGTATGTTTTGTGGGTTTTGGGAAGTTGAAGAAAAACAACCATTGATTTTATGGCGACGTTTCGTGTTTAGACTAACACTTTTTCAAGCCCTGAAATGAACAACAAGCATTACAATAGGAGCAAATGATTCTTAAATTTATAGTATTCAAATATACAAAACAATAACTTTGCAAAACAACTTACTCAAATCACAGTTGGGTCTTCGGCAGCAAAGCCAGTGAGTATTGGTTTATTGACAACAGCATATTACACATTTTTTTTTTTATGGAAGTTAAAATATTTATTTTTGAAATTTTTGTCTTTTATTTATAATTTTAGTTAGGCTAAGTTTTAATTCTTCGAATATCTTATTGTAGATTGTTACCTGGACATATTTCTATGGGCTATTTAGCCACAATTTACGATAATTATGTAAACTGTTCACAAATTATGTTTTTTCTTTGTCGATTAAAAAATTTTTTTTTTTTTTTTTTTTTATAGAAACTCAATATATTATTTCTACTCACTAGTGTTGCTAGCCGAAGTCATTAAAATTAATTAAAATTTAAATTTGTCCCCAAATGAATGAAGACTTAGGTATTAATCAGGTCACAGAAACTTATTCATTAAAGTAAAATGAGAATAGTTTCACTTAATAATATTTTAAAATAGTCAAGTTAAAATTACAACACTTAAAAAGAATACAGACATTTAACAGGTCACAAAAAACAATTTCCAAAATTACAGTTTTAAAAACAAATAGGAATTGACGTTCATTATTATTCTTTTGACTAGAAAAGGGTATCTAGATGTTATCTCTATATCACAGAAACTAATTATTTTCTTAAGTTAAACATTGAGTTGTTGTTTATACATATTGAGTATTCCATTATAAACAATACTTAGCCCTCTAGTGTCAGTTCTAAGATTTATGGTGTTATTTAGGTTAATATATATCATTTCACTAATAGTCCGTTTATAATAGTTTTGTTCCAAGTCCAACACTTCAGTTTTATCAAATCTGAAGTTGTGCCCTGTATCAAAATGGTGTTTTGATAATGCTGTTTTTTCAGCATTATATTGCCTATCATTTTTACAGTCACACTTATGCTGTTGAAGTCTTTTATGTAAGTATTGTTTTGTTTGACCAACATATGTTTTATCACATTCACATGGAATTTTGTAGATTAGATTGCTCCTTTTATCAGGTGGAATTTTATCTTTTAATTGAGTGAAGAAAATATTTGTGGTTTTTGGATTATAAAAAGCTAACTTAGTGTCGGTTTGTTTAAAGCAAAAATCTATTTTTAAAGATAAGTTTTCAATATATGGAAATTTGAAATATTTAAATTGTTTTTTTGTTATTGTCGGTTGTTTTGACATGTACTTTGTGATGTTTCTGTTAATGAAATTGGTCGGATAATTGTTATTTTTTAAAATATTTTTAACCTTCCTAATATTTTCTTCATGAAATTGGGGGCTACTTAGTTTTATAGCTCTGTGCAAAACGCCACTGATTATACCATTTTTATTAGAGACAGGGTGATTAGAATAATAATTCAGCAATCTGCCTGAGCTGGTGGGTTTAGAATACCAATTTGACAGAATGAGACCATTATCTTGGTGGTACAACTCGGTGTCTAAGAAACTCAGTTTACCATTATTTTCCGTTTCCATTGTGAATTGCAGAGATGGGTGGAAGTTATTAAAGGCTGCTAATAGTTCATTCAACCTGTCTCTAGGTGCCGCAAGCAAAGTATCATCTACATATACAAATAAAAAAGGAATTTTAAAAGGCAGTGTTTTAAGGATATTAGTGAAAAGGAAATTCATCACTAAGTTGGCCAGAATTGGGCTAGCTGGGTTTCCCATGGCACTTCCATCTTTTTGTAAGTAGATCTGGTTATTGTAGGAAAAATAGCTGGTCTCAAAACAATACTTAATTAGTTTAATTAAAGTGTTTTTTGAAATATCTGTGTAATTGGAGATAAATCTATAACTTTTTTCAACAATTTCAAGTACTAACTGTTTTGGGATATTGGTGAAAAGACTGACAACATCTAATGAAATTAGAATATATCCCTCAGGAATTTGTAAGTTTTTAACACTTTCTGCAAAATGAAAAGAGTCTCTTATATTGTAATGAAAAGTGGACACTATTGGGCTAAGCAGTTCATGTAAAAACTTAGCTATATTGTAACCTGGGGAATTTACACAGCTTACCACAGGTCTTAAGTGGAGGCCATCTTTGTGAGTCTTCCGAAGGCAGTACAACTTAGGCGAAACTCCATTGTGGATTTTAAGTTGAGTTTCTTGTTTTGAAGTTATCAAATCTTCATTCTTTAATTCAACAACAAGGCTGTTTGCTAAAGACTGAAATTTCTGAGTAGGATCCTTATTAATTGGCTCATATATGTTTGTGTCACTTAACATTTCTGTGACTTTCTTATGGTAATCTTCTTTTAACATTATCACAGTAGAGTTACCTTTATCAGAACGACTGATCATAAGTTCTGGGTGCTCTCTGACAAACTTTTTTGTTGTGTTTACTTTTTTTAATAGACATTTATTAGTAGTCTGGTTATTGTTACGATAGAAATTTGTTATTATGTTTGTAGTTTGTGCTCTTAAAATATTTTTATGGTCCTCAGTACAATCTTGAGCTGAAATGCATGACTCCAAGTCCTTTATAATGTTTGGTATTGGAATTTCTTTTTTTGTTAGTGGAAGTCCAAATTTAGGACCTAAGCCTAATGTAGTTTGTACTTCTTCAGGAAGTTCTATGTCTGTGTAGTTGTAAATGTAATTACTTTGAGTTGACATGCAGAATTCATTTTGTTGTTTTAAAAGAGAATCTAATTTTTTTAAATTTGTTTGTTTAATTTTAAGAAATTTATTGTTAAAGTTATGGTAGTTTTCATTTGTACAATGTAAATAAACTTCCTCTGGAACTAATGTTTTGAATAATTGTTTTATTTTTGTGATTTCTGAAATAGAGAGGGATAGCCCATAGAAATATGTCCAGGTAACAATCTACAATAAGATATTCGAAGAATTAAAACTTAGCCTAACTAAAATTATAAATAAAAGACAAAAATTTCAAAAATAAATATTTTAACTTCCATAAAAAAAAAAAATGTGTAATATGCTGTTGTCAATAAACCAATACTCACTGGCTTTGCTGCCGAAGACCCAACTGTGATTTGAGTAAGTTGTTTTGCAAAGTTATTGTTTTGTATATTTGAATACTATAAATTTAAGAATCATTTGCTCCTATTGTAATGCTTGTTGTTCATTTCAGGGCTTGAAAAAGTGTTAGTCCAAACACGAAACGTCGCCATAAAATCAATGGTTGTTTTTCTTCAACTTCCCAAAACCCACAAAACATACAATTAATTATATTTAGAGTTGGCGGAGAATTTCGCCATGATGCTTTTTATTTTATTGTCGGTTTAGTAATAATGAATTTATGAGGAAATGAATGCACATAGAAATGGCAAGGCAATCGCATAATCTGTAAAACTTTTCCGAAAAAAGTCAAAAAATTTTCAAAAAATATAAGAATAAACAGCCTTTTTAAAAAGTAAAGTTTTTATGTACGCCATTTTGGATTTTACAATGACGGCAAATTTTAATAGTGACCTTTTAAAAGCAATCAATCTGTTCCACTTTATATTTTATTAAAATCGGTACGGCAAAAATTTATTTATGAGGAAGACAGGATTTAGAAGACAATCGTTACAACGTGTAAAACAATATAGTTGAAGAAAAAATCAATTTTTAGGGACTGAAATCGTTTTTAACGATTCAGATCTCGTTGTGCTTAACAAAGATAGAGCTTTTCTACAAACAAAAAAAATATCCAAAATTTCCACACATTTCCAACTTAAGAATAAACAAGCCTCTTTCAAGGGCCAGGATGGTTGGCAAAAATATACTTTTACACAAATGTCCGATCAATCAATCCCTGCTAACTACTCTTTGCCTTGGTAAAATTGGTGTTATAGTTGGAAAGTTATAACGAAAAACATTTTGTCGGGTTTTTTTGCCCACCAGGTATATTTGAAAGCGCTCACTTTTATAAATTGTTTTTTTTTCAGACCAAAATGATACTTTCAAATATCTTAAAATTCTTACCATAACATACAAACATTTAACATAATATCAGGGTGTAATAATAGCAAACTTTAGTAGGTGGTAGAAAAGATCAAAAAAAGGATTTTTTCTTATTATATATTGCATCATACTTCTTTATTTGTTAGATAAAGGGTGCCAAACTTAACAGCTATTTTTTTTTTGTTATAACTTCCTTAAAAATCATTACGGAAAATCGACAATTTCTGAAATTATGCATGACAATAAGGGTAATAATAAAATGGTAAAATTATTTGAAAATAAATAGAAATACTCAACATTATTACCAAAAATCGTTAAAATATAGTGCTAATATTATTATTTTATATTTGTTGTAAGGGGCCTTTAGACATGTACAAAAATCTATTTCAATTTCTTTTGTGTAAATTTAATAGCTCATAAAAATATTAATTCTTAAATGAATTAAGAAATTTATACCTATTCCAAAGATTATTTGGCCACACTGTATCCTTAACCTATCTATATTTTCTTGGAAAAAAGCAACGTTGTTCAATTTGATATTTTAAAAATTCATCGTTTTTTGCTTCTTTCCCAACTTAAAAAATGCTATAACTTGGCCAAAAGTTATTTGAACTTTTTGTCTGCTTTGGACCTTCCGCACCATCTCTTAAAGATTGGTTCTTCATTTAAATTACACCCTGTATTTTAGGTATCATATTTTAATTATATTTTATAAAAGGCCAAGGCTCAAAATTGGTATCCATTTCCTATTTACTGGGTATCCAATCTGAAGGCCTGCGTATCCAAATGGATACACAATATAGTCTAAAAAGATGCCTTGCAGACTGATAGGAACTATGACAAAACTATAGGAAAAAACCCGAAATTTAATTTACTCCCCTTCCGTATACATGTAAAGTTATGTAAAAATAACATTACTTCCAAAAACGCTAGAGAGCTGAGATTTGACAGACTGACAGACACTAAGAGAAATATATATAATAATTGAGATAAAAGTTTAGCCAAGTTCTTCAATATACATTTTAAAATTAAAGGTTTTGACTAGTTTGGAAAAGTTTTCTTAAATGTTTTGCGAAATACATTTAAAACGTAAAGTTTGGTACCCGTAAATAAAAAAAACAAAAATTTTTCGTGGATAATCGGGTGTAGAAAGGTTTTGTTCCTCTTGTGGATTTCCGTGGGCAGCTCGAAAGCTGGACACCCACGGGGGTCCAAGATCTAATGGCCACCTATTAAGTGTTGACAGTTAACTGTTTCGTGCTTAAAGGACTCTTCAGAACACTGCATGGTCAATGTAACACCTTTGTAAAGTTGGAGACGCTATATAAATCTCATCTTACGATATTGGTAAGAGAAATGAAAAATAATGCCTGCAATACTTTATACACTATGCCCATGGAAAAATAATTTAATAAGTTCTCCAATATACATTTTAAAATGAAAAGTTTTTACTAGTTTGGAAAAGTTTTCTTAAATATTTTGCGAAATATATTTAAAACGTAAAGGATTTTGATGTCCGTATATTTGGGTCACTGTCAAAAATTACCAAAAAATTTTTTTTATAGAATTTTCTTGGAAACAAAGGGCTGTAGGATATAATAAGGTAAAAAGTAGTTTTTTTTTTAAATAGACAAAATATGTAATAAAAATTGATTATTTTGGTAACTGTTGAAAATTTATAATTATAAGTACGCCCCTGTAGGCTTACCTGTGAAATAAACCCCACATTATATTAAAGCTTTTATAAGGAAATTATATATTCTACAATAAAAAAAGTGTAATTTTTTAGTAAATTTTATAAAACCTAAAATAAACATGTTTTTTCGAAATAATCCCAATTTACGGACGCCACTGAAGAGCTACTTGCTTTTCCTAATCTCATCGACCAATACATCGTTCAACAGGGGTTTTTTCTTAAAAAGATAACGGCTTAGGAACTGCAAAAAAGTGAAAGGGCAAAAATTTCGATTTAGTATTGTGGCTGCAAAAATCTACATAGTTTTTGAAAAATCGTTAAATCTCATAATTTAAAAAATTCAATTGGAGAGTTATAGTTTTTGCAAAGTCACCTGAAATGCTCCTAATACGGGGTTCTATCGATTTCATGAAATTTTGCTTCAATCTGCCCTTCAAAAGTTATGCAAATTCATATAAAAACTTCCTGGTATAATTTCAACCCTACCGACAGAGAAAAGGCGCGACTCTTTGCGGTCCGAGCACAAAATTTGTGTTTTCTGACCGACCCAGCACAGGTGGATAAAAGACACCTGATTGGCAGATTTTTTTAAGATCCGCTTTTAATTGCTTTCAGGTTTTTGTTTCGGGACAGAGTTAGAAAATAAGTCAGTGTTGTCTCTGTAGGTGTAGGAATAGAAAGTTTTATTATCTATTTTTATTTCTTTAGTTTACGCCATAATTAAATTACATAATTTTCATGAGTATATCAACCGCCGCCCATGTCACTTTCTTTAAACGATATGCCGATGGTCGGCTTTAACCTTTGTTCAACTGACTTTGCAAAAACTATACCTGACACGGTCTAGGACAACTGGGCGCCGCCAACTCGGCGCCGCCAACTGGGCGCCGCCAACTCGGCGCCGCCAACTGGGCGCCGGGCCAACTGGGCGCCGGGCCAACTGGGCGCCGGGCCAACTCGGCGCCGCCAACTGGGCGCCGGCCAACTCGGCGCCGGACTAAATTTTTTTTTTTGATAAAATGTGTAGATAAAAAATAAAATATATTATTTATATAAAAACATCTTTAAAAAATCCTTTACGCAATATTTTTTACAAGCTTTTATTTAGCTTCAGATGTTCTGTCTAACTAACTATCTATCAAATCTTGTGAAGCGTTTTTGACACATGTAGTGGTCCCATGACAATACAACATTAAGAAAAAATATCCTCCCACCCTACCCCCACCCCTTCTATAGAAAAATGTGTTTTTGACACACTTCCCGTTATCCGATTTGGATAAAATGTGGTATACACATAGTGATCCGATGATAATACAATAATAAGAAAAAAATATCCTCCCACCCCTACCCCCACCCCCTTCTATAAAAAAATTTGTTTTTGACACACATCCCGTAATCTGATTTGGATGAAATTTGGTATACATATAGTGATCCGATGACAATACAATATTAAGAAAAAAATATCCTCCCACCTCTACCCCCACCCCCTTTCATAGAAAAATGAGTTTTTGACACACTTCCTATTATCCGGTTTGGATGAAATTTGGTATTCACATAGTGGTCCGATGACAATACAACATTAAAAAAATATATCCTCCTACCCTACCCCCACCCCTTCCATAGAAAATGCGTTTTTGACACCCTTCCCATTATCCGATTTGGATGAAATTTGGTATACATATATTGGTCCGATGACAATACAACATTGAAAAAAAAATCCTACCACCCTACCCCCACCCCTTCTATAGAAAAATGTGTTTTTGACACACTTCCCGTAATCCGATTTGAATGAAATTTGGTATATATATAGTGATCCGATGACAATACAATAATAAGAAAAAATATCCTCCCACCTCTACCCCCACCCCCTTTCATAGAAAAATGAGTTTTTGACACACATCCCGTAATCCGATTTGGATGAAATTTGGTATACATATAGTGATTCAATGACAATACAATATTAAGAAAAAAACATCCTCCCACCTCTACCCCCACCCCCTTTCATAGAAAAATGAGTTTTTGACACACTTCCCATTATCCGGTTTGGATGAAATTTGGTATTCACATAGTGTTCCGATGACAATACAACATTAAAAAAAAATATCCTCCCACCCTACCCCCACCCCTTCCATAGAAAATGCGTTTTTGACACCCTTTCCATTATCCGATTTGGATGAAATTGACCCCAAATTTCATCCAAATCGGATAATGGAAAGGGTGTCAAAAACGCATTTTACAATAGATGAGGGTGGGGGTAGGAGTGGTAGGATTTTTTTTTCAATGTTGTATTGTGATTGGACCACTATATGTATACCAAATTTCATCCAAATCGGATAATGGGAAGTGTATCAAAAACACATTTTTCTATAGAAGGGGAGGGGGTAGGGGTGGGAGGATATTTTTTTTAATGTTGTATTGTCATCGGACCACTATGTGAATATCAAATTTCATCCAAGTCGGATAATGGGAAGTGTGTCAAAAACATTTTTCTATGAAAGGGGGTGGGGGTAGAGGTGGGAGGATATTTTTTTCCTAATGTTGTATTGTCATCGGATCACAATATGTATACCAAATTTCATCTAAATCGGATAACGGGATGTGTGTCAAAAACAAATTTTTCTATGGAAGGGGGTGGGGGTAGGGGTGTAAGGATATTTTTTTCTTATTGTTGTATTATCATCGGACCACTATGTGTATACCAAATTTTATCCAAATCGGATAACGGGAAGTGTGTCAAAAACATATTTCTCTATAGAAGGGGAGGGGGTAGGGGTGGGAGGATATTTTTTTCTTAGTGTTGTATTGTCATGGGACCACAACGTGTGTACCAAATTTCATCCAAATCGGATAATGGGAAGTGTGTCAAAAACGCTTCACAAGATTTGATAGATAGTTAGTTAGTTAGACAGAACATCTGAAGCTAAATATAAAAGCTTGTAAAAAATTGCGTAAAGGATTTTTTAAAGATGTTATTATATAAATAATATATTTTATTTTTCATTCACACATTTTATCAAAAAAAAAATTTTTAGTCCGGCGCCGAGTTGGCCGGCGCCCAGTTGGCGGCGCCGAGTTGGCCCGGCGCCCAGTTGGCGGCGCCGAGTTGGCGGCGCCCAGTTGTCCCATTCCGACCTGACATTCCTTTGGGCCTCGCTCATGCTAAAAACCTATTTCTTTAAGAAAAAAATCAAATTCACTTTTATCCACTGCATTTGAAGGTAATATCCCATTATTATTGTTTTGCGAAATATATTTAAAACGCTACAGTTTAGGATCGGTGACTAAAAAGAATCCGTGACCAAAAAGAACAAAAATATTCGTGGATAAGCAGGTATAAAAAGGTTTTGTTTCTCTTGTATTTTTTCCGTGGGCAGCTCGAAAGCTGTACACTCACGGGGTCCAAGACCTAATGGACACCTATTAACTCTTTCGCTAGAGAGACAGATATAAATCTCATCTTACGATATTGGTAAGAGAAATGAAAAATAATGAATGCGATACCTTATTCTTTAAACACATGTAGCGACATCTACCAAATACAAAAGAAACATTGCCTACGAAAAAATACAAGAGAAACAAAACCTTTTTGTATATGCTTTGAAATTGGACACTGATTTAAAAATAAACCATGTACCATTTAACAAATTTTTACCATATATTAAATTAAAGTACGTTATAAATTAGTCAAAACTATGTTTAATTTATTTATTAACTTATTATTTGCCTTTGTCAGCCCCTTACAACTGCTAACTGTTATTATCACTGTACTTTAATAATAATTTATCGAATAATTTAATTTCATTTTAAGATAATATAATAAAAGTGCCTTTTTATTGCTAAAATATGTAGCTCTCACTCCGGTCAAGCAAAAAACTTATTGCTTTAAAAAATATTAAGGTCACTTTTATCCGTTGCATTTGTCATGTAAAATACTACCTAATATTAGTTTTTGCCAAACATTTTGCATAATATATAGTCCAAAGAATTACCCTAGGAACTTAAAATTAGACACTGTCTTAAAAATGACATCTGGTATTTTGCAAATTTTACTCTGCTCTTTAAAATGAAACTTTTACTTTACTATAGTTTAATGTGGCATTTGCGAATTTCTTAATATCAACAAGATAATTTTTATTTCTGGTTACTTTGTTAAGCGCGCTCTATGAAAATGAAAAAACTGTTAACTGATTATTATGTAAAAAGGTCTGAGTAAGCGAATGGTATAACTTACGTCAAAATCTGAGGCATAGTTTTGAAGATATTGTAATTGTTTTAAATAAAAATACTTGAAATTTATGGAGCTTTTTAAACATTTTGCGTTAAATTTCAAAAACCATAGGTCCCAGATAATTTTTTATAATGTAACGAATTGTAGCTCCTGCTCCTCTCATGCCACAAAAACAGTGCACCAAAAAGAGTTTCATTTTTTAACCAATTTGTCTATAATATTGTATTTCGTTAACTCTTTACCAATATTTCTCGCGGTATGTAATTTAAAAATAAACCTACGGACATAAAATTTGCCATAACTTAAAAATGACATATGTCATTTTATAGATTTTGTTCTGCTCTTTAACATGAAATTAATCCTATTACTATTGCAATAATATTTTAAAAAATATTTGCAAATTCCTTTAATTTTATAAGATTTTTATTAATTTTGGACCGTTTTGATAAATGTTAAGTGCCCTACACCAGCGCCCTCTACATTAAGGTTAAAACTATAAATAAAGTTTTATGTAGAACGGTTTGGCGAAGTGAGTAGTGTAATTTTTGTCCATTTCGGACCCACTGTTTTAAAGATATCGCGATTTTTGTAAAAATGCGTGTTATTTCTGTTGGAATTTTTGCGTGTTTTTTAATATTTATTTTTCAAACTCAAAAACGGTACAACTTAGAAAAGTCGAACTTTTTTAGAAAATATTTTGGTATTTTCTTAAAAAGATAGCAGTTCGAGAACTGTCAAAAAGTGTAAGGGTAAAAAAATTTCTCGATTCAGTATTTTTGACTGCAAAAACCTTGCATAGTTTTTGAAAAATCCTCAAAACTCAAAAACCAAAAACTAATTTTAAAAACCAACTATACGGTTACCGAACACTCCCTTAGGTCCGCAAATGTTTAAAATTTGATTAAAATGGGTTAAGCAGTTTTGGAGTAATGACCAGATATATTTTAAAAAACGGCAAATAAACAGTGAAATTCTGACCAATTTTATTGTATAGTGAAAATGCGTCACTGCAGGGATTCAGAAGAGCCCCAAAATGGGTCACTTGACTTTTTCAGATATGGCTAAAAAACAATAGGCTTCCTGACCAGACATAAGAGTATACTTGTGCAAAATCTCAAGTTTGTAGAATATTCCCCTGGACACTTATGGGGTGCCAACGGAGGTACATCAAAAAAAATCACTTTTTGACGGTTTTTCCCCTATTTCCCCTACTTGAAATTTTTCGATTTGACCCAAAATTGACATTTTTGGTCTCCCGTAAGTTCTTAATCAGTGCGCCAAATTTCATCCTTCTACGTCGAAGCGTTCCCGAGTAAGCGTCAAAATTTGAGCGCGATACACTAGGGGTGCTAGGGACGGAATAAAAATACTCTGCCAATCTATGGGCACTTAAGCTCACACTAGGTACTATAGTTATAGTGTAAGCTAATATAATCAAAAACTGAAATATATTTTATTCAACTCCAGACTCAATTACCTTTCGTTTGATACCACACAAGCCATGTTTTGACTTAAACTCAAATTTTTTCAATCTACCCCCCACCCTTTTAAAAAAAACTAAAATGTATTTTGTTTAACTCCAGACTCAATTACCTTTCGTTTGATATCACACACGCCATATTTTCACTTAAACTCTAATTTTTGACATCTACCCCCACCCTTTTTTTTTAAATAGACTAAAATTAATTTTTTTTAACTCCAGACTTAATTACCTTTCGTTTGATATCACACACGCCATATTTCCACATAAACTCTAATTTTTGGAATCTACCCCCACCCTTTTATTTGGCTTGCGTTCGGTGGATTTTGTTCATTTTTAAATGGGACCATCACGGCCCAAGACCCAACTTAGGTACCAAATTTCATTAAAATCGGACAAGCGGTTTTTGAGTTATGCGGGTTGGTCGTTACAGACAGACATACAGACAGACAGACAGACAGACAGACAGACAGACAGACAGACAGACAGACAGACAGACAGACAGACAGACAGACAGACAGACAGACAGACAGACAGACAGACAGACAGACAGACAGACAGACAGACAGACAGACAGACAGACAGACAGACAGACAGACAGACAGACAGACAGACAGACAGACAGACAGACAGACAGACAGACAGACAGACAGACAGACAGACAGACAGACAGACAGACAGACAGACAGACAGACAGACAGACAGACAGACAGACAGACAGACAGACAGACAGACAGACAGACAGACAGACAGACAGACAGACAGACAGACAGACAGACAGACAGACAGACAGACAGACAGACAGACAGCAAAACAAAAAAGTTTCAAAATCATCTGAAACGCAAAGATATATAAAAAATTTTGAAATCGGAGCAACTTTTTTTTTCTCGAAAAAATTACGATCACCATAGCTCACACTACTTATAGTAGTAGTGTGAGCTAACACACTACTTATAGTAGTAGTGTGAGCTAACACACTACTTATAGTAGTAGTGTGAGCTAAAAATAAAAATAATGTTACGGTCGAGGCGGCTCAAGTAATTGATTTTCGCCACAAGCGAAAATCAATAAAAATTATCTGGGACCTATGGTTTTTGTAATTTAACGCAAAATGTTTAAAAAGCTCCATAAATTTCAAGTATTTTATTTAAAAAAATTACATTATCATCAAAACCATGCGTCAGATTTGGACGCAAGTTATACCATTCGCTTACTCGAACCTTTTTACATAATAATCAGTCAACATTTTTATCATTTTCATAGAGCGCGCTTAACAAAGTCACCAGAAATAAAAATTCTCTTGTAGATATTATGAAATTCGCAAATGCCACATTAAACTATAGTAGTAATACTTTCATTTTAAAGAGCAGAGTAAAATTTGAAAAATACCACATGTCATTTTTAAGACAGTGTCTAATTTTAAGTTTTTAAGTTAATTCTTTGGTCTATATATTATGCAAAATGTTTGGCAAAAACTAATGTTAGGTAGTATTTTACATGACAAATGCAACGGATAAAAGTGACCTTAATATTTTTTAAAGCAATAACTTTTTAGCATGACCGGAGTGAGAGCTAAATATTTTAGCGGTAAACAGGCGCTTTTATTATATTATCTTAAAATTAAAATAAATTATTCGATAAATTATTATTAAGGTGCAGTGATAATTACACGTAGCAGTTGTAAGGGGCTGACAAAGGCAAATAATGAGTTATTAAATAAATTAAACTTAGTGTTGACTAATTTATAACAAACTTTAACTTCATATAAGGTAAAAATTTGTTAAATGGCACATGGTTTATTTTTAAATCAGTGTCCAATTTCAAGCCTCCAGGCTAATTTTTGGATAACTTTATTTAAAAAGAAATAAAAAAAAAATACTTTTTACCTTGTTATATCCTATAAAAAAATTTGATGAAAATTTTTTTTGGTAATTTTTGAGAGTGACCCAAATAAACGGATATATTTCGCAATATATTTCGCAAAATATTTAAGAAAAATTTCCCCAAACTAGTAAAAACTTTTCATTTTAAAATGTATATTGGAGAACTTATTAAATTATTTTTCCATGGGCATAGTGTGTAAAGCATACAGTATTGCAGGCATTATTTTTCATTTCTCTCACCAATATCGTAAGATGAGATTTATATACCGTCTCTCTAACTTTACAAAGGTGTTACATTGACCATGCAGTGTTCTGAAGAGTCCTTTAAGCACGAAACAGTTAACTGTCAACACTTAATAGGTGGCCATTAGATCTTGGACCCCCATGGGTGTACAGCTTTGAGCTGCCCAGGGAAAACCACAAGAGGAACAAAACCTTTCTACACCCGATTATCCACTAAATTTTTATTTTTTATTTATTCACGGGTACCAAACTTTACGTTTTAAATATATTTCGCAAAACATTTAAGAAAACTTTTCCAAACTAGTAAAGACCTTTAATTTTAAAATGTATATTGGAGAACTTGGCTATACTTTTATTTCAATTATTATATAGATTTCTCTTAGTTTCTGTCAGTCTGTCAAATCTCAGCTCTCTAGCGTTTCTGGAAGTTGGTAATGTTACTTTTACATAACTTTACATGTATAGGGAAGGGGAGTAAATTATAATTTCGGGTTTTTTATTTTTTTCCTATAGTTTTGTCATAGTTCCTATCAGTCTACAAGGCATCTTTTTAGACTATATTGTGAATCCATTTGGATACGCAGGCCTTCAGATTGGATACCTAGTAAACAGGAATTGAATACCTACTTTTGGGCCTTGGCCTTTTATAAAATATAATTCAAATATGATACCTAAAATACAGGGTGTAATTTAAATGATGAACCAATCTTTAAGAGATTGTGCGGAAGGTCCAAAGCAGACAAAAACTACAAATAACTTTTGGCCAAGTTATCGGATTTTTTAAGTTTTGAAAGTAGGGAAAAACGATGAATTTTTAAAATATTAAATTGAACAACGTTGCTTTTTCCAAGAAAATTTATATAGGTTAAGGATACAGTGTGGCCAAATAATCTTTGGAATAGGTATAAATTTCTCAATTCTTTTAAGAACTAATATTTTTATGAGCTAGTAAATTTACACAAAAGAAACTGAAACAGATTTTTGTACATGTGTCAAGGCCCCTTAAAAATAATATAAAATATTAGTTATATTATTATAATATTATATTTTAACGATTTTTGGTAATAATTTTGAGTATTTCTATTTATTTTCAAATAATTTTACCATTTAATTTTTACTCTTATTGTCATGCATAGGGGGCAATTCTTTAAAATTTAAAATAATTTGAAACAATCTGAAAAAATTTGACGCCTCAAATTTTAGCCCTAAATCATGGCAACATCGTAAATTTCAGTTTCTTGTACAGCGTCAAAAACCGAAAAATGAGGAAAAATATAATCTAAAACCTACCTTTAAACTCGATTGCTGATAATTCAATATTTTTCCGGAATTGTTGATGATGCACAGGTTCTTAAAAAATTGTATTTTTCCGGAAAAAAACAATAACAAAACCATGAGACGTTTTTCTTATTTTGTTAAAGTTGGATTCAAATAACACGAACATGACATGCAAAGCGAACCAAACCGAATGGCTAAGTACAGCCGACCACAAAATCAAACATAAATATTATTTTAACGAAATCAAATGAATTTTAGGAAAGAAAACTATTAGGGTTGATAAATTTATGAAAAAAAAAATAATTTTCGGATTTATTGCAACCCGTGGCCCAAAAAATAACCTTTGAATATATAAATATCAAACTTGTTATTATTATTATCATATAATTAAAAATAATGTTTGTCTAATATTTCTTATGATCAGGTATGAGAAGAGATAGAAAAAAAGTCTGCCAAACCCAGGTTATAAAGGTTAGGTTCAGGTCTGCTACAGGGTGACCTTAAAATCTATTATAGATTTGTTTAGAAATTGTAGTTCTCTACTTAACAATAAAAAGTTGAAAATAGCCCAAAAACTATGTATTAACGGATTATTTCAAATTTAGGTTCAGGGGGTGAGTTACAGGGTTATATCAAAAATAGCTGTACAATTTACATTGTTAAAAACAACTTTGTCAGGAGTTTTACTTAGCAAACAAGATAATATACGTTAAAAAATCATATCACTAACTTATTGTATTACCTTTAGAGCCAGCCAAGGCCAACACAAAAATAGAGGCCACGAACCTGAAAAAATCAGCTGTTCTCCGGGGGCTGATTTTTACATTGGGTCTTATGGGAGGTCAGAGGTTTTTTTATGATATTTTCAAAATGGCACTACAGATTTCGGCGAAATTTCAGTGAAATATTCTCAGACACCATCCCCATGTTCCACCAAACTTTTGTAAGGATGCAAGATGATTAAAAGGTTAAAATCTTCAAAATTTAGCATTCCTTATTTTAAATTCAAATTACCCGCCATGTACCGCATGCCAACTGTTATATTTGACATGTATTTGACTTTGGCATCTGTGTTTGTCACATTCGCTTCTGATTTAAATTTAATTTTAGTGTGAGCTAATGAAGCGGCTCTGAAAAATGAAGGACTACTATACATTTTAAAAAAATTGTTTTTTATGAATATAGTAAAAACAATCTTAAAACCGGCTTTATTTTTTAAAAAATCAAATATTCATGAACCGTCATTCCAACTTCAATATTTTAAAGACAATCAGCTGTGCCGTGACGCAACCATCAAAAAAAAATCAGCCCCGAATATGACGTCAACAAAGTGGAGGATCGTGGCCCGTCCCTTTTGATAGCCCTGAGCCAGCAAGTGAGCTACTGGGTGATATCGAAATTACTAGTGTATTTTTCTAAAAATCACATTTTTAGAAAACAATGTTGTCAAGAGCTTTCGTTATCAAAAAATGCTTAGGAACACGTTAAAAAATCATAACATTAACTGACTGTATTACCTTTAGGTCCTTGGAGTAAGGTAAAGGGTGATATCAAAATTAGTAAAACACTTTTGTAAAAATCACAATTTTAAAAATCTACTTTATCAGGAGTCTTGGTGAGCAAAAAATAGTTAGGAATAGTTAAACAAACCACACCATTCACTAACTGCGTTACATTTAGGTCCAGTAGGTAAGATACTAGTAGTAAATTTTTTTATAAATCATATTTTTAAAAATAACTTTTGGCCTCACCTTACTGTTTACAAACCAAGCACATATAAGTTAGGGTTTCTTGAGCGATCTATTAAAAGAATATTACGTTAATAACTTTTCCGCACAATTTTACTTTTTCGGTTCGGTTCATATAACCGAACCGAACCGAACTGAACCGAACCGTATCATTTTTACTTTCCTCACGATTTTTTTCCGCACGTCCAAATTGCAAGAACCTTCCCGTCCACAATCGTTTTCAAATGAAAACCCGTCCTCCTACACACAAGTTTCATTTTCAAGAAGTGTTGCTTTACCGATGCTACCAGAAGCACCGAATGAAGAATCCTGTAATGTGTTACAGCCTGTACAGACCAATATACCTTCCTCCATTCACTACAGTAGTAATTCTAGACAGCAAACTGATCAAGGCATTTCTGTAGTGGGCCAAACACCAACCAATCAAATTCCAATAAAAACGACGTTATTCAAGATGTGGCGGCATCTGATGTATCTTGAAGCATGCAACAAACAGAAACTGCACTTTCAATTTCAATATCTACCATCGTTAACATTTTCGTTATTGTTAATTAAATGTTCTTTACATAAAGTTTCTTTTTAATATATCATAATAAAAAAATCCTGTTTTATTATTTTTCCGTGCATAAAAAAAATCAAGTAAAAATAAAAGTTAAAAAAACGTTTGTGCAAGTGCCGTCGCGTGCGGAAAAGTACCTCTTTCCGCACTTGTTAGGTAAATAACTATTGTACAAACAATTAAAAGCCTAAGCGATACAAAAAAATATTTATGTAAAAGATATTTAAAATTTAAAGATAAAAGACCTTAAGTGGATGAAACTACTGCTTTTGTTGATTTGGAGTTTTCAGTAAAAATAGCTAAAGAAGTAAAGAAATATATCCCTTTATCAGACAACCAAATAGCTATGTAGCGGTACATGTATTATCAGAAAGAAATGCAAAATATTGAGTCGCGTCACTTTGGAAGAAGTCTATATACAAGTAATTAAATAAAACTAAGAACGACGTACGGGACAAAAATATTTGTGTGCAGGTTGTTGTTTGTCAATGTAAATAAATGTAATATTTATTATGTGTATTTGTACATTTTTATATTGAGCAAGCTTAATAATTATAAGGATTTGATATGGCTCGGTTTGGTTATGTTAAATAGATAACTTGGGTGTCAAATTGTTGCCCAAAAAACATGCAAATTTGTAAAATAATAACGAAGACAGTTTTTTCCTGTAAATAAATGTGCAGATTTTTATATTTATCGTGTATGTTTGTAAATGTTTACATTAGGCAAGCCTAGTGAAGGCTTTCGTTTTGTCACATTAAATATATATTTTAGCGCCAAGATTCTAAAATATCTTGTAAATTTGTTAATTAACAAATCAAACAAATGTAAAATATTTGTAAAAAAATTTTGGTTTACTATTTGTATTTGTTAATTTTTATATTGACCAACTGGTTCGGTTTGATTCTATTAATTGTATATTTGGATGAAAAATTTTTGTCAAATAAGCATGTAAATTTGTGAATTAACAACGAAGGCAGGCAGGTTTTTCTGTAAATAATTATTGTAGATTTTTATATTGACAAACCTTATTTATATGGGTTTGGTGGTTCGGTTTGGTTATACTTGATATGTATTATAAAGCCATGATTTTTTCAAACTAACTTGTGAATTTGTAAAAGAACAACGGACCAAGATGTTGTTACGTAAATAAATGTAGGGATTTTTGGATTTCTTATGTGTATTTGTAAACTTTTATTTTGACCAAGGTTAGTTAGGGGCTTAGGTTGATTTGGTTATATTAACTAATAAGTTTTAATATCAAAATTTTATCATATTAACTTGTAAATTTTTCAAATAAATAGTAAAAGTTTTTCACGTAAATATATGTGAATATTTTTGGATTTATTTATTCATTTCACCCTGTAGCTCACCTCCCTTGTTTTTTAAAAACGTGATTTTTCAAAATCTTTACTGCTATTTAGATATCACCCTGCAGCTTACCTACTGGAAGTAAATGAAATTTAGTAAGTGGTATGATTGCTTAACGTGTTCCTTACTATTTTTTGCTAACAAACGCTCCTGACAACGTTGTTTTTTAAAAACGTGATTTTTACGAAATTTTATTACTAATTTCGATATCACCCTGTACCCCACTTCCTGGACCTAACGGTGATACAGTCAGTTAATGGTATGATTGTTTAACGTATTCCTAACTATACTTTGCTAACAAAAGCTCCGACCTTGCTTTTTAAAAATGTGATTTTTAGAAAATTTACACACACTAATAATTTCTATATCACCATGTAGCTCAATTCCTGGACCTGAAGGTGATAAAATCTGATAATGGTATGATTGTGTAACGTGTTTCAAATAATTTTTTGCTAACGAAAGCTCTTGAAAACATTGTTTTTTAGAAAATTACGCTTCTAATTTCGATATCACCCTGTAGGTCTCTCACGTCCTGGATCTAAAAATAATACAAAAAGTTCATGATACATTTTTTAATGTATTTCTTACTCTAATTTGCTAACTAAAACTCCTGACAGAGTTGTTTTTTAAAAATGTGATTTTTATTAAGATTTACTACTATTTTCCATATCACCCTGTAACTCACCTCCTGGACCAAAATTTGATCTAATCCGTAAATAGTAGTTTTTTGAGGCTATTTTTAACTTTTTATTGCTAAGTAGAAAATTAGAATTTTTTAACAAATCTATAATATTAAGCACACAAGAAATTTTACATAATTATACAAACATTATTTTTAATTATACGAATTTATAGAAAGTTTGAAATTTATGTTTTAAAGGTTTGTTTCTTGGGTCCGGTTCATTTTATTCATATTTTGAAATCTATTTTCAGGTCGGCTGTACACAGTTGTCTGCCTATATGTGCAGCTCCCTCTAGGAAGCGTATCGCAAACTTAAGTTTTTCTTCCACAATGTGACCACGTGGTCGTGGCACCCCTGAAAAATTCCGCCTTCGACTTATTTTCGTCAGGTGGCGACTGTAGGAACTATTCTTAGGGTCACTGCATCCTGAAAGCCTGGGGTCTCCCAACGAGCGGATAGTTCACAACTTGCATTCCATTTGCTATTGGTTGACATAGTCAGGCGGGATTTTTAAAATTAAAACTCTCCTGTCCTCGTTTTGGGAGGTTGAAATCGGTGTTAAACCAAACTGAAACAAAACCTAACCGTGGTCAATTGATGGGAAACGTATCCTAACCGGGGCGTGTCTGGACAGGTTAGGATACGTTGTCGAATAATTTATCAGGGTAGAATAGGGAAGCTAATTAAAAAAAAATAATATGTTTTTAAAAAACAATAAAAAAAAACTCATCGGCATATGCATAGATTTAGTTAAATTCAATAGGTATGTACTGCACAAACCACTACACTTTTTAGTCACTTACAACTAGTATATATTCGTATTTTACGCCGAAAGCTGTAAACATAAAGTTTGTTAAATGCTTGACTGGTGGCACCATCTCTTAATATAATATAATAATAATCTTAAACGGCAACGTTCAACATCAAAAAGTCAGCTGACTATTTCGACCAATAGCAAACGGAATGCAAGTTGTGAACTAGCCGCTCATGTCTCCCAGGGGTAGCGACACACCTCATTTACGAAAAACGCACACTGTCAGGAGCGTAGCTTTTTTTATGTTTAAAAAAATTAAATGGTTTACAAATGTTACGTAAAGAACTGTCCGTCACATCCGGTATATAAATTTTACTATCCAAATAAACAAACCTAAAAAAACTAAGTTTTTTATGATTTCAAATTTATTAGGACCCTGTATTAGGACCCACACAGCGAAGGAAACCAAAAATATAGTTTGCATGTTTTATATATATTCTAAAATATAGAAAACTATTATGTTGGGTTTTGTATCATTTAATAAATTTTTTATGCTCTCTACGGATTAAAGGTGTACGTTTAATCCCTATTTTCATGAGCTAAGGTAGTATTTCTTGTCCCCAGTGATTGAAAGTAATTTCTGTAAAACCATAAAGACAAAATATAGGTTTTTGGATTATTTTATTTTATCATAATACAAAAAACAAAAAGGAATATATACACGATACCGATTATTTTGTTCCAGCTTGCCGTAAGCTTACTGTACTTTGCCGATGACTTGGTTCGTTTTGATCGTTATTGTGTCCTTAGGCATAGAATATTGCTTCCATATAAACGAAGCATTTAACTTTCTAGACTTCTCCAGGCTGTAAACCAGGAAACTGTGAAATTTTCGAAATTCTGTTTATTGCATCATTTCCATGCCCATCTCAAAGTAAGAATATGCTTTATTTTCCATCTTCGAGAAATGTAATTCGAACTTTTTCTCGACTAAACTTAATTAGCTTGTTATGAAATAAATAATATTTTTCCACATTGTTTGTTATAAGGTCACTCATCGTCAAGCAAGCTTTACCTTGCTTGACGATAAGTGATCTTAGTTTGTTAGCATCTGACTGACTTTTGTTTAATGTAATGCTATGACAACTATCACTGCCCACTGTTTTTTATATACTTGACATGCTAAAACTACAGTACGGTAAGTGGTTTAATACCTATTTATTTAGTATATAAAAATAAACCTTGGCATTAAAGTTCCTTTTAGTCACTTAGCAAATTATAGCCCTTCTTCCGGTCAAGCATGAAAATTCCCGGCGTGGTATTAAAAGTAAACACTGCACGCCCCAGGTTTATAATATACCTACTATTATTTTTATTATTGTTCAAATAAAAGCGGGCGGCGAAGAAAAGGTCGACAATACAAAAAGTCGAAAATACAAAAGTTCGAAAGTACAAAAGGTCGAAAATACAAAAGATTGAAAAACAAAAGGTTCAAACAAAGATCGAAAGTAGCTACACTGTAATGATTGCAAAACAAAATAGAATTAAGAGACACACAGGCACACACACACACTCATAGAAAAGTTTTTCAAAAACAACATCCAATAAAAACTCAAGGTAGCAACACGACGGGTCGCAGAACTTTGTTCGAAAACATTTTCTTCGAACGGAAATTTTTATGAAAACAATTTCTTCTAATGGAAATTTGTTCGAAAACATTTTTTTTAAACGGAAATTTATTCGAACACCATTTCTTTGAACGGAAATTTGTTCGTAAGTAATAGTTGTTCAAAAACATTTTCTTCGAATAGAAATCATTTTCTTCGAAAGCAAGTTTTTCGATAAAAGACGCTCTAGACCTGGATTTCCAAACCTAACACAATTCATATAGTTTGACTACGGCAAGGTCTTTTTAACATATTTTTTCAAAAAAACCCTGATTTCTTTCCTGAGATCGTAAACATTCTGAAAATTTGTCTACTTTCCTCCTTTTGGAAGGTCGAAATTGGTATTTTCCTAAACTTTGTCAATTGATCGCACACGTATCCGAACCGGAACAGATACCTCCTGATGTGCTCAATTAAGAAAGGTTAGAGTAACACCGATTTCCACCTTCCAAAATGAGGACCGGAAAGCTAATTTAGGGAAATCATTTTTCGACAATAGGTCTCGGTTGGTTCGGTTTGGTTTCACACCCTCTAGGATCCCGAGAAAGAAGTCAGGGAAGTTTTTGTTTCCAAAAATTGTTAGAAAAAAACCCCATTAGTCGAACTATATGAGTTGTGTTAAGTTTGGCAAGCCAGGTCAAATATTTTTTTTTCGAAAAATTTGTTTTCGAAAAAATGTTTTTGAACAAATTTTCATTAAAAAAAAATATTTTCGAACAAATTTCCGTTCAAAGAAAATGTTTTCGAACACATTTCTGTTCGAAGAAAATGATTTCGAAAAATTTCTGTTTGAAGAAAACGTTTTCGAACAATCTTTTGTTCGAAGAATATGTTTCAGAACAATTTTTGGTTTGAAGAAAATGATTTTCGAAGTTTATGCTTTCGAACAATAATATTAAGATATTTATATGAAATGTACTATAAAATTATAAATAATTAAGCCGAACCTTACGAAAACTCGAACTGTATTTGGGCATTTTTTGTCTTTTGATAAAATGTAAAATTCGGAATAAAAAGGTACTAAAAAAAACCACAATACCAAAAACACCCAAAAAAATGGGAAAAACCTTGGAAAATAAATTAAACAGTGCTAAAAATTGCGTATAAACATCGTGATAAAAGTTTTATTTTATCCCTTGATATATTATATACTATTAATAAACTTAACATTGAAATGTATTTCTGTCTTGTTTGTCTATTTATTACGTATTATTTTTATACAAAAACAGATATAATATTTAAAAGAAAATGATTTTTAACAATAATACCTACAATAAATGTTCATAACGCAAAAACGCAAGGAACATATTTTAGCTCACACTACACTATAGTAGTGTGAGCTATAGTGATCCTAATTTTTTCGAGAAAAAAAAAGTTGCTCCGATTTCAAAAATTTTTATATATCTTTGCGTTTCAGATGATTTTGAAACTTTTTTGTTGCGCCGTCTGTCTGTCTGTCTGTCTGTCTGTCTGTCTGTCTGTCTGTCTGTCTGTCTGTATGTCTGTCTGTAACGACCAACGCGCATAACTCAAAAACCGCTTGCCCGATTTTAATGAAATTTGGTACCTACGCTGGGTTTTGGGTCGAGATGGTCCCATTTAAAAATGAACAAAATCCACCGAACACAAGCCAAATAAAAGGGTGGGGGTATATATCAAAAATTAGAGTTTATGTAAAAATATGGCGTGTGTGATATCAAACGAAAGGTAATTGCGTCTGGAGTTAAATAAAATACATTTTACTTTTAAAAAAAGGGTGGGGGTAAATTTAAAAAATTAGTGTTTATGTGGAAATATGGCGTGTGTGATATCAAACGAAAGGTAATTGAGTCTGGAGTTAAACAAAATACATTTAAGTTTTAAAAAAAAAGGTGGGGGTAGATTTGAAAAATTAAAGTTTAAGTCAAAACATGGCTTGTGTGGTATCAAACGAAAGGTAATTGGGTCTGGAGTTCAATAAAATATATCTCAGTTTTTAGTTATATATTAACTCACACGTACACAATAATTATAGTACCTAGTGTGAGCTTAGGTGCCCATAGATTGGCAGACTATTTTATTTCTTAAGCTGTATAAAAACGAGTTCTTTTTAAGTTTTATTAAAACATTTTTCTTTTCTCAGACTGTATAAAAATGAGTATTTTACACGAACGTCTATGGAATTTTGAGTACGGTTTTGACACTCGTGTCGCTACCCCTGGGCGACGCTAGGCTTCCAGGATGCAGTGACCCTAGTATTTCTAATTACCCTATCTAAAACCTTATGGGCGCAGCCTTCGTGTTAGTTTACGACAGAGACAATTTATTATTTTCTCTCTGGTTTACGAAGGCTGTGTCATGGGCCGTCACTGAAGAACAGCAGTTTCTATATGGGAGGACCCCCCAGAATAAAAAACTATATACGTGCCTAGCTTTGATAACGAAAGTAAAAAAATAATCACCACTTTAATAATTTGACCAGGATCCTCACTTAGTCAGATTTTTCTGGCAGATTTTAAAGAAATAATTTGACATTCCCTTAAAAATCCGTTTAAATATAACGGTGGCAACAGCGTAGAGCTAATTTTGTAGCGACCCTTCCACGACATGCAGTTAGTCCCTCTTTGTTAATTTTACCGTGAAAAACAAAGAAAGAAAGTAAACTTAGCTGACCTCATAAAGAAAACGAATAGGACTCATAAATTTGAAAGAAATGTGACGAAATGTGACGAAATCTGACATTTCAGTTTGTGTGGATAATGGTCTTCTGCTTTGAATTTATTTACAATTTTTAAATTAAAATTTTTCAACAAATTACGGGTTCTTAATAAAAAACAAATATTATATCGTGAAGCTACAGCTATCAAAAAGTGGGAAATGGCCTTTTAGGTAAGTTTTTAAGTTTAAAAATTGCCTTTTAAACGAGAAATCTTAAGCGCCAGATTATGTCACATTTTTGCAAATTTCGGCAGATTTTTTGAAATGTAAAGAATTGCCCCCATAATTTCAGATATTGTCGATTTTCTGTAATGATTTTTAAGGAAGTTATAACAAGAAATAAAATAATAGCTGTTAAATTTGACACCCTTTATCTAAAGAGCAAAAAAAATGATGCAAAATATAATAAGAAAAAATCTTTCTTTTGATCTTTTCTACCACCTATTAAAGTTTGCTATTATTACACCCTGATATTATGTTAAATGTTCGTATGTTATGGTAAGAATTTTAAGATATTTGAAAGCATCAATTTGGTCTGAAAAAAAAAACAATTTATAAAAGTGAGCGCTTTTCAAATATACCTGGTGGGCAAAAAAACCCGACAAAATGTTTTTCGGTATAACTTTCCAACTATAACACCAATTTTACCAAAGCAAAGAGCAGTTGGCAGGAATTGATTGATCGGATTTTTGTGTAAAAGTATATTTTTGTCCACCATCTTGACCCTTGAAAGAGGCTTGTTTATTCTTATGTTGGAAATGTGTGGAAATTTTGGAATTTTTTTTTTGTAGAAAAGCTCTATTTTTGTTAAGCACAACGATATATGAATCGTTATAAACGATTTCAGTCCCTAAATATTGATTTTTGCTTTAACTATATTGTTTTACAGGTTGTAACGATTGTCTTCTAAATCCTGTCTTCCTCATAAATAAATTTTTGCCGAACCGATTTTAATAAAATATAAAGTGGAACAGATTGATTGCTTTTAAAAGATCACTATTAAAATTTGCCGTCATTGTAAAATCCAAAATGGCGGACATAAAAACTTAACTTTTTAAAAAGGCTGTTTATTCTTATATTTTTTGAAAATTTTTTGATTTTTTTCGCAAAAGTTTTACAGATTATGCGATTGCCGTGCCATTTCTATGTGCATTCACTTCCTCATAAATTCATTATTACTAAACTGACAATAAAATAAAAAGTATCATGGTGAAATTCTCCGCCAACTCTAAATATAATATGGCTTACTAAATCGAATTTGACCCTCCATAAAGGATAGTTGTTTCTTATGTTACGATACATTTTTCGACCCTTTTTTGAATTTATTTATTAGATCCACCACTCACAACGAGGTACTAATCATAAAAAAATAAATCCTCGCAACATACAAAGAAGTGATCCTTTCAAGAAGGACAAATTTGACTTTTTTTCCAACATCTTGGATTTAAAATTGTCGAAAAATTTCAATAGTTTTCTTCAAAGAGCAATATTTCTTTTTTTATTATTGAAATCGATTCAGTGAGTTTATAAGTAAATTATTGCAGACAGAAGTTAAAGCAACAGTTGGAATAACAATTATTATTTAAAGAACCACGAAACGGATTTTATAGAATAAAAGATTAATGAATTTTTGAGGAAATGATACTTGATTAAGTATCAAGGAAAATATGTAATTTTTTGAGACCGCGTGTCTGTCGCATGAGCAAAGCGAGAGTTACACATTTTAGGGATGAAAAATTCACTTTTTAATAACTGTGTATTAGTTCGATATTAACTTAAATTAATACTGGTAAATTAAATTTGCAAAGCGACTTATTGACAAAAGTAACTATGTGAAGTAAATTTTATTAACACAAATTTATGAACCAATAATAATTCTCCAAATTCTTGGTTTGAAACTTGTAGACAATGATTTTGTTTCCAATCCCCCAAATGTTATTGTACGATATCAATAGAAATACTGTTAAACATATTTATAAATAATTAAACACAAAATCTCACCGCAGCGATAATCAATGCTGCAACAGTTTTAAAAGTGTTGGATGTAAAAAATTTGCGAAGCAAATATGTTAATGAACTAATTTGCAAAGCAAATTTTTCTCAACACAAATTTGCGAAGCAAATTTTTTTCAACACAAATTTGCCATCGGATCTAAGACGCTATGCGAAATTTGAAGTCAATCGGATGTTTGAAGTTCTTCAAAAATGAGTTGCAAGATTTGATTACATACATACATACATACAGGTGAAGTTAAATAAAAGCTTGTAAAAACATAGTCACTTCGTTACAATATATATATATATATATATATATATATATATATATATATATATATATATATATATATATATATATATATATATATATATATAGATATATAAAAATAGGCTACACAAATTTTGGCTGGCCCAACGTGTGGCTTCGAAAAACTGAGTTGAAGTTTCCTTTTTATTTTTTGAAGTTTTCACAATTTTTTTATAAAAAGTTCTTGTGAGAAAGTGAACACAGTTTAAATGTTCTCTAGAGGCTTATACGATGAACCTTAGACAGCTACTTTTCTAACTTGCTTGCAAAACTCAGTTTATTTCACAGAGACTAAGTGACCTAGTATTTGTAGTGACACCAAGAAGAATGATATTTTTTGCAAAAAAAAACTGAAAAATAGGTAGTTTTTTAAACATCAACTTTACTAAAAATCTACACAGTCAAACTCTTGACAGTTTTTTTTAATTTTTTTTGTTTATGTGCAAAAGTAGGTAATAATTTTCTTTATTACATAAAAACAAATTTCATAGTTGGAATTAAAAGAGTCACATAGGTCAATAAAAAGCTTAGCTACCAGCTGTATTTTTTCTACAAAGTGGACTCTTTTTTATGGACTATCGTAAGATTTTTATTTCAGGTCAACATATTTTTATACAGGGTGTGAATATATTACTGTACCTTAATACTGATATTTGTAAATACCTAACTACCTTTTGACTTTGCTCTTTTGTCAAGAATTGATAGTACTTCTTAGACAGTATATACAGGGTGAGTTAGTTCATTAAGTTTTCATGCCAACAAAATTTTGAATTTGTTTATCTTATGTTGGTGAGATTTTTTTTTGTTAATGCTAGTATCTACTTATAGACTGCTATAATACCAGACCATAGAATTTGCATAGTTATATTTGTACTGAGTGTACCAAATTATAAGTTCTTTTGTTTTACCTTTGTTAAAGAATGAATATTGAGAAGTTTTTTTTTAAATTCTAGTAAGGACTTAAATAGTATCTTTTTTAGCTCACACATATACTATACTATAGTAGTGTGAGCTATGGTGATCCTAATTTTTTCGAGAAAAAAAAAGTTGCTCCGATTTCAAAAATTTTTATATATCTTTGCGTTTCAGATGATTTTGAAACTTTTTTGTTGCGCCGTCTGTCTGTCTGTCTGTCTGTCTGTCTGTATGTCTATCTGTGTGTCTGTATGTCTGTCTGTAACGACCAACGCGCATAACTCAAAAACCGCTTGCCCGATTTTAATGAAATTTGGTACCCAGGCTGGGTTTTGGGTCGAGATGGTCCCATTTAAAAATGAACAAAATCCACCGAACACAAGCCAAATAAAAGGGTGGGGGTAGATTTCAAAAATTGGAGTTTATGAAAAAATATGGCGTGTGTGATATCAAACGAAAGGTAATTGAGTCTGGAGTTAAACAAAATACATTTTAGTTTATTTAAAAAAAAAGGGGGGGGGGGGTAAATTTCAAAAATTAGTGTTTAAGTGGAAATATGGCGTGTGTGATATCAAACGAAAGGTAATTGAGTCTGGAGTTAAACAAGATACATTTTAGTTTAAAAAAAAGGGTGGGGGTAAATTTGAAAAATTAGAGTTTAAGTCAAAACATGGCTTGTGTGGTATCAAACGAAAGGTAATTGAGTCTGGAGTTCAATAAAACATACTTCAGTTTTTAGTTATATTAGCTTTCACGTATACACTATAACTATAGTACCCAGTGTGAGCTTAGGTGCCCATAGATTGGCAGAGTATTTTTGTAATAGCTAGTTTTAGCTGTACACTATCTACAGGGTGTTCCTAAAATTAGCTGCCACTGGTAGAGTAACATATTTTTTTTTAATTGTGAACCTTTTTGAGAGTTAGTGGATTAAAACTTAGTATTTTTTTTGGGGTGATCACATACAGGGTGATTTTTTTAAAAGATTTTTTAAATTTAAATCTTGATTCAAGATGTCATATGAACCTCCTGGTTATACAGTTAGTCATCTTTTACTGACAGAGCTTGACTATGAGCTCAACATTCGTGGCATTTTACAGATAAGGACAAGGATGATAAAAGAAAAATTTTAAGTCAATTATTTAAAAAAGAACGCGAAAGGAGGAAGTCTTTAGTTGACTTAGAAACTTATCTAGTTGATTATGAAGATGAAAAAGAAGGAGTTTTGTCTACCTTGTCATCTGTCAAGGGTGTCATTAGTGATTTTCAGGGAACTGAAAAAGATTCTGTGTTTCTTAGATGTAGGTCGAGACTTGCTCATATTGTTTCTTGTATAAATCGAATACCTGTTCCTATTGATGAAACACAGGAGGAAGTTCAAAAATATATTAATGAATACACAGCTACAGCTATAAAGTATGAAGCTGAGTTGTATGATCGCTTGGAAGGAAGCAAGAATTTATTTTTCGAACCTTTAGCATCCTCAAGTTGTAGTCATCAAATTTTACCTGCTCAAGTTATAAATGTTATTCCTCCGTCAGTTGTTCTTACAAACCACCCTTATCTACTTGGAATGTTTATTTTGATGGTAAGAAAAAACAAGTCTTTGGTTTTATTCAAAAAGTAAATCAATTAGTTTAGGCGCGTAAGGTCACTGAGGAGGAATTATTTGAACCTAGTTTTGAATTTTTTGTTGGCGATGGTTAAGAGTGGTACTTTTCAATTCTAGGTCAAGTTCATAGTTGGCAACAGCTGATAGATGATAGATAGATAGATTGAAAAAAGACTTGGTCAGACTTTTGATGATGATGTTTGGGATAAAATAAAAAGTCGAAGTCAAGGGAAAGGTGAATCAATAATAATTTGTATCTTTAAACAATCTATTTAAACAACTTTCTACTCCACCATCTGAACTAACAAAAATCAAGTATATTACAGGAAATATTTGTAAAGACTATCTTCCTCATTTGGCTTTAAGTGATATTACCACTGTAGAACAGTTATCTGAGTCTTGTAGAAAACTTGAAGTTGTTTTTAAGTCCATGAATTTTAGAAGAGAATCTTCTTAAGTTTCTTGTCATTTGAATCTTCAGATAGAAGAGATTTTTCAAGGAAACCACAAAAAAGTTTTAACTCTAGAAATTTTTCAAACCAAATAAAATCTAAAAGTGATGGTCATTCTCTCGTAAGTCTGAAGAGAGGCCAACTAATAGTAAGCAACCTTTGATTTCTTCCGCTTGTACTACTACTCCCAAAGTTTGTTTTAATTGTGGATTACCTAATCACCACCATATACTCTCAAAAGAACCATTTTTTGTTTTAAACGTGGAGAGAAGGGTGTAAGGGTTTCTCCCTGTAGTAAGTGCTCAAAAAAACTAAAAAAGGAATGCATCTGCTTGTGGTAGAGATTCTAACCTCGTTTCTAGTTCGATATCCACCATTTCTACTAAAACCTAGGGAGAAAAGGGTATTAAACTATTAAAACAACTTAAATGTAAAGTTAGTCCATCTTTGGGTGAAAATATCTGTACTGCTGGTGGTACAAGAGTTAAAGTGCCAGGCACTATTGATCTACCTATCACAGTTAATAATGATTGTAAGGTTGTTAAAGTTTTTTATGTACCCCCACTTACACATTCTTTCCTTTTTGGTACTAATTTTGCTCATGCTTTTGCTTTGATTATAGATTTTTCTAAAAATACCTGGTATATTCATTCAAATAATACTTATCTACCTACCTTATGGTCTTGGTACAACTAATGGTATTAGTATGTCTTTAGATACTGGTGATGCGCAGCCTATTAGAAAACGACCCTACCTTATGTCACCATACCTCTCTAAAATTTTGAACGATAATTTGATTCAATGTTGGAATTAGGAGTGATTGAGGAATCTTCTAGTCCTTGGTCATCACCTGTTCTTCTTGTGAAGAAAACAAATGGAGAATACCGGTTCTGCTTCGATAGGCGTGGCTTGAACTCCGTTTTAAAGCACGACGCTTATTCACTTCCTAGAGTCGATAGAATCTTGTCTAACCTTTGTAATGCTAAATTTATCTCTTCAATTGATCTCAGAAAGGCGTTCTGGCAAATACCTCTTGCAGATAAGGAATCAATGGAAAAAACGGCATTCTCAGTTATTGGCAGCGGCCATTTTTATTTCAAAGTTGTTCCGTTCAGTTTCTGCAACTCTGCACAGATTTAACAACGTTTAGTTGACAAGATATTTGGTTCTAAATTTGAACCAAACGTCTTTACCTACATTGACGACATTATTTGCGTTTCTAGAACGTTGGATGAGCATATTAAGCTCCTTACGACTGTAAAAAATAAACTTAAAGAGGCACATCTTACTGTGAACATTGAGAAATGCAAATTCTTTCAAGAAAAGCTTTTGTACCTCGGATTCCAAGTCGGAAATAATTCCCTCGCTACCGACCCAGCTAAAGTTAAAGCTATGGTCAATTATGCACGTCCTACCAACATCACTGAAGTTAGGAGATTCGTTGCTATGTGTTCTTGGTATCGGAGATTTATTCAGAATTTTTCAGCTCTCGTTAGTTCGATAAATGATCTTTTATAGGATACGAAAAGTAAGAAACAACCCATAGAATGGAATGCTGAGGCAGAAACAGCTTTTAAGAAAATAAAACAATTCTTAGTCTCTGCTCCTATACTTTCGCAACCTGATTATGAGAAACTTTTTACTATGCAGTCAGATGCTTCTGACAGAGGTTTGGATGGCGTGTTGGCACAAGTTTTAGATGGAACTCAGAAAGTTATAGCTTTTTGTTCACGTGGTCTGTTTAGGACCGAAAAAAGTTACAGTGTTACTGAAAGAGAAATTCTAAGTTTAAGTTTTGTTTAGAACGTTTTCGTCCCTATGTTGATGGAACAAAGTTTACGGTTATTACTGACCATTACTCGCTCTTATGGCTGAATAATCTAAAGAACCCAACTGGCAAGTTCGCAAGGTGGTCTATTAGATTACTTTTAATTTAGTTCACCGTAAGGGAATTCATAATGTTGTTCCTGACACTTTAAGTCGTATTCCTTTTCCAGAGGATTCCAAAAATATTTCTACTGATCTTATTCTCTCAGATGATGATGAATTTTCAATACCAATGCAAGTTTCCCAGATTTCTATTCTTGATTTTGATCAAAACTCTCTTGACAATTTGAAACAATAGTACTTTCAGCCACGTGAGTGAGTACTAGGTATTTATAAACCAACAATCTCACTGTCCCTTAAAACAGGGTCAGTGGATGTTCGGGTTCAATTCTCTTACGAGACCGCCTTTATGACTTGGTTTGGGCTATGTGGGGATGCGTAGTGAAACACCAACATTAGAGTACAAAAAGTTTAATTAATCATGTTCTTGGTTCTACGTTTACATCTGTTGGATCTTAACCTAATTTTACTTGGTTAGTTAAGGGTCACTTATGAGGTAGATATTTTAAATAGAATTAGAATTATACCAATTTTTCCTTTATAATACTGAGATTGGAGTTATTCCCTTATGTTTTTAAGTTAGGTTAGGATTATCCTTTTATGTTTCTTCAGATAGTTTATTCCATTTTTAAGTTAATTTAGGATTTAGTCGCTTTGTTTCTGTTTAAAAAAAGAGAAGAAAACTAAACTGTTGTAAAATTTTCAAGAGGTTATATCACAGAAAGAAAAGTGTGATACCACTTTTTAGAATGTTTTATTTTTATGCTTCTTTATTTTTCTTTTTCCCACTTAGCTGCTTTTACTAAGCCAATGCTGAGATGGCAATCCACAGGCACTGGAGGATTCCACCGCTACCCAACCTTGGTCGCTCTACTCTGGTACTCGCCAACAGCTCCACAGTAACAGGAACTAGCTACAGGCAACAACCAGAAGAAGACAGAAAGACGAAAACAAAGAAGAATAACCTAAACAAAATAACATGGTTTTAGGCCAAGAACTGGACTACAACTTAAAAATAATTTTAAAACTGGTTGCAGCCAAAATTCATAGACATTTATTGTCCTGAAATGAGTACTACTCAATTTTGCAGCAGATACTCATGTAAGAGAAAAAAGTAATCTGAAACTTAAAATTAACAGACACACATATCACTGAAATAGGTACCACTTAATATTGCAACAGGTACCTAATCTGCACCTGAAAATGAATCAGTACATGTTACATTCAAAAAAGTACAATTTAATCAGTATAAAATAATCTGTAACTAATTTTTAAATAAAAAAGGGGATAATGCAGTAAGAGTTCCATCTCTATGCCAGTGATCTCTAAGCTTTGACCTGTTTTTGGCCACCGAGAACCATCCGGGGCCTACAACGGGGCTCTTTAAAATTATAAAACAAAAATATTTACAAAAAGAACACAATGTCTAGCAAGAAGTGTTACCTAACCTAAATGTAGACTCACTTCAAAGGTCATGAGGGTCTCTGCTTCCAAAATGAGGTAATCCAATGTACGGGTAACGTTCAAGTCTGAAAACAATGGAGAAAATTCAATAAATGCCGGTGGGAAATGGTATAGGAAGCCAGAAAAATGGGGAATTACTGTTTCAGCACAATTTTATCACAAAACAGAAACGTAATTACCTTAAAGACAGCACGGCTTGGATCAGCTTTGCATGAAATCCGCACAGCGGAGCTCGGTCCGCAACTGTTCCAACCAACACGGCTTCCAGGAACACTGTACAGGCCAAACCACAGGCTCTCTCATGTAGAATCCGACAAAGGCGTCTTTCTTGAGGACACGAAAGGAGCCTTTAAAGCAGTCACCAAACGCACACGTCTTGCTTCTTCAAATTCTCACAAGCAAAAAAAAAACGTTCCGCTCCAAAAATTGACAGAAAAATTGACAGGGACGCGCCAATGTTACCAATCACAACGAACAACCTATGTTCCTCTCTCTCAGTCTCATGTCATTTCAAGCGGCCTCTCTCTCTATGGCGAGACGCAGCTTTCACTAAGGAAGATGCAAGAATATGGCCCCACCAGGATAACGCAAACGAATGGCCATTTATTTTTCGTTGGACAAGGAATTAACCTAGCGATTAAGCGCTAACGGTGCATACGAGGGTTAGTCTGTCACTTGTTCTGTGTCATGGTCGATGTCAAATAAATGTCAAAACAAATATTAATATATTGGCCCCCTTTTACCAAAATAGTGATAACTCGGTAAACAGTGCGACTCAAAAAGGGCTAGCATCCCAATCAAGCGGTCGTGTAAAGTTCTACAATGAAAGATGTGAAACAACGACACTAGGGTCCGAGATGAACTACACGGCCTGACAAGAATATGACACAAGACAGAAGACACAACTCTAAAGGTAGGAAAGTAGCATAAACTGATCTTAAATTTAGCAGGAATTTATTCCCAAAAAGCTTTATGATATTTTGAATATTATGACCCATCAATCTGCACCCAAGTACAGCAATTTTGTGACACTGTGATTCCAAATGCATCCACGTAACCGAGCCAAATATAAGCTCACCCTGTCTCAGGACAATTACAGTGTATCACACATTACTTGAAAAGCCGGAAAGTAGAAAGTAACATATTCCCTTTTGTCTTTTAGTTACAAAGAAGGAGTACCAGGGTACGAGTTAATTAAACTAAGCCTCGCAGTAATTTCATCAGCACTTCTTTAGCATCCACCAAGGTACAATCCCAGTATTAGCTATCTATAAGACTATTGGTAGTAATTTTGATTTGGATACATATGCCTTATTGTAAGTTTTAATTTTTAATATATAACAGTTGTTTCTTTACTCCGCAGATATTATTTACCAGCAGTAGAGCTAAAGTAGGAAAGTAAAAATATGGTTATCTCTCTCCTAGATACAGAAAGGTGAAAGTAGTTGAACGCGGTGATTTGAGTAAAACAACTGTTACTTTATAATTTATTTGTACGGGAATTCTGGACCGTTACACTCCCCCCTTCCTCCGTCAGAGGTGAACACCGACTAAAAACTGACATCAATCGACTAGTGGCACCAGTTTGAGAAAATAAACATCCCGAACTTGGACACCTCGTAAATTTAAGCATCACCTTGCTGAAAGAGAAAACAGGACGCACACAACCTAATCTACGCCACAACCAAGTACAGGTCCATGTGGCAAACAAGTCCCATCGGACTTAAGTATATTAAACCTAAACCTAACTTACAAACTAGTTACGCACAGGATTGCGAGCAACCCCTGTTGCTAGCAACACTACCTAGTGGAGCAAGCGCTACCACTAATAAATAATCAAAACCTAATTTTGACAGGTTAATCCGAAATTTGCCACTGTCACCAATCAAGCATCGCTACACTTTCGGGCGACCTACTCGAATACCAGTAGCCGGGACCCCTACTCCAGTGAAATCCACCCTGAGAGAAAAATAAAGTATCCAGGCCTTGATGATCAGCCGGATATGGCACCTGAAAAGTTTAGATCCGAAAATCACCTAAGCTTCAGTTCAAACAAAATAAGCGCCCACCACTAACCCGGTTTAGTAATTGCCTGGAAAGGATGTTAAGTCAAGCGCAACTACCGCCAAAGTGGATCTACTTTGAGGGCAATGTGTACACTCACTCTACTAATCTTGGTCAATTTCCTCGTCGTCATCCGCAACGACGGCTGGCTTCAGGTCCTGCACGTGCCAATTTCCGATGCAAACCCTGCCATCCAGTTCCTCCAGCTGATAAGTTACAGTACCCAGCTTTTTCTTAACTCGGAACGGACCGATATACTTAGGACAAAATTTGGCGTTTACATAGTTTAAGGCATCCGACTGAACCTTATTTCGTCTCCACACAAGATCCCCAGGAAAATAAGATACATCCCTGTGTCGTAGATTGTATCGGACACGGTTCTTGTCTGCTGACCTTTTCATATTGGTCTTAACGGCTTGATATAAATTTCTGAAACCTTCCAGCCTCTTCTCAATTGCTGGTCGAGGTCCTCTATCAATATGGTACGCATATTCTCGACCATCGGAAATGTATTCTCTACCAAAGTTGATGAAATACGGTGTAAAACCTGTGGCTTCGCTCTTTGACGTTCTGATTGCACATGGTAGAGCAGACAAATTATCATCCCAGCGCTTTGATTTTCTCCCACGTACATGGATACCATCGTTTTAACGATTCTGTTCGCTCTTTCACAAGGATCTGCCTGGGGATGATATACGGCCGTATACGAAATTTTAAAGTGATACTTGTCAGCCAGGGCCTGAAATTCCTTGCTTTTTATCTAAGTGCCATTGTCGCAGATGACATATTGGGACACACCAAAGGTAACAATAATGTCCTTCTCTAAATGTTTACAAATATACTGGGCTTTTGCAGAACGAACTGGAAAGACAGCCACATACTTACTGAAATAATCACTTACGGCCAGCATATGAGTGTTACCAGTTTTGGCCGCACGTGGTAGTGGTCGTACAAAATCGAGACTAATAACTTGCCATGGCTGGGTAGGTTTGAGAGTCTTTCCCATGTGACCTGCTGGGGCCTTCTGGTCGGCTTTATATTTTGCACAAGTTTCACACCGATTTACATAACTGGTTATATCGGAGCGCATCTTTGGCCAATAGTAACCAGAACGAACATCATCATGCGCTTCATGCATGACTTTTCGACGAGCGTCCTTCGGAAGAACAATCTTCCAATAATCGGAACCTTGAGTTAACTCAGGTATAACACATTTGACATACTTGTAAATTAAGTCATTTTCCACCCGCCACTGAGGGTATTTCAGCGAATCAGCTTGGATAGAATCTTTAAGCTTTCGGTACCATGCATCTGAGGTATTGGAAAAATCATATTTTGCCTCCTCGACTATCAGAGTATCTTCATTCGGTACAGTTCGAGACAAGAAATCGGCACGACATGATCACGGCCTTTCCTGTGCACAATTCGGTAGTTGTAACCTTGAAGACGGAGAGCCCAGCGAGCTAATCTTCCAGTCGGGTCTTTTAAGTTGTTCAACCAGACTAATGAGCTGTGGTCGGTGATCACAGTGAACTCAGTCAGCTCGAGATATTGCTTTAATTTATCGGTGGCCCATACTATGGCTAAACATTCACGTTCGGTTGTAGAAAACGCTTTTTCCTGTTTAGTCAAAGACCTTGAGATATAGCAAATGACTTTCTCGCCCTCATCGAATTGTTGCGTCAAAACCGCGCCTATTCCATAAGCAGATGCATCAGTTTGAAGCGTAAACGGTTTGTAAAAGTCTAGGCAAGTCAGAATTGGCGCAGATACTAGAGCAGACTTGAGCTGGTTAAAAGCGACGTCACACTCGGAAGACCAACGAAACGCAACATTTTTCTGAGTAAGTCGAGTCAATGGAGCGACGATAGAAAAGAATTTTGGCACGAAACGAGGGTATCAACTGGCTATACCAAGGAAACTACGGAATTGTTTGACCGTTTTCGGCGCTGGAACATTCAAGATAGCGTCGACCTGGAAATGTCACACTGGAGTTCTTCCCCGGACACTATAAATCATAGAAAACGAAGAGAGTCAATACAAAAGTTACATTTCTCTTCTGAAATAGTCAACCCTGCGGCCGTCAATCGGTCGAGGACAAGTCCTAGGACTCGAATATGAGTCTGAAAATCTGGTGCGATGCAAATCACGTCGTCAAGGTACACAAAGACATAGGGCAGCAAGTCCACTTCAACGACTTCATCAATAAGACGTTGCCAACACGCAGGAGCATTATTTAGGTTAAAAGGCATTCTTTTCAATTGAAATAAGCCACGCCAGGATACTGTAAAAGCAGTGAGTTCCCTTCATGACTCTTTTACACTCACCTGCCAATAGGCTAATCGTATGTTCATGAAACTTATGTACTGTGCGTCCTTCAGACGGTCTAGAATTGAAGAAATATACGGTATCGGATAGGCGTCTTTCTTAGAAAATTTGTTCAAAAGGCGAAAATCTATGCAGAACCTGTGCTTACCGTCCGGCTTAGGCACCAGTAGGACCGGTGAGGACCACGCACTCTTGGAGGGCTCCACCACACCTAACTGTAACATTTTGTCTAGCTTCTCGCCAATTATCTTTTACTTTAAAGGAGATATTGGGTAGTATCTTTGTTTCAAGGGCTTGCTGCCCTCCTGCAGAATGATCTCATGTTCATAAACTGTTGTAAACCCCAAACCGTCCTTCATTTTTAAGAATTTCTCCCGCAAAAGACTATTAAGGTGTTCTCGTTCCTCAGATGTCAGAACTTGAACCTTACTGCCCGTACCACCAGAAGCAGTAGCACATTCAACTTGTTTAAAATTTTTTAAAAAAATCTGACGTCTATCATGACCGACCAGGTCGAGGGACTTCTCGCCATCTCCGAAATACCACTAATTCCTCTTTAAATCAGGTAAAATGTCCATACAAACGAAGAAATCCACGCCCAGAATCAACGCATGCGGAAAGTCAGGGAAGACCATAACCGGTAAGACACGAACCATAACACAAATCGGTACATCCACCACTCCTTCGATCTTAGCAGCTTGTCCATTTGCTACCACACATCTAGATCTACGATCTCTGTCCAGCTTTAGGCCTAGTTTACGAAGAACCTCCCAACCTGGACCACCAGCAATGGTCGAGCTAGCGCCTGAGTCCAATAATGCTAAGATTGGGTGACCCAGTATGGTAACCTTTAAAGAAGGTCGTTTGTCGCCCGCTGCATGAGCCAAAGCATAGACAAGAAAAGCCTGTTCCGGCCGAAGCTCGTCACCATGAAGAGGGGAGGGACAAGGGTTCGCTAGAGGGGGACTATATTCTAGCGACCCTGCTCGGCGTTTCCCGAACAGCTAGGGCAATCGCGGGTCGTAAATCCCTCTCTGGAGCAGCGAAAGTAGTTCAATGACTTCCTTCTTTCAGGGCATTGGGGGTCTACGATGACCGACTCTTCTACAGTGCCAGCAAGTGGGCTTTTCCTTATTTGTCTGTTCCTGTCGAGCAACCGAATTTTTAATCGAATTAATTGCGTGGATAGCGTTTTTATTGGTGGGACGCTTGTATACCAGATTTGGTTCCGTTAGACAAGAACTGGTGGGAGGGGAAACGAAAGATTCGGATCTTTGAATCGTTTACTCTACTTGACTTCCCAACTCAATCAGATGATCAATCGAGTCTACTTGATAAAACACCAAAGCCTTCTGCAACTGTGGCAAGAGGTTTCGACGAATGACCGCAAGTTGATCCTGCATTGGAGGTGGATCTCTCAATTTTCGGAATAAATTCTGCATGCGGGTGACGAACAGTCCAACCCGTTCACCAGTTCCTTGAGTCCTTGATACTCAAAATCTTTCCAGTCTCTGAAGGTATCCCATCTCTCTCTATACCAGTCCTGGGCATCACCAGTCAAAAAATCATCCATAGCTCCAAGCAACTGTTCTCTGGACAAGTTTCTAGACCTACGCTTGGCCTCTAGATTATCTATAAAGGAGCTTAAACTGATATGACCATCGTATTTTGGGATGTTCCATTTTTCAAATCCACAAGCCTGTCCTGGCATCTGATAGGGATAGTTAACATGATTTCCCCCTGGGAACTGTTGATGAGCTCTAGGCATCTCTGCTTGAGCCTGATGTCTCTGTGTTCGGGTTGTCTCCTTAAGAATTGGGGGTCAAAAAAAGATATATAGGTCTACCACGACTCCGTTCCGTAGGCAGGGTCTCAATAATTGGTCCATCATACCGTGAGGAAGTAGCCTCCCGAAAGGTAGATTGCAGGTCATCTCGAATTGTAGAAAATTGAGGGACATGAGGGCGAGTGAGCTGTTCAGGACGCATCGTGGAAGCTGCGGGACCCACAGGGCTATATGGAGTCGATCCAAACTGGTAGTGTGAAGGTAAGTTAAAACTCACTCTTCTTTCCACCATTGGTTCACCTCAAACACCAGTTGACGCTTGTGGTAGGTTCTGAAGTCCTGAGTACTGAGTCAACTCAAGGGCAGGGTCGGCCGGTAACCTTCGCAAAACTTCAGCAGGCTGAGGCATGTCGAACACTCTAGGACACTCACGAGGGTTAAAATTGGAAATCGGCATCCTCTGATCGTCTGGGAAGACTTGCGCCTGACTCCGGAAGTGCTTTTTGAGTGGGCGGAATGTTTCCAGAGACGACGTGTGCGGGCACAGATCTATTCAAGGGACTCGTGTGCTCATCCGTAGCTTGCGCAAGATCGCTCTGCACTAGGCGAGAGGAAGGGGAATTTTGCAGAGGGGGTTGGTTTCTGCTAGCCCCTTCAGTCTGTTGCTGAACATTGGTGGTCTCGTGCTCCTCGAAATCGAGAGTTGGCTGCACTGAGGGTTGCTCTGGGTTAGACTCCTGAGCTTCGAATCTAGGAAGTGGTTCCAAAAGATTATTCAATAAATTTCCCAAAAAGCCGTTCGCGCTGCCTTGGAGTCCTAACGTTTCAATATTAAAAACACCATCAAGCGCTCGCAACAAGCCTTCGCACAATTCATGCAGACTTTCCTTCCTTGGGGCTTCATCACCACTATCGGGTCTAATCAGATTGACTCTACCTTGAGATGGAATAGTCGAGATTGTAAGATTAAGGGAATATCTTAAGAACGCATGACTCGGGGCTTTTGTTTAAAAGGAGAAAAAAAAGAAACTAAAGTTCTTGACTTGAAGGAAAAAAAATTAAAAATTGGGAAAGGTAACCAGGATTCTTCCTCTCTCTATACCAAAAAAAATGACCTGGGGTTTTGTTGAATAAAACAGAATGAAAGAAAAAAAAACTTGGGGGTTTGGTTTCAATTTCTTTTAAAAAATTAAAAAAAAAATGATTGGGGGGTTTTGTTACAAATTTTAAAAAAAATCAAAAAAAAATTACCAGGGGGTTTTTAAATTAATTTTTTTTTGTTTAAATTCACTTGGAGATTTTATTATTTTATTAAAAAAATTGGAAAGAAAAAATTACCTGGGGATTTCGTTATACAAAAAAAGTAAAAAAAAAATAAAAACGACTGAGGGGTTTTGTTTAAAAAAAATAAAAAAAAGTGACACGGAGGTTTGTTATAAATACCAAATTTAACAAAGTGACACGGGGATTTGTTATAAAAAAAAATTAAAGAAAAAAATCACTTTGGAGTTTTGTTTAAAAAAAAATCAAAAAAATGACTGGGGATTTGTTATGAAAAAAGTAAAAGAAAAAAATAAAAATGACTTAGGGGTTTTGTTAAAAAAAAATTACAAAAATGACACGGGGGTTTCTTTAATAAAAACCAAAATTGAAAGAAGACTGACTTGGGGGTTTTGTTCAATAAAAAAAATTGAGAAAAAAAAATAAAAATGATTTTAGGGTTTTGTTGAATGAATAAAATCAATATAAAAATTGAGAGAAGAAAAATGACCTGGGTTTGAATGTTAAAAAAAATTTACTTGGGATTCGGTTCGGTTCAGAAATATTTAAAAAAAAGACGCATTGGGACTTTTTGAATTAAAGAGAAACAAAAAAAAATGTAAAAAAGTGACCTGCGGTTCTGTTGAAAAAAAATACTTGGGGGGTTTTTTTGAATTGAAAAGGACGGAAGAAAATATTTGTGAAAAACAACAACTTGGGACTTTTTGATTTGAAAAGACACAAAAAATTGAAAAAAAAGTGACCTGGGGCTTTTGAATGTTTAAAGAAAAGTTTTGAAAGAAAAAAGATGAGCTGGGCTTTTTAGTTTAAAAAGAAAGCAGAAAATTGTTTTAAAAAATAATGACCTGGGGCTTTTCATGAAAAAAAAACCTTTAATAAAACTACTTAAGAAAAAGGTGTCCCGCCATGATTAAAAAGAAATTGCACTTGAGAAGCACTTTGAACGAAGTGAAACCCCCCCTTTTCTTCCTCAAAACACCGAAAGGAAAACTGGGTAAATTGCAGGCAACCTGGACAAACCTATGGGACAAAAACTTAAGCTAAGCCAATAATTCCAAAATTGAAGTTCCACACCTAGCCACAATTTAATTTGCACTAAAAAAAAACCAAAATCCACGTTGGGTCGCCAGTGAAAGAGTTTCAGTACCAGCTAAAAGTAACACGTTTGGGCGCCAGTGAAAGATTTTCAGTACCAACTAAAAGAAAAACGTTTGGGCGCCAGTGAAACACTAGTACTTTCAGCCACGTGAGTGAGTACTAGGTATTTATAAACCAACAATCTTACTGCCCCTCAAAACAGGGTCAGTAGATGTTCGGGTTCAATTCTCTTACGAGACTGCCTTTATGACTTAGTTTGGGCTATGTGGGGATGCGTAGTGATACACCAACATTAGAGTATAAAAAGTTTAATTAATCATGTTCTTGGCTACGTTTACAACTGTTGGATCTGAACCTAATTTTACCTGGTTAGTTAAGGGTTAGTTACTTATGAGGTAGATATTTTAAATAGAATTAGAATTATACCAAGTTTTCCTTTAAAATACTGAGATTGGAGTTATTCCCTTATGTTTTTAAGTTAGGTTAGGATTATCCTTTTATGTTTCTTCAGATAGTTTATTCCATTTTTAAGTTAATTTAGGATTTAGTCGCTTTGTTTTTGTTAAAAATAAAGAGAAGAAAACAAAACTGTTGTAAAATTTTCAAGAGGTTATATCACAGAAAGAAAAGTGTGATGCCACTTTTTAGAATGTTTTGTTTTTAAGCTTCTTTATTTTTCTTTTTCCCACTTAGCTGCTTTTACTAATCCAATGCTGAAATGGCAATCCACAGGCACTGGAGGATTCCACCGCTACCCGACCTTGGTCGCTCTACTCTGGTACTCGCCAACAGCTCCACAGTAACAGGAACTAGCTCCAAGCAACAACCAGAAGAAGACAGAAAGACGAAGACAAAGAAGAAGACCCTAAACAAAATAACATGGTTTTAGGTCAAGAACTGGACTACAACCTAAAAATAATTATAAAACTAGTTGCAGCCAAAATTCATAGACATTTATTGTCCTGAAATGAGTACTACTCAATTTTGAAGCAGATACTCATGTAAGAGAAAAAAGTAATCTGAAACTTAAAATTAACAGACACACATCTCACTGAAATAAGTACCACTTAGGTACAACTTAATATTGCAACAGGTACTTAATCTGCACCTTAAAATTAATCAGTACATGTTACATTCAAAAAAGTACAATTTAATCAGTATAAATTAATCTGTAACTTATTTTTAAATAAAAACGGGGACAATGCAGTAAGAGTTCCATCTCTATGCCAGTGATCTCTAAGCTTTGACCTGTTTTTGGCCACCGAGAACCATCCGGGGCCTACAACGGGGCTCTTTAGTATTATAAAACAAAAATATTTACAAAAAGATCACAATGTCTAGCAAGAAGTGTTACCTAACCTAAATGTAGACTCACTTCAAAGGTCATGAGGGTCTCTGCTTCCAAAATAGGGTAATCCAATGTACGGGTAACGTTCAAGTCTGAAAACACTGGAGAAAGTCCAATAAATGCCGGTGAGAAATGGTATGAGAAGCCAGAAAATTGGGGAATTACTGTTTCAGCATAATTTTATCACAAAACAGAAAAGTAAATACCTTAAAGACAGCATGGCTTGGATCAGCTCTGCATGAAATCCGTACAGCGGAGCTCGGTCCGCAACTGTTCCAACCAACACGGCTTCCAGGAACACTGTACAGGCCAAACCACAGGCTCTCTCGTGTAGAATCCGACAAAGGCGTCTTTCTTGGTGACACGAAAAGAGCCTTTAAAGCAGTCATCAAACGCACACGTCTTGCTTTCTCAAATTCTCACAAGCAAAAAAAACGTTCCGCTCCAAAAATTGACAGTAAAATTGACAGGGACGCGCCAATGTTACCAACCACAACGAACAACCTATGTTCCTCTCTCTCAGTCTCATGTCAGTTCAAGCGGCCTCTCTCTCTATGGCGAGACGCAGCTTTCACTAAGGAAGGTGCAAGAATATGGCCCCACCAGGATAACGCAAACGAATGGCCATTTATTTTTCGTTGGACAAGGACTTAACCTAGCGATTAAGCGCTAACGGTGCATACGAGGGTTAATCTGTCACTTGTTCTGTGTCATGGTCGATGTCAAATAAATGTCAGAACAAATATTTTTGGAGCGACGGGGGCCTACCCCCTTTTACCAAAATAGTGATAACTCGGTAAACAGTGCGACTCAAAAAGGGCTAGCAGTCCAATCAAGCGGTCGTGTAAAGTTCTACCATAAAAGATGTGAAACAACGACACTAGGGTCCGAGATGAACCACACGGCCTGACAAGAATATGAGACAAGACAGGAGACACAACTCTAAAGGTAGGAAAGTACCATAAACTGATTTTAAATTTAGCAAGGATTTATTCCCAAAAGGCTTTATGATATTTTGAATATTATGACCCATCAGTCTGCAACCAAGTACAAGAATTTTGTGACACTGTGATAACAAATTCCAAATGCATCCACGTAACCGAGCCAAATATAAGCTCACCCTGTCTCAGGACAATTACAGTGTATCACACAATACTTGTAAAGCCGGAAAGTAGAAAGTAACATATTCCCTTTTGCCTTTTAGTTACAAAGAAGGAGTACCAGGGTACGAGTTAATTAAACCAAACCTCGCAGTAGTTTCATCAGCACTTCTTTAGCATCCACCAAGGTACAATCCCAGTATTAGCTATCTATAAGACTATTGGTAGTAATTTTGATTTGGATACATATGCCTTACTGTAAGTTTTAATTTTTAATATATAACTGTTGTTTCTTTACTCCGCAGATATTATTTACCAGCAGTAGAGCTAAAGTATGAAAGTAAAAATCTGGTTATCTCTCTCCTAGATACAGAAAGGTGAAAGTAGTTGAACGGGGTGATTTGAGTAAAACAACTGTTACTTTATAATTTATCTGTACGGGAATTCTAGACCGTGACAAATTGCTTGTGAAATCACCTGATAATTATCCACAATGGAAGGTTGAAAACAATCAAGTTTTTAAGTTTGTACCTTCACAGTTACCTTAGTCTTTTAATATCCGAGATTGGAAAATTCTAGTACCAAAACCTCACCGTGATAAAGTTATTTCATCATTTTTTTGTTTGAAACTCGTAGACAATGATTGTGTAGAAATAAAATTTCGGACTTCCATTGTCTTTATTTAATTTAAAACGGTTAGTAAGTATCTCTAACCATTATCAAGTGTAAACTAAACAATCTAGTCTTTAGGCTACTACTTATTCAACTTGGTGTGCAGTCAGATGTGAAGGCCCGCATCCTTTTTAATCCTAAGACGCCTGTTTTTCTTAAGGAGTGGTTTCCATATGTTTCGTATATCCGTGCTTGGTTGACTGAAAATTTCTTCACTTCACGAGAGAACAACGCTATCGGTGGAGGGAGTGATGGATCTTTTGGAGCTCTGCCTCCGTAACTCTTACTTTCAAGTGAAAGATAAGTTTTACGCGCAAAATGATGGACTCCCAATGGGTTCAGTCTCATCTCTTTCGCCAGTGCTAGCAAACGTCTACATGGAGTGGTTCGAGGACCATGCGATCAACACAGCAAGAGTCACATCAAAACTATGGCTACGATACATGGATGACACATTTATTATATGGCCGGAAAATGATGACGACCTACAGAATTTTCTACACCATTTAAACGGTATTCGACCAACAATCCAGTACACCATGGAAATTGAAAAAGATTCGGCCTTACCTTTTTTGGATGTTCTTGTCAAACGATTAGACAGAAACAATTAAACCACTGTATATCGGAAACCTACACACACGGGACAGTACCTAAATTTTCAGTCTTATCATTCTGTTGCTACAAAACAAGGAGTTATAAGAAGTTTGTATTTAAGAGCCGCAAATATTTGTAGTAATAATTAAGAATTAACAACAGAAATTACAACATTAAAAAAGACTTACAACAGAATGGTTATTCCGAGAAATTAATAAACTCAACGATATTTAAAATTAAAACAAACTAAATGTACCAAATTCTCAAAATAATAATCCGTTAGGTGTTATTAACATGCAATATGTTCAAGGGATTTCAGAAAAAATAAGACGAATAGCTAAACACTATAATATAAAAACAATATTTTCTTCGGGAAATACGATATGAAGTTTTGTAACTAAAACTAAACCAGACAATCCCTCAAATAATAAGGAATGTATTTACCAAATCCCGTGTGAGTGTGGTAAATCATATGTAGGTGAAACGAAACGCCCTCTTCAGGTTAGAGTAAATTAACATCTAAAAAGTAGCTAATTAGGGGATATTGAAAAATCCGGTTTAGCAGATCATGGATGGTCAAATGATCACAGGATTCAGTGGTCAGAAGCTAAAGTTTTACATCAGGAGTCGCATTGGCGAAAACGAAAGTTTATTGAAGCTGCGTTTATAATACAGAATAAAGAAGACTTCAGTCAACCAAGCACGAACATACCAAACATATGGAAACCACTCCTTAAGGAAAACAGGCGTCTTAGGATTAAAAAGGGGGCGGGCCGTCACACCTGACTGCACAACAAGTAGTATAAATAGTAGCCTAGAGACTAGATTGTTTAGTTTACACTTGATAATGGTTAGAGATACTTACTAACCGAAACGTCGTGTTTTAAAATAAATAAAGACAATATAAGTCCGAAATTTTATTTTTATTTCATCATGTGATGATTCACCTACCAGTTCTCATTTTGGTTTTTATAAAACCTTGGCTAGAGTTCAACAGTACTATTATTGGCCTCAGATGAGATATGATATCATGGGTTTTATTAGAAAATGTTTAGTCTGTGGTGCAAAGAAACATTCTAATTCAGCACCATCAGGTTTAATGGGAAGAGAAAAGAAAGCTGAGTATCCTTTTCAGATTACGTTTACGTACGTTCTAAAAAGTCACATAAATGGCTTTGGTAGTCTCAGACTGGTTTTCTAAGTATACTCTTCTATTCCCTTTAAGATCGGCTAAGGCTAAAAATTTAGTTACTATGATGGAAAATGATGTATTTCTAATACATGGAGTACCCCAATTTATTATATGCGATAACGGGACTAATTTTGCTAGTCGTCAATTTAAGGAATTGTGATAATTATCAAGTTCAGAAAATTTGGTACACCACTTTATTTTCGCCACAATGTAATCCAGTGGACAGAAATAATCACACTGTTGGTACTGCTATTAGATGATATGTTGACGCCCATGATAACTGGGATATTTACCTACCTCAAATTCGTCAAGCGATTAACACTTCTAAACATGAAGTTACTGGTTTACCTCCAGCATATCTTAATTTTGGTCGTCATATTCCTCTTTGTGGTAATTATTATGAATCTGTTCTTGAAGATCAATCAGTTGAAATCTGTCCTAGTGAGCACTTATGCTGAATCATTTAATGAATTTAGAGATATCTTTAGAGAAGTTGGTGAACGCTTACATACTGCTTATCAACGTAACTCTCGAAGTTATAATCTTCGAAGGCGTGAAATTTCCTTTAATATTGGTGATAAGGTATGGCATCAAAATAGAATTCTGCCTAGTGCTGTAAATAAGTTTGCTGCTAAGTTAGCACCCAAATATGTCTGAGCAGAAGTTTGTAAAAAATTGCCGGTATAAACGTAAAAAGACTGATCGTTGGCATATTAAAGATTTGAAGTCATACCGTGGATTGGATTTGATTCCAGATGATTAATTTTTCTTACTTGCTAGCTTACTTTATCTTATCTTATTATATTTTTGTACCTTACCTTTGATTACTTAGTACACATATGTGTTTTACCTTGGAGGTTGGTTACCTTCATATTCATTCATAACTATGTCCATAAAATATATAGCTTGAATATACAGGGTGTTCCAACTAAAAGGTAACAGACGTGTTTTTTGGTATTTTTTGTGTGAATTTGGAGAAACGCTCGGACACGTCGATTTTGTTTGCGAGGGGGACACCTTTTGGCTATCTTGAAATTTTTGTAGCACTGCTGTCATCATTCTACGTTGGGTAGAATGAGACAGACATCAACCCAGTCCGAGATCTACCCCATAAGGTAAAACAATGTAAAGAAACCGCTAAAAAAATATAACCTTATCTCTCTTTTGTCTCTGCAAAGTTGGTCAGTTGGGCTGTACAAATAACACAAAGATTTAGTTCATCTTGTATAATTCAATGGAAAATGAAATTGACCACAAAAAAAATAAAAATGAAACCAAGTTGGATCGTAATAGCCAGGTACTTTTAATTGCACAGTAAAAATCTATCTTAAATATGCCGCAAAACTAGGGTTATGACGTCATACCTTATCTTGCTTTTACAAGAATTTCAAAATTATATGGAAAATTATAGCAAAAAAAATTATATCTAAAATATCCTTGCTCCTACCTTGGTCCTGTTCTTATCTAATAGTTGTTGAAGTAATATTTTGTAAACCTGGTGTTGTTTCCAGATATTCCTGCTACTCCGGGTCTCGTTCTGCCGCGCCTCCCCTCGTGCTTGCTTAGCACATGGTGCTAGGGCAGCACATGGTGGTCAAAATGTGCTGGATCCTTGCCCGAGCGTAAAAACCCTGTGGAAAATGAAATATTTCAGTTTCCTTCATCGGTTTTGCACGAGGTTCCCCTACACCGAGAATCTTAAATCACGAACGCCATGTCGACTCAATAAAATAAAGCAGATTTCAACAGATGAACTAAAATAACCCTAACATACCTTTCCCAGGGTTACAGTGCTACACCCGGCTTCACAACAGCGTCCAGCACAACTGTCTCGTCGATGGAATGGACGGGCTGTAACCAAAGGAAAAAACAATATATAGTTTTTATCCAAAACGTGGTTAAAAAAAATATAAAAAAAAACTCCAAAAATTCCACACGTCTGCTTTGATAAAATTACATTTTCACACGAAAAAAAATATTATCTTGAAGAATCCTCAAATAATAAAAAAAATTAAAAAAAAATTAAATCGAACTTACCACTGCTCTTTCCGTAGGATTGGCGTAGGTCGCCTTTTAGTCCCTCTATGCAGAGGATATGAGCCGTCAACTAGATTACACCTAAAACGACGGACTCACTTTCTACAGTTTCTGGGATATCTCCTGCAATCCCTGCAGTGCCAATAACCAAAAACAATGGCGATCCCAGAAACTGTTGTCGGCCCACCGCCGACTCTTTAGGAAAAGGAACGATGACACGTCCGAAAAAAAAAAATGAAGGTGCCGGATATGCCATTCTTAAATTTGGTGGGGACCGTACCAACCAAATTTTCCCAGTCAAATTCAAATAAGAATGCAACCGCATTTAAAAAAACTCGCAAATCAAAAATTCCGCCGAATCTAAGTTGGTCAACCTGACTTCCGCCGTTTTCCAACCAGCCAATGACAAAAATACACTAGTACTTCCGTACACTGCGCATCAGGTGTTGTGGGATCTATTTCCATGGTTGGAATTTGCCTACCGGACCCCTGCCAACATAGCAAGTAGGAGGAAAATAACCCGCTAGACTATAAGAAGCTCAGCATTGAAACCATCAACTGTGAAATCAATTACTGGAGATCAGAACATGCATCAAACCCAGGAGTATTCGTACACTCAACCAATTCCCATATGAGTAAAGCCATACTAAGTGTAGAATTTTAGTTGTATTTTAGCTATAGTTTTAGTCAAAAGTTTCCTTTGCTCTCTATATATAGTTTGACGCCACCTTTGTAAAACATTTTTACAATAATAAAGTTGTTTCTGAACTTGAACCTAAAAATACACATTGAACTACTGCTTAAACTCGGCACAAGAGTGTTCAGATGTTAAGTTTGCTCACCACTAGCTAGCCCTACACAACCCTTCAATCCGACTGAGTTAGCTATTAACTTTATTTAACTATGATTATATATAAATTTATATAATATAAAAATACGATTTTGTTTATTTTTTAGTCCTGGTTTTTATTCCTCGTTTATCTCCCATTTACAAAAGTGCATAACTCGTATGTATTTTATCTTCTCCTTATCAAATTAATAAAGATATCAAAGTGGGCGGAGCCTCGGTTGTTCCTGGTCGAACCGTGGACCCAAATCTGTTTTCGTGCTATAAAAACTAGCTAATCCGTTAAGGGTATGAGGTTCGGAAGAGAAATCATTGTCCTAATATCCTCGAAAATAAACATAAGCCAATCAAATGTTCATCTAAATGTTTTCTTCCTGTTACTGAAACCGTTTATGATGCGGCAACGCCGCCATTCCCCAGCAGAACAGCTGTTTATCTTCATGAACGTCAAGTAAACGACGAAACTACAGAAATAAACAAAACAATCAAAAGTTTTAATGTGATTTTTCCCGAAACCTGTGATCTCAAACTCCAATTAGAATGCCCAAATAATACTATGTGCACAGTAATTCGATGGAATGCCTCCTTTATAAGGTAACTTTCTGGACACTATATAACCTCCAAACCTAGCTCTATAAAATAACCTTAATTTGTGTACAGAAAGACGAGTCGAAGAGCCTTGATTATTTACCTAAATAAAACAAATATATAACGTTTGCCTTAAACGTAAAAATGACACGTTACAGCACTCACCATCTTCGAGGAGTATAATTTACCCCTATATTTTGAATAGAGAAAGTGGGTCTAGTGATACCTTGTTTTGAAGGCCTCTTGAATGTCTTTACAACCGTGTAAAAATTTCAAAAATCTATCTATTAGTGTTTGAGATAATCAGAATTTTGTATTTTTCGGATTTGATTTTTATTTTATCATTCCATGTAAAATTTGAAAATTTGAAAGCAAATATCTCAAAAACTAATCTATTGATTTTCGAAATTTTTACACGGTTTTAGAGATATTCAAGTGAACTTCAAAAGAAGGTATCACTAGACCCACTTTCCCTATTCAAAATATGTGTGGTGTAAAGTATACCCCTCGAAGATGGTGCGCGCTACAAAAAAAAAAGGTAGAGCAAACAAAATCGACGTGTCCGAGCGTTTCTCATAATTCACACAAAAAATACCAAAAAACACGTCTGTTACCTTTTAGTTGGAACACCCTGTATAATAAAACATATGTTTTACTTTGTGTATATTATATTTTTTCATTCCGTCAATGTTGGAGCCCCACATTAAAATTGTATCTCATAACAGTCTAGTACTTAATTGATGATTTTGATATAGGTTTTTATTAGTCTCTTTCTTGAGATATTGAAATTCAACCTATAAGTTGTGATTATTTTTAAGATTAGTTTTAGTTTGGTTGTTGTAAGATGGGATTGATGAACGAGGACTATCTAGTCACTTATCTAAATTTTCGCAACTTCAATCTTTCAAACTGCCTAACATCTAAAGGTTTGAAACATCTTCAATATCAGCTAGATTAAGTTAGCTGTAAGGAGAACTATTGTAATTAGTTCAGTAGTAATTGTAATTATTTCGATTAGTCGACTTTCCTAAACTAGAACAATGTTGTTGTTCATAGACACCTACTTTTAGAAGTTCACAACTTGAATAGTTGTCGTCATTAGTTTTAGTGATTGTAGATTTTAGTTTTTCTATTGCGTTTGTGTAGACATTATCAATATTGAATCCTACCAGCTTTGACCCTTACCAGATTTGACATACCTATTTAGTCTCCATTTTGGACGTTTGATACACGCAGATATCAAGACACAATTTAAAGCAATAGATTACTTTCCTTAGAAATGATTTGTAGATCATTTGCTATAAGAATTTAATTTTCTTTATCATCTTGATGATGATTATTGGCCTTTATGAAAAAAGTGGTTTGCAACTTTTTTCTTCCCAGAGGAGGGGTAGAGCAGCATTTTTATTTTAAGGAACAATAAAACGCTACGTAAATATAAGCATGGTTAGCTCGTAAAAAAACGCTCAAATTTTTGCTTGCACTGGCAGTGTACATCAACTGTGAATAGCCCCACTTGATATTTTGGTCGGAGAATATCCTGTTCTCTGGTGAGATTGCGATTTGCCTTTTAGTGGTTTCCGGTCCCGGGAGTCACGTCGAATGACGTGGACTGACCCTTAATTTCTTCTCCATTGGAAGTTTTGAGAAAATCCTCCATTAAAACCACGTTCTTAGTGATTTCCCAAGTACTGATTTGCTGTACAGGGTCTGTGAATGTGTGGAGAGTTTCCCTTATGGAGGTAAGTCATTTTTTTTGCTATTTTCACGATGTGGAGAAAATGCTCATGCTAGTTTTTTGTTAAAAACAGGGTCCTTGGGAAGACCGCGTGATGATCCCGCTGCAATTTCCATCCTGTTTTTGGTTACGAAAAATCCATCCGGAACCTGCATTTTCATGCCTGACCAAAATACTTGTCATGGGCAGTCCATCATTTCCATGGTCTCAGGCACTCCATAGTCTCCATTGTGTCAGGCAGCCCATGGCTTTTATAGTCTCAGGCAGTCCGTAGTTTCCATTTCCATGAATATCAGGCAAGATCTTTCTTTTTATTTTGAGAAAATTCATCGTATAACGTCCATTACAAAAATATTAATTTATCTTAAATTAAATTATTGGGTACTCTAAACCTACTAAAAAAATAAAACATAAACATAAATTCTTAAGGATAAAGAAAATAAAATTTTAATCTAAATTTTTAATTTTACCATGATGTACACTTGATGGCAACTTGCTTATAACTATAACCTCCCTAGTATATTATGGCCATAACACCCAGGTAAATATGTAGTGTGATTGTCAAAGGGTAATAATCCTTTACATAAATAATTAGGTATTATTTTTTATAACATTTTCCTTTTTTTAAAAATATTTAGGTATCAGTTTTTAGTAGGTATGAATTACCTACTTCAAGAGGTCTTATTTCCTTTACCTTTTTGTTATAAAATTCCATAAAGAATTTTTAATAAATCTATTGTCGTTTTCTACTCTAAAAAAGTGTTTTTACTTTTCATCACAGAGAATTAGTAAGGTCTTTTTATTAAATTGTAATAATGTGCCTTTAATAATAATTCACTATTTAAGGTATTTATTTTGTGTTTCTCATTTTACACATTATTCAAAATGAGTGGCGTTCAAAAATATTTAAATATGTAGGTACTTCAACTCAGTGATAAAGAAACCTACGACTCAGCTCTCCTAAGAAAAAACTGAGTGTCCGTTCGCTGGAGCCTAGTATAAAAAAATAAGCTACAGTACTAAAGAACAAAGAGACCTAGAAATCTACAGGAAACCCAAAAGACAGCTAAGAAATTTGATACGCACGGAAAAGAATGAAATGTTCAAGCGAAAATGCCACGATGTAAGTACACACGTAGGAGGTAGGCAGAGTTCTGAAGTATGGAAATTCATTTCTACGTTAAAAAACTCAACAAAAGAAAAAGTAAACATACAGATTATCAAACCAGAACAATGGACAGAACACTACAAGAGACTGCTGCAGGAAATAAGAGCTGAATATCTGTCAGCCTCTCCGAGGAGAGATATAGAAGTACATGAAGAAGAAGTAATTATCGAAAAAGAAATGATAAAGAATAGTATTAAAAAGCTTAAATCCGGAAAAGCTAGCGGACCTGGGGGAATATACGCTGAAATGCTCAAATATGGATCAGAGAAACTACTAGAAAATCTCACATATATTATCAATCAATGCATAAACGGACATCCAGCAGCTGATGATTGGAAAATAGCATTCATATCTGTTAACTCGCGGATAGAAAAACGCTAAATGCAATGGACTGTATAAAATTAATTAATGAAAGCGCGAACCAACATAAATTTTGATATGAATTACGAAATAATCAAACGTCCATAGGCAAAATATTGGTGTCACACAACGGTAATCAGAACAAATGCACTCACCAGTTTTGCAGCCACTTTCTCCTCGTTCCAAGGGGCTCCTGAATGGATCTAATGATGTCACCACGTAGCTGAAGGGCTGAAGTTTCTAGTTCTATGCTTCAGTACACAAAAATTGAGCACTTTCAGGTGTAGATATTTGAAATAGTTGGAGAACGAAATTAACACGCCATTTTCTCTAGGCGATTGACAAGGTTCTCTCTGGTTGTTGGTGCGCATGTCCAAATACGCGGAATGCGCTTTGTCCTTTATACAGTTGTGTGTTTTTAAAAATCTATATAAACAACCGCGAAATTTAGCGGGAGCTAACATAACTGCCCTCCAAAACACACAATTTTAGAATCTCAACCGGACAGATATAGATATAAGAAAAAGAATCGACCGATAAATATAAATGAATGAAAATAGATAAGTATCGTAAGTTTATGTAGAGATAACGAAATCCCGAAAAAAGGCAAAACAAACAAACAAAAAATTCAAAAAAAAAATTAAAAATAAAAAAAACCTATTGTAATACCCGGTAAAAGGTAGAAAATTAAAATTACTTTTAATTTGGCAAGAGGCACAGTTTTACAACTGGCCGCTTATAAACACCGGTAACCGTTTGTACCGTCGCAACACGCACCTGACCGTCCCCGCCGGGATGCAGTTCGATGACCCGACCGACCGGCCATTTCAAAGGCGATTGAATGTGATCACTTGTTATGATAACCAAATCATTTAATTTGATATTTGGGGACGAATCAGCCCACTTGTGTCGCTGTTGTAGCGTATGCAAATACTCTATAGAATACCGTTTCCAAAAATCATTATGTAGTTTTTGGATTAGTTGCCATCTCGAGAGCCGATTTAGGGGAACCTCGGACAAATCTGACTCCGGAATTTCTGAATTAAGGGGTTCAAGTGTCAAAAAATGCCCAGGGGTAAGAGGTTGAAGATCGTGTGGGTCTGAAGAGGCAGGAGATAAAGGGCGACTATTAAGTACGGCTTCTATGCGACAGGTAAGGGTGGACATCTCCATGATAGACAACTTCTGGTCGCCGACAACTCGTACAAAGTGAGTTTTAAAACTTTTGACGCCAGCTTCTGCCAGGCCATTAAAATGTGGACTGAGAGGAGGTCCCAGATGCCAACGAATAGAAAGTATGGTGGCAGCACTTCTTGCGTAATCCAGTAATTGGTTACGAAACCCTATAAAATTACTGCCTTGATCTGACCAGCATTGCGTCACGCTTCCGCGTCTGGAAATGAATCGATGGAATGCACCTACGAACCCTTCGGTGGACAGTTCCATGGTTAATTCCAAATGCACGCAATGTGTGGCCGTACAGACAAACACACAGACATACGATTTGAAAGCTTTACAACCACGGTAACGATGAGGAATCACAAAGAAAGGTCCACAAAAGTCGATAGCTACACTCGAAAAAGGTTTAAGTTGATTGATTCGATGAGCGGGAAGTGAACTCATTATGGGCGGTCTATAGGGTTTAGGGTTGATTCTAAAACATTGCAAGCACTTGGATATGGTTCTTTGAATTGCCCGTCTGGCAGATAATATCCAAAATTGCTGTAAAAGCAGATTATGTAATGTTTTAAACCCAGGATGAAGATATTGTCGATGAGCGGACTCGATAAGAAGAGTAGTTAACCGATGGTCACTCGAAAGTAAGACGGGGTGTTTTGCAGAATAAGACAAAAAGGTCAGATTTTTGTAATCTGCCACCGACTCTAATGATATTATTCTCATCAAGAAAAGGTGAAAGTTTTCGCAAAGGTTTCGGTATTGGTTTATCCTTAGATAACGCGGAAAAAAGCTCAGAAATACAAGAACCTTGAACGCGTTTGATAAGAAGGTGTAACGCACTTTGCATCTCACCGGTGGTAGGAAAAACAATATTCTCAAAAATAACTTTTTGGTCCGGCGGCTTAGTGGGTTTTTGATAGGAATGGTTTTGAAAAAGGTTAACTATTCGAAGGACATAACAAATGATACGTTGAATTTTGGATATAGATGAATATTTGATAAGAAGCTGATCTAAGAAGTTGACATCAATTATCGCATTGCAACAGACTTTTGGCTTTTCCTCCAGATTAATATCTCCGAAATCAATCGGCATTTTTGGTTTATGAAAATCGGGCCATTCGTTTTCGGGAGACCACAAAAACGACGGTGCGTTCCACCACATGTCATGTGACATGAGCTGTGAAGGGGTGGCCCCTCGTGACGCAATATCGGCTGCATTCAAAGCAGAAGGAATGTAGCGCCACGAGTTTGAGGGAATGATTTCTTGGATTCTACTGACTCGATTTCCAACAAAGGTTTGCCAGCGATTAGGAGGGGATGAAAGCCAGTGCAATACGACTTGCGAATCGCAGAAAGTAACGATATTTGTAAAAGTTATTTTTCCTTCATAGCTAGATAAAACAAAGTCAATTAATTCGCTTAAAAGAAATGCGCCTAGGAGTTCTAGCCTAGCCAAAGTTTGTGACTTTATAGGCGCGACCCTAGATTTTGCAGATATGAGAGAAACAGATATATTGTTTTCCTCTTCTACACGAAAATATACGACGCCTGCGTAGCCTCGAATTGAAGCGTCACAGAAGCCGATGATTTGACAGGTATTGGTTTTTGACAGTTTGATTTGTCGGGGTAATTGAAAATTGGAAAGAAGCGGGAATTCAGAACGAAGTTTGTTCCAAGAGTCGATGATAGAAGAATCTGGTTCTTCGTCCCAGCCTATTTTCGATATCCACAACTGTTGCAAAATAAATTTTGCTTGTAGCAACAAGGGACAAAGAAAACCTAAGGGATCGAAGATTGTTCCTATGATAGATAAAATAGAACGTTTGGTTGGGGGTTTGTCCTTCATTCGGCATTGATAAGAAAAAATGTCGTTTTTTGGATGCCATTGAAGTCCTAAAACTTTGATAAAGTGGGGTTCCTCCTTGTCGAAAGAGAGGCATTTGACAATCGGACTCTGGCAATGTTGCCAATAACTCAGGACAATTGCTTGCCCATTTTTTAAGTTCAAATCCTCCCGACTTCAACAAATCATTGTGTTCTGTTTGAAGGGAGAGAGCTTCAGAAAGCGAAGGGCTAGTTCCCAAGATATCGTCGATATAGATTGACGTTTTTAGAACAGTACTAGCCATAGGAAAACGTTCCTTTTCGCATGGCTAGAAAAGGTGAGCATGTCATGCCAAAAGTGACAGTAGAAAGTTCCCACACTGAAAGTGGGTCCTGTGGAGAAAACCTCCACAATATCCTTTGATAAGGACATTGATAAGGATTGATAAGGACTTGACGGAACATCTGTTTGATGTCAGCAATGTAGGCAATAGGATTAAGACGAAACGTAAGGAGTAAAGAAGCAATATCCTTTTGAAGTTTCGGCCCAGATAACAATGTGTCATTGAGACTAATATTTTTTGGGGTGACTGCCGAACAATCCCAGACTACCCTTAATTTTGTACTTAAGCTTTCCGGCTTTAGTACGCAATGATGTGCTAAAAAACACGACACGTCGACCTTTGGTTGACTAGATAAAACTAAACTCATATGATTAGAATCGATATAGTCTTGCATGAAACTTGAATAGGCAGTGTACAGATCAGGATTTTTGATTAATCTATTTTCTAGAAGTAAAAATCTACGATAAGCTTGCGGATAAGTATTTCCTAGGTCAGGGTTTATTTTGTCTTTAAACGGAAGATCTACCATGAATCTACCGCTCGGTTGCCGTACTACACTAGCAGTAAAAATTGATTCTGCCTGTTTTTCTTCCTTTGATAAGATTTGTTTTTTAGGCAAATGTTCGATTTCCCAAAACCTAGGGAGAATGACCTCTAAAGGAGGTGAATGACTCGTTAAAAAACAACTGGTTCGTTCCGTAAGACTACCTACTTCGTCAACCTTTCCCATGACGACCCAGCCAAAGATAGTTTCAAAGGCTGAAGGCTGCCCTACCTGTCCAAGAACCCTGCCCTCCTTGAATATCTGTGCGAATAGCTCGCAACCAATAACCAGGTCCACAGGTCTAGATTTGAAATAAGATGGGTCGGCAAGTTTAAGGTTTCCCAAGTGTTTCCACTGATTATCGTTCAAAGAGAATGTAGGCATATTGGAACATAGTTGTGGAACAACAATTGCTTCGAAATTAAGTAAAGGAGTGACTTGTCCTTGTGGCTTAATGTGACATTGAACGAGCCCTTTGGAAGTGAAAGAAGACATCTGATTTAATCCGAATATTTCAGTGGTGTAACTTCGCCTAGGAAGATTAAGACGCTGAATACACTTTTCACTGATGAATCCTGTCTGTGATCCAGAATCAAGCAGTGCCCTTACAGGTTGAAAATTTCCGCAACCGTCCATAACATCTATTATGGCGGTGCATAAAAGAAAGGTACCTGAAGGTCCTGAGGCATTTAATGACACATGAAGATTATTGACAGGTGGTGTGTGAATGACAGGACAAGTATCTTGGCTTCCAGACTCTTGATTAGTTTCTAAGATATGAGTTAAAGTGTGGTGCCTTTTACTATTGCAAGCCCTGCATGAACATTTTGATTTGCACGTATCTACATCATGCAAGGGATGAAAACACGCTAGACATAATTTTTTCTGCTTGACGAAAGATAGGCGATCGATAGGTGAGAGATCAAGAAATGTTTGACATTTCGAAAGCACGTGACCTTGATTACACCGGAAACATTTTATTCCCGTACTTGAATTAGTTGAGGTGCCAGCCAGTCCTATAAAAGGCGAATTGGATGATTTATAGGTAGGCTTTTGCCCAAACTGACTTCGCATAGAATTTGAATTTTGATAGGTAGGCTTTTGCCCAGACTGATTTTGCATAGAATTTGATTTTTGATATATAGGCACCTTTTTGGGTGCTGTTGATTGAGGAAGTGATTCCAAAACTTTACATCTTTTTTCTAGAAATTGAAAAAGTGACTGAAAAGTGGGAATTTCAGTATTAGTATTGGCGTGACTCATTTCAAAATTTGAACGCGTTGGAATATCCAATTTTTCTAATAAAATGAAAAAAATAATAAAGTCCCAACTGTCAACGTCAAAGCTAAGTGATTTTAAAATTTCTAGGGATTCAGAAAAGGTGTTAATTAAATTACGCAATTCTTTAGCTGACTCGTTTTTTAAGGTGGAGTTCATAATTGAGCTTAAAGCATCATTTGCGAGGTCTCGCTTGTTTTGATATCTATTGACTAATTTGTCATAAGCAATTTTATAATTTTGATCAGATAAGCTAATCCCTGATATCAATTTTAAAGGCTCATCCTCGAGATATGAAAATAAATATGGAAGTTTTCGAACGTTACTTAGACTTTGATTTTGATCTATAATGTTATTAAAAAGATCGAAAAAGCTTGGCCATAATTTTTTATCACCTCGGAATATGGGAATACCTAACTCTTTGAGTTTTGGAGTTTCAGATTCGTTTTGTCGAACATATGATCCCGAAAAGGATGGGGCCTCAGCCGGAAATAATTTAGAGTAAACCCCCTTACACGCATAAAAATATTTTCGAGCTTCTGAAAGGATCGCATCCTGCGTTTTAAACTCCTCATCGTCCGAGTCGTCCATCAAGATAATGACGTCATTATGCGCCAGCATGCATTTATCGAAGGTTTCATCCAAATCGGAATACCTCACTTGAAACTCGTTTCTCGCTCTTTCATCCTTTTCCGCGGTCTGTGACAACACATAACACTCGGTGATCGCAGATAAAAAACCCTTGCGTTTTTGCGCGGCTTTTTTGACAGACATGATTTTACCTTTGAAATGACGAAATTGTCGGTAAATATACAATTAACGCTAAATTAATGCTTCTGAAATAGAAAAATGACGAATTGTCGAAAATATGCACTAATTTATCGCAATTAATGAAAATTGTTTTAAATATCGAAATGATATGGTACACACCTATCACACTGAACGTTTGTTTTGATTGTTTTGATTCCTACTCGCTTTTGTTTATACCACGCGGAGTAGACCCGTTACCATAGCAGCGGACCAAAACCAGGTACTGCGCCGACTTTCTCTCTCGACGTTTCAAATACGATGCGAAAAATTCAAGCCCGCCTCGGCTTGCAAATAATACCGTCGTATGGATTTATTATTTAAAAATAATTCGGCTCGAAAAGGACCACTTATGTTAGTCCACGGTTAGAAAAACGTTAAATGCAATGGACTGTAAATATTTTAATTAATGAAAGCGCGAACCAACATAAATTTTGATATGAATTACGAAATAATCAAACGTCCATAGGTAAAATATTGGTGTCACACAACGGTAATCAGAACAAATGCACTCACCAGTTTTGCAGCCACTTTCTCCTCGTTCCAAGGGGCCCCTGAATGGATCTAATGATGTCACCACGTAGCTGAAGGGCTGAAGTTTCTAGTTCTATGCTTCAGTACACAAAAATCGAGCACTTTCAGGTGTAGATATTTGAAATAGTTGGAGAACGAAACTAACACGCCATTTTCTCTAGGCGATTGACAAGGATCTCTCTGGTTGTTGGTGCGCATGTCCAAATACGCGGAATGCGCTTTGTCCTTCATACAGTTGTGTGTTTTTAAAAATATATATAAACAACCGCGAAATTTAGCGGGAGCTAACAATATCCTCAATACATATAAAAGGAAACAAGCTGGATTGCAACAACTACAGAGGAATTTCAGTAACCAGTACTCTAAGTAGATTGTATGGTAGGATTCTTAGAGACCTAATAGAGAATGATTTTCATGACCAAGAAGAAGAAGAGCAAAGTGGGTTTCGTGCAGGCAGATCTTGTAGTGATAATGTTTTTTTGTCTTAAACAAGTAATTGAGAAAAGGAGTGCCAGAAATATAGAGACTCATGTTACCTTTGTGGACCTACAAAAAGCATATGATACCGTTCCAGTAGAAAAATTATGGACAGTGTTAGGACAAACTAATTTCAATCATACATATATAAAAGCGATGAAAGAACTTTACAAAGGGTCAAAATCTAAAATTAAAATTGGAAATCGACTTTCAAAAGAATTCCAGGTATCGAAAGGCTTAAGACAGGGATGTTGTATCGCTCCAACTCTTTTAAAAAAATATATATCGCAGTAGCTCTAAATTACTGGAAACGTAAAGTACACGGAATGGGAATACAACTTAACGACCGATTTACCATATACACGCTACAGTTTGCTGACGACCAAGTAATTGTAGCTAATGATGAAGAAGGCATGGAGTATATGATGAGGAAGATAACGGAAGAATACCAAAAGTGGGGGTTAACAGTGAACGTGGACAAGACACAGTACTTATGTAATGAAAATGAATCAAGTGAGTTAGAACTAGATAATGGACAATATCTCCATACAATGAAAATGTATACTTGGGTGTCACATTTGATAAGACAGGAACAGACTGTAAAGAACTGGAAAAAAATAGTAAAAGCAAAAAAGGTTATTTGTCTTAACAGTATTTTATGGAGCAGAGAGATAAAAAAGAATGTAAAATTTAACATATATGAAACAATGGTGAAAAGCACGCTGTTGTATGGAATAGAGACTTGTCGCGTAACAGAATAATACAAAGCAAAAATGGAAAGTGTCGAAATGGATGCAATAAGAAGATCAATGGATGCAATAAGAAGATCAATGAGAATATCTAGAACAGATCATATAAGAAATGAAATCATAAAAAAAAGAATGGGACTCGAGAAAAGCATAACGGATGACATCCAAAAAAGACAACTAATATGGTACGGCCCTGTACCAAAACAGGTCCTAGAATGGCAACCAATAGGGCGCAGAAAAAGAGGGAATGGCAATGGTCAGTCCAAAGATCAATGAGTCAAAAAAACCTGACGGAAGATGATTGTCAGGATCGAAGGAGGTGGAGAATAGGCGTCGGACAACGTAGAAAAACGTTCTAATGCGACATAGTAGTACTAGAAAATGTGTCGTCGTCAAGAACGCATTGTTTTACACTGACCGAAGGCGAATTTTCATGCTATATGTTTTGAACCAGTGTGGTTCAATAAAGACGTCATCAATTGGTGACGTTTTATATCTATATTTTCGAATGTATGGGCGTTATGCGATGAAATACCGTTCTAAGAGGTGTAAATTGTGAATTTATTGGCAATATTTTAGTAAAAACTAAATAAAAAACATTGATTTTTTAATATTGATTTTTCAGCTAAAAGTCAAAAAATTACATCACATGTGTCATTCAAAGAGGTAAAAGCTCGTTTTGAAACTATTGCTAAAATGACTATTTTAAATATGCCACAGTTTATCATTTTCAAACATTTTTAACTGGAAAACAGTAATCTTAATGCATGCAGATTTACATATAAATGTAGGCAATAAACTTCATTTTCTAACTACACTTAAGTCATTAAATTACCAAAAAAAAATCATTTGTTTGATTAAATGCCTTAATAGTGGGGAAAAACCTGATTCCTTTGTTGAATATGTCATAGCTTGTCATTTTCAAACATTTTTAAAAGAAATGTTAATTAATGTAGATTTACCTGTAAACGTAGGCAATAAACTCCATTTTTTAATTGCACTATAATATATAACTAACATACACTCATCTATATATGTATATATATATATATATATATATAATTTAATGACTTAGTGTATATATATATATATATATATATATAATTTAATGACTTAGTGTATATATATATATATATATATATATATATATATATATATATATATATATACATATATATATATATATATATATATATATATATATATATATATATATATATATATCGGTTCTACAACGTTCTACGTCTTCCGATACACAATCTCCACTCGTTTCTGTTTGCCCATAATTCATCATCTAGGCCTCTTATTCTTATTTCAATGTCTATTTCTTCTCTCAAGCTTTTCCTCGGCCTTCCTCGTTTTCTTCGGCCAGTTGGTTTCCATTGTAATATTTGTTTAGGTAGTCTTCCATCATCCAATCTTTGTACATGTCCGTACCACACCAGTTGTTTTGTTCTTATATCATCCACTAAAGTACGTTCACCCACTGTCATAATTTCCCTTATTCTTTGATTTGTAACTCTTTCTCTTTTTGATTTCCCTGCTGCTCTTCTCCAATAGTCCATCTCCGTAGCGGAAAGCATTTTATCTGTTCTATCTTTGATTGGCCATACTTCTGAGCCGTATGTAATAATACTTTTTACAATGGTGCTATATTTAAGCTTTTTGTTATGCTTTGATAATCTTAACGTAGAATGATGACAGCAGATATTTGGTCCGGATCTCCCCTATGATGAAATGATTGTGCAAGTGTATTAAAAAAAAATCATTCAAATAGGTAATTGAGTCTCCCCAGTAATGATTCATGTGTAGGTACCCTATGATTGAACCTGCCGGAGATGTCTGTCTACCTATGAATTGTTATCTATTTGTGTCATTTTAGCCAGCGGGTTGAAAATAAATAGGTCCGCGACTTGGTTTAGTTTGCACTCCGGGTTAAAAATTCATTTAGAATCTTATTAAATTTTATTTTATTATAAGTCAATTTTTTTGTTTTTTAATTACACAAATAATCTGGAAGGCTCGGAAGTGAGTAGAGTTTCATGGTTTGGCTACAACATTTGAGTTGAACTGTATTTCTTTTAAGATCCTTTTGTAAGACATTGGTATTAAACACATGTGGCGCTTAATTTTTTCTTATTTCTGAACCACCTTTTCCACTGTATAAAAGTTACCGGGCATACCAATGTTTTACCTAGCTGGAAAATACATTTCTGCTTCCAGATATTTGTTTAATTACACATAATCACTCAGTAATTGATAGAGTGATTACATAAGAGTTTAAGTGTCGCAAATGTTGACAACGTGTTTTTTTAAGCGTCGCGATGGCGCCCGACGTGTGGTTTTTGATTAAGTTCTTTTTTTAGAAAAATTTCCTCGCAATGGCACCCAAGGTTGGTTTGTTTTTTAGAAAAATTTCCATTAACACATTTTTTTTAATAAAAAACTAAATTTTTCATAATCGTTGGTTTTGGACATAATATTTTTTTTTAATATTTTTTTTGGTAATATTTAAGCGTGGATTTGAAATTCGTTTTGTTGCTTTAGTAACTCTCATAGTTTTTTTATTAGCTTATCTTCACATGTTTTTGCTTGGAAAATAAAAGATTCATTTTTATTTATTAAGGAAAAAAAAGTAGAGGAAAATAGGAATTTTTATTCAACGTTGTCCAAATCACGTTCTTAATTCTTTGAAGTTTTTTGTAGGAAAAACATGTTTTAATTTTTTTAATGAAAAAACACATTAATGTAAATTTACTCAATTTTTTTGTATTTATAGGTGGATGGACCTCCGGACATGGTCTTTTTAAGTTCTAAATATATGACATAAGTAGTGTGTTTTTCTATGAATTTTTTTTTCCACAAGTTATTTATAGTTGGCTACTACTAAGATTGCCCTATTATTTCCTGCTTGTGATAAAATAGAAATTGTTTCGCCAATTATTTTTTTAGATTTCCTCGTTTTGAATAAAAAGTGCAGTCAATTTATTTTATATGGGTCAACAACATATTTTTTTTGAAGATTTTAATATTTTGCCGGATATCACCGCTTAAGGTTGGAATATTTTTACAGGGTTGCACACAAATTTTTCTTGGCTGGGTTTATTTAAAGTAAATATAGCCTAACAGCTAGTAGTTTTGTTTAGTTAAAAGCATAAATTAATAAAGATGGGAAGCAAAATGAGTTTATTTTACATTTTCTTCTCTTATTTTTGGAGGTAACTGTTGATGGTACTTAACATCTTATGTCACACAGTAACATCGGGTCAGAGGTGGGTACTACTTATTGTTAGCGCGGAAGTTAAGGAAACACAAGGTTAGAATTCCCAGAGCTGACTACTGGCTGAACATCAATGTGCGAGAAATCCAGTTGGCATTTCTTTGAGGTATTTTTTTTGGGACAGCTTTTTTAGGCCTGTGTTTACCGAGTCTAGTTGTGTTTTCGTGACTAGTCAAAATTTTTTTTGATAGAATACAGTGTTGGGCTTAGGAGTGCATTTTTTTAAAAAATGACCTACGGGTATTTCTGCCAATTAAAGTTTTTTCTGGTTAATAATTTTCTTTCTTCTGTATTTTTTTTGCGTTCAAGTCATCGCTTGGTCATGGCCACTGGAGTACAAACATTTATGTTTGAGCCATGAGAAGTTTTGCCTGCTCCAAATTGAATACAGGGAAAATAAATATGAAAGACCAACTAGATATAATACCACAAAAGAAATGTCTAACTGAGATAAATATAGATATAAGTTTTTTGATTTTTTTTTAGTTCATTTGTAAAATTCAGTAATTTTTTTCTTAAGTAATGTCATTTTAAGGCCATGGGATTGGTCGGTAAATTTAAAAGAAACTTTCAACTAGATAGAAATGCTAGGCGGTGGTAATTGGACAATTTAGTATTGAGCGGTGGTAATTGGTAAAAAATATTAAAAAAATTTTGAATGACAAAAAGGAGAACTTTTCTCTCATAGGTGAGCAAGCAGGAATAAATAAATCTTTTACTTCTAAATCATAATTTAAAAAAATATATATTTTTTTTGTTAGGTGTTGGGTCTTAAAATACAAAAATGCTTTGTTTTGAGGATACTAGGTATAATACAGTGTGATAGGTAATTATTTTTATTTACATGCTAAATTTTGTTTGACGGCAGCTATGCTAGTTTTCAGAAGTTTTTTAGATAGTTTGCATTTCGGGACAGTGGCGTGTACTTAAAGGGTACTAAAATTTAGGGTTATCTGATATTAGATTTCATAGTAGCCCGAGGCCTTACATCTGCGCCTATTGTAACTCAACTTCCAACTCACTTGCTTAGTTTTTCACTTAATCTTCGTTTTGTTGCTTCTAAAATTAAAGCGTTATGTTGGATAACGATTGATGATGTAAGACTGAGAAAGTACCTATTTAGGAATGAAAATTTGGAAGTCGTGTACAATTAAGAAATCATTTTTTTTATTTTTCTTTTTTTTCATTTCAAAAGAATTTCGTACTGGTGACCTCAAATAATGGAGCTAATTTTTACATTACATTACACTGGTGCGAAATAAATGGAAAAATCTTCAGAACTTTTGATTTTTTTTTTAAACGTTTTCTTACTTATTTTATATAATTGAATAAAATAATTCCAATCTAAGAATAAATTTAATAGACAATATTTGTTCTTTTATGTGACTAAACATTGTCGAGGGCATATATTTGTATTAATATGATAGTAGTAGAGGGTATGAAAGAACTTACTACTACTATGCCGATTTGGAACGTTTTTCTACGTTGTCCGACGCCTATTCTCCACCTCCTTCGATCCTGACAGTCATCTTCCGTCAGGTTTTTTTGACTCATTGATCTTTGGATTGACTGTTGCCATTCCAGTTTAGGACGCCCTCTTTTTCTGCGCCCCATTGGTTGCCATTCTAGGACCTGCTTTGGTAATCTTTCGTCGTTCATCCGTTGTACATGGCCGTATCATATCAGTTGCCTTTTAGTGATGTTATCCGTTATGCTTCCCTCGATTCCCATTCTTTCTTTTATGATCTCATTTCTTATATGATCTGTTCTAGATATTCTCATTGATCTTCTTATTGCATCCACTTCGACATTTTCCATTTTTGCTTTGTATTTTTCTGTTACGTGACAAGTCTCTATTCCATACAACAGCGTGCTTTTCACCACTGTTTCATATATGTTAAATTTTACATTCTTTTTTATCTCTCTGCTCCATAAAATACTGTTAAGACAACCAATCACCTTTTTTGATTTTACTATTGTTTTTTCCAGTTCTTTAGTCTGTTATTAAATAAGCAAATCCGCCATTTTGGATCCGCCATTTTGATTTTTTTAGTTTTGAGTAAAAAATTTTGTTACATGACCTCAAGCAATGTAATATTTCAAGTTTGAGACAAATCGGTTATTAAATAAGAGAATCCGCCATTTTGGATCCGCCATTTTGATTTTTTTAAGTTTGAGTACAAAATTTTGTTAAATTACCTCAAGCAATGTAATATTTTAAGTTTGAGACAAATCGGTTAGTAAATAAAAAAATCCGCTATTTTGGATTCGTCATTTTGATTTTTTAAAGTTTGGGTAAAAAATTTTGTTAAATGACCTCAAGCAATGTAATATTTCAAGTTTGAGATAAATCGGTTTGTAAATAAGAAAATCGGCCATTTTAGATCCGCCATTTTGATTTTTTTACGTTTGAGTAAAAAATTTTGTTAAATGACCTCAATTGTTAAAGGAGAAGAAACAAAAACTCCTGCTTACTTCACAAATATTTTATTGTCTAACCACGACGCGTTTCGATTTTTAAAAAACCATTATCAAGTGGTCTGGTCTGTAAGAATAATGAAACAATATAATTAAATTATAATATTTAAAATAAGATATGCTAAAAAATACTTACAGACAGTTAAGGATCATCTTTGAAACAAATGAAAAACTGGAACACACAAAAATAAAAAATTAAAAAACATTTAAAATAGTCTAAAACAACATACAGATTAAAAATCAGTCAAACGGACATAAACACGTAATTTTTATAAAATACAATTAATTGACAAAGAAGATATAGGTTAAAATAATAAATAATAAATAATAAATAATATAAACAAAATCCAGATATCCGAAACAGGTACAAAGCGACATCTAACATAAAATAAATAATGTAATAAATGAACAGAGACAATTTAAAATTGACAAAATCAATAAATAAAAGCGGACAAAGAAATCTTATTTGAAATTGTTTAAACTTTAGCTACCTCTTTGAAGTAGGCGTTAGTCGTGGTTTCATTTAAACTAACTGACGATTGATCACTTTCGAGTTTAGCAATCTCAAAATTTTCCAAAAAATTTAATTTTCTGCCTTTTTGGGTATCATGTAACATTCTAAAATTATTCTCTATATATCCCTCAAATGCATGCCAAAAGCAGATCTTTTATCGTTTGGGGACTTCTGAGAGTTCAAATGTTCACGTACCCTAACCTTAAAACTACGGCCCGTTTGTCCCACAGATTTAGCGGGGCAATTATCGCAAGAGAGTAAGTAGACTCCGCTTTTTTCTATGGTTGGAGTTGGGTCTTTTATTCTCGAAAAAAGGCTTTTAATATTTAAAAAGGATTTGTAAGTAATCTTAATATTGCAATTTAAAGAATTTAAAACATTTCCCACTTTCAAAGAGATGCTGCCCAGATACGTTAATTTTACATATTTAGGTGGTTGGTATGGAGGAATCAGTCAATAGAGTTTTTAGTAAAGAATTATACTTTTTCTTAATAAGTCTTTGATAGCCATTATTAATTGCAATCTGAAAAATAATTTTTTTTTGTGTTCCAGTTTTTCATTTGTTTCAAAGATGATCCTTAACTGTCTGTAAGTATTTTTTAGCATATCTTATTTTAAATATTATAATTTAATTATATTTTTTCATTATTCTTACAGACCAGACCACTTGATAAAGGTTTTTTAAAAACCGAAACGCGTCGTGGCTAGACAATAAAATATTTGTGAAGTAAGCAGGACTTTTTGTTTCTTCTCCTTTAACAATGGTTCAAGGACTTCACCCTGGAGAAATCTACAATTCATTAAATGACCTCAAGCAATGTAATATTTCAAATTTGAGACAAATCCAAGCGCGGATCTGGGTCAAAATCTAGGTCATATAATTTTTTTTTCTAGGGGGGGTAATTCTCCTGTTTTCCCTTATTTTATTAAGAAAAAGTTCATATTTTTGTTTTTAGGGGGGGTAATTACCCCGTTACCCCCCTCAAATCCGCGCTTGGACAAATCGGGTAGTAAGTAAGAAAATCCGCCATTTTGGATCGGCCATTTTCATGTTTTTAAGTTTGAGGATAAAACTGTATTTAGTGATCTCAGGCACTGCTAACTTTCAAGTTTCAGACAAATCGGTTTAAAAATAAAGACATCCGCCATTTTGGATCCGCCATTGTTGTAATAAAAAACGTAAATTGTAGTGTTACCAGGTACCAAACACTACAATTACCAAGATTCAACAGTCGACTTAATGAATTTATCTTTACTTAACAAAAACAAATTTCAAAAAAACTGCGTAAAGGATTTTTTAAAGATGCACATTTATAAGAATGGATTGATTGCTACTGAGGTCAATAGCCTATCACATTTAATAGACTTGTGTCGTAGAATACACCAGAGATAGGGTTTAGAGTAGCACATGAAAATAACGAGGGTAATGAAGATGATGTATACATAGCATCAGAAACTTATTTTTATAGCTTGCTTCCTCCTTGTTTTTAGGTTACCTTTAAGTATGTAGATTTAACAAAACAAATATTATATGGTATGAGGAGTTTTCTAGTAAAAAATAACATTATTATTTTTGTATACGTTAATTTATTGTTAATGTGATCTTTGTGCTATGTGGGTATTTACTTTTATTTTACTACACATGATGTTAAAGTTGCACTTAAAGGGTTGCCGAATAAAAAATCGGCGGAACCCGACAAAATACCCATGCCCCTACTAAAAAATGCTTCTCTCTTCTCTTACTTTTTTGCTAAACTACATCTGAAGAAGCGAATATCTTGCCTATCTATAGAAAGGGCGACCCTTTATCAGTGGAGAACTATCGTCCGATTTCCTTGTTAAAAAGTTTTTTAAAAGGTTTTGAAAAAGTCCTCTGCAACAAAATAAATAAACTTCCTGAAAAAATATCAAATTCTAACCCCAAACCAACATGGTTTCAGGGAAAGGGACTCCACCAAAACAGCCAGCATTGTTTTTTCAGCAGATCTACAACAAACTTGACCAAGGCGATAGAGTTGTTGCACTACTGTTTAAACTAATTCGTGCTTTTGATATCATAGATTCTATCTTTGTTTGCAAAAGACCTAAAAAACTAGGTATTCAAAACCATCTTGGTATATTGATTAGATCATTTCTTAAAGTCAGAAAATTTAAAATGAAAACATTTATTTTGAACCCAGAGAGTCAAACATAGGCACGCCTCAAGGCAGTAAGCTTGCGCCTCTAATATTTTTGCTATTTATTAACGATATTCCCCAATATATCACGTGGCTTGTCTTTATGTTCGCCGATGATACGTCCATCATTGTATCTGCAAAGGATACAAACTCTCTTCATGATAAAATGAATTTAACCCTACAAGAATTTTCAAATTGGTGCTGGCTCAACAATTTAATAATAAATGTATCTTAAACTGTCTTTATGGAATTAAAGGTCCCGTAAACATACGGACATCAATATAATCTGTAATGACATCCCTTTGCCGGTTAGTGATAGCTCAAAATTATTGGGAATTATTGTGGATACTCATATAAATAGCGTTTGTTCAAAGCTTAATACATCCTACTTCATGATTAAGTCACTTAAAAATTCTGTTAAAAATCTAAATGGTGTGGCTGTGTGGCGTAGTGCTCTGGATACGGAGAGAGTGCTGGTAGGCCAAAAGAGGCTTATGAGGTTACGTTTCAATATACCTTATAACGTATATCCTTAGACAAGGGAAGAGAGAGGACGCTTAACATATATAACGGCCAGTCGCAAAGAAGTTTGCCCAGATTTCTATGCGACGCCATTTTTTGGTGCCAAACATTGAGTGTGACACCAGGTTTAATTTTTGTGATTTTGTGCTAATATGGACTTAAATATGCTGGTAGTTTTGTGACATCGTAATGGTATTTTGTTCAGCTTTCGGCTGCAAGAGTCGAAGTGAAAAAAAAGAAACAGCTTCAAGAATAAAAGACACTGTATTAATTGTATACCGCCTTAAACAGCTAAGTTTATTTGTTCTGACGAAACTTGGTTCCTTTATAAACAAAGAGTAATGATTTGTAGGCATATTTCAGTTAGGATTCATTTTTAGTTATTTGATTTATGATCTAATTATGCCTTAAGGACGACAAGTATCCAGAGGCGTAGGCTTTATTTATTTTTAATATAAACTTAATACTTTGATTATTATTACCTTTTTAATATTTTACTTTTTGTTTCAGATTCTCTCTTAAAGATGGAAACAAATGTGGCTTTCGGGTTAAAAACTTAAACCTTGCTGATTGCTCTTCCACAATAACAGATCCTATTAGAAAACTGGCCTATTTAAAGGGCAGTAAAAATAGTGTAGGTATATTATTAATGTTTATAGCTATTTATTAATTTTTAAAAAATACAAATCTTATCTCAAAAAAGGCATGTTTTTTATTTATTGAAATGTAGTCCTTGCCATACGCAGTAACCCTTGTGTGACTTTGACATTAAATGAACATATTTCCTAACCAGAAATATTTTAAAAAGTAAATATGTCATGTTGTGGTATAAAATTAAAGGTAAAACTGTCATTGTCTCTGGATAAAAAGATGCTGAAGAATACATAGAAAAAAAACAAGTCAAAGGCATGCCATTTTTCATAGTTTTTTTTGTTGATCTCAGTATGCATATGAAAAATAAAAAGGTTGGAAATGTCACAAAAGTGTAACTGCCTATGGCAAGGACAACAGATAGCAAGGCATCTTTTTAGACTATATTGTGTATCCATTTGAATACGCAGGCCTTCAGATTGGATACCCAGTAAACAGGAAATGGATACCTACTTTTATGTCTTGGCCTTTTATAAAATATAATTAAAATAGGATACCTAAAATATAGGTTGTAATTTAAATGATGAACGAATCTTTAAGAGATGGTGCGGAAGGTCCAAAGCAGACAAAAAGTTCAAATAACTTTTGGCCAAGTAATAGCATTTTTTAGGTATGGAAAGTAGGGAAAAACGATGAATTTCTAAAATATCAAATTGAACAACGTTGCTTTTTTCCAAGAAAATATAGATAGGTTAAGGGTACAGTGCGGCCAAATCTTTGGAATAAGTATAAATTTCTCAATTTTTTTAAGAATTAATATTTTTATGAGCTATTAAATTTACACAAAAGAAATTAAAATAGATTTTTGTAGAGTCGGGGACTTTTTAAATTGCCGCCCTCAAAAATAAAAAATATTCCTATTTGAAATTCGGAAAAGTAGTTTAAACCAAAACAAAAAAATTGTGAACCTTACCTTTTTCTGTATACATATATATTTAAACATTTATTTTTTTTATTTCATTAAATGATTAATTTTGTCAGAAAAAAAATACAACGGCAATTTAAAAAGTCCCCGACTCTACATGTCTAAAGGCCTCTTAAAACATATATAAAATAATAATATTAGCACTATATTTCAACGATTTTTTAAAATTTGTTGATGAAAAGAACAGATTTTTGAAAGTCGATTTTCTGTTATGATTTTTAAGGAAGTTATAACAAAAGAATAGCTGTTAAGTTTGGCACCCTTTATCTAAAAAACAAAAAAGTTTGAAGCAAAATATAATAAGAAAAAATCCTTCTTTTGATCTTTTCTACCACCTATTATTACACCCTGATATTATGGCAAAAAAAAACAAATAAAATATACAATATAAATATTTATTGTGTCAAAAAATAATAATTATATAAAGCAAGTAACTTTATGTTAAATGTTTGTATGGTATGGTAAGAATTTTAAGATATTGTCATGTATGTAATTTGGGCATGCTATCCGGAACTTGGTTGGTTGACCTGATGTAAAAGTATTAGGACGTCAACCTAGGAAGTATGTGGTGCAAACGATTTATGTTTAAGATTGAAACACGTTTGTAATCACATGCTTCTATAAAACCAATCAAGAACGGATAGTCGGGGTTCAGTTCAGTGAGTACGCTAAGTACTTAAGTTCTTAATAGTCAAGTATAGAAACAGTAAAGAGATTCTGATCGAGAGCTGAACCCGACCGACAAGTGAATAATATTTGTATTAGAAAACTGGGCCAGACAGTAGTGATTAGTGTGTAAGTATCTTTGTACTAGTATTAAATAAACCCTTAAACTATCTTACGATCCTCTTTATTTTCGCTCGGTTTTAGCACGGGATTTCTACTCATGCAGTCGGCATCTCTGTGTTTTGCTCCACTTTTGTGTTCTATTGTGTAGTCAAATTCTGACAATTTTATTGCCCATCTGGCTAATCTTCCTACGGGATCTTTAACTGATTTTAACCAGCACAGTGCGTGATGATCGGTTACGATTCGCACATGCTTACCATATACCAATGTTCTAAAATAGCCTAAACTGTATATTATTCCTGCTAGCTCTAATTCTGAGATTGACATATTTTTTTCTGCGTTTGTTAAACTTCGACTGGCATAGGCAACGGGGTGAAGATGGGTGTCTTCCCCCTCTTGCAAAAGTATGGCGCCTAGGCCTTGCCTGCTTGCATCGACGTGTAAAACGCATTCTTTTTCGGGTTGATAATGCGCTAAAACTGGTGATGTGATCAGCCTTCGTTTTAGCTCCTCAAATGCTTTTTGATGTTTTTCTTCC